>JASDQU010103335.1:77381-140825 GCA_032191745.1 Picea mariana | reverse complement strand
AAATTTATTTTAAAATGTAGAAACCTTGGCGAATCTTACTAATCCTTCATATGTCAACTATAAATGTTTGGCGATATTTTTGTAAAAATATTCAAATTTCTAATTATTTTATATAGTTTTTATAAAATTTTGGCGATTTTTAAGGTAAAATAATTTTATCCTATAGAATTTGGGCAAATCATTTTTAAAATAGCGAATCTCGTTTCTGGAAAAACCATGGAGAATTAGCCCATGAGCAAAATTTAGCCCCTAAAATCATCCCTGATGTTAGGATATTTAGACACTTAGGAGTTAGTTAAGATCAACTTGGTCTAATGCATCCTTAGGTAAAAGTATGTTTCTTAGTGTGTTTCTATAGTATGCATTTGTAGTTAGGAAATCCGATAGTCACGATATGTTCCCGACATAGAGTGATCCGATGGTTCATATTCTCCTCGATCTTAATGGGTACATTAATTCATTTCTTAACACCCAAATGGTCCATGATCTCTATTTAAAGATCATGGAGGGTCATTTTTTGATGATCAATTGTGAGAAACTATCTTGTAAATCTCTTTGTAATACTCTTCTTTTTCATTAATAAATTGCTCCAAGTGGCCACATTGGTTGGGGCCATGGATGTTTCCACGTAGGGATTTTACCACATCAAAACATCAATGTGTTGATCTTTGATCTTGTTGTGTGAGTGGTTATTGAAGGTGTTCATCCTCTATTGGAATACCTATGTTTGTCGAACATTAAAAAGGATGAGAGATTATGGTCGAGACAACTGTTGGAGAGTAAACATATTGCAAAATTTTATTTTTTGAATATTTTGATGTAAATTTGTATATATACATATTTTAACATGGTGTTGTACACCGAAGACAATGAAAAATTGTAGGGGATGGGAAATGTAACATCCCCACTATAATACCCATTTTAATTAATGCATAATGTAGATGTGAATATGGCTATGGCCAAGAGATGTAATATGTGAATTGTATTTTCTGATTTTAATAAATATAATGTGATACTAGCTGCTGGAAATATGAAAAGAGATGGGGGATGAATTATTCACAAGAGAGGGGAATGTCTAGGAGTGTCTAAGAAGGGTCCAAGGAGGAAATTAATTGTGGGTGCGAATCTAAACCCACATTTATGAATTTTATTAACATTAGGACAACCTTCTATTTTCTGGTTGAGTATATGCAATCCCAATCATTGAATACATATCAGGGGTGGGTGTAGAAGTCACATCCCATAGTTATTGGAAGCATGGGGTTGCTGTAGAATCAACATTTTGCATAGTGACAAGTCAATTGTCTTGGTAAAATAGAGGAAATTAGTATGGGGGAGAAAAAAAAAAATTCACATTCAATATTTGCATGAACAACAAGTAGGGAGCAAGGAAAAAGATCACTAGAGATAGACCAAGAAGGCTTGAGAAGTTCTAGAGCATGTTGGAAAATTTACAGAGCATTATGGAGCTAAAGATTGAAGAGCCAAGTTGTGAATCCTGAAGAGTGAACTCTTGTGTGAGTTGCACTATAACAACAAGTGTTTGATGTTGTTTTCCTAGTAGTTTTCCTAAAAGTGAGTTCCCTTGAGTTCCCAACAGAGAGATTATTGGTTACCTATACAAGAAAGACCCTGATAAAATAATAGGGTGCCCGATGAACTGAGAGAGAGGAGAGAGAGAAATAGAATCAATCTTCACACATAAGAGACTAAGAAACCAAATCTAATCACAATGTATTAATCCTTGATAATGAGTACAATATATAGGACTTACCACATGAGGAGTAATGAGGTTGGTATTTCCATGTGCATGCTCAGGTAAAAAAGTAACTTCTCCCAATAACAACAATTAACTAAAGTCAAAAGTTGCTAATAATAAGAAAAGGTAAAAAATATTGGTGCGAACTTAGTGATAACTCTACATGAAGTCAATTTACATTCCATAATAGAAAAAATCTCCTAGAATAAGACTAGAGTCCAAGAATGGAACTAAAGTCCTAACTGAGTGAGAATTTGCTAATTATGGAAAGTCACTAAATACGTGAAGTGAGTTAACTCCAAGTATTAGATGGTTATTGTGCACTTCCCTAAGAGGATAATATTAGTACTAAAGTGCACTCTATAGCCATGAAATAAGAAATCTCTCCTAAAATTAAGGAAATATGAATTATCTCCTAAAAAATAGGAATTTTCCTAATGGTGGCTAAAAAATAGGAATGGGCCTAATGGTAGCTAAAAAATAAGAATTTTCCGAATGGTGGTGTATGAGCCCATGGTTTTGGGAACCCATGGTATTACATATTGGAATCCACCAACTAAAAATATACCTATTATAAATAGACATGTTATAAATAATAGTCCTCCTAAATAGTAGGAAAAATGGAAAAAATGAATATGTCACTAAGTATGTAGTTGAGCATGTACCCCAACACCCCCTCTGAAACACAACCGAGGTGTGCACAATGATGAGTCTCGAAAATATGAATCCATTTTAGGTACTCATGTACAAGTATATATGTATAACAATTGAACAAAAGTGAGGTAAAGAGGGAAAACCCAGTGGGAAAACCCAGTGGGAAAACCCCCCCCCCTTAAAATATGTTGCTAACAAGAAAAGAATGCTAACATGTTCATCTACTAAGCTGATGTATCCCTCACTCCTATAATGTCCCTCAATGAGACAAAAAAAAAATCGATGAAAGGCTTTGTGAATATGTTTGTCACCTGCTTTGAAGATGGAAAAAAATGCATATCAATGACTCCATCCTGAATCTGTCTTTAAATAAAGTGCATATGAACCTCAATGTGATTATTCTTCTTCCTCTGAACTGGGTCTCTACACATCTTGAGAGAACTCTTATTATCACACCATATAAGTATCAAACGATGAAAATGAACTCCCAACTCTGTAAGAAAGTGTTGAAACCAAATAGCCTGAGTAGTAACATTCATTGCACCCATGTACTCTGCCTCTACTGATGATAAAGTAATTGTCGATTACTTCTTACTTGACCAACGAATAAGTCTTGGTCCAAGGTAGAGGACATATCCTAAAGTGGACTTGTGATTAATGCTATCACCTACCCAATCTGAGTTTGTGTAACCAACAATATCTAAAATATTTCTTCATAATGTATAACAAAGTTGGTAGTCCCCTTGACATATCCGAGAATCCTCTTTGTTTCCTTCTAGTGAAGCTCATGAGGATCCTGCATGTACCTATAAATTGATCCAATTGCATAAGAGATGTCCCGTCGAGAGTGTGTAAGGTAGATAATACTCCCCACCAACTATCAATATCTAGTACAATCAACCAAAGGTTATGCACTAACATCCTCTAGTCTAACCCCTAACTGAAAGGGTGTTGGAGTTATCTTGCAATATGTCATATGAAACCTATCAATTCGATATCTGGCATAATTGGACTGAGACATCTTGATTCCTGAATCAATCTGGCTGATTTCAAGACCAAGAAAGTAATGTAACAGTCTCATATATGTCATAGAAAACTTGTCATGCAAAGTAGTCTTCATTACAACAATGGAGGAGGTTGATATCCTTGTGCTGATTAAATCATCTACATATAGAATTATCAGTAGAATCGAATCTATGTTCCTCATCATATACACATTAGGATCTAATCTACATCTAAGAAAACCTCTAGAGAGAATATAAGAGTCCATTTTAGCATACCATGCCTGAGGTGCTTGCTTAAGTCCATGCAATGACTTCCTCAACCTGCAAACTAATGATGGATCCTGAACACATCCCTATGAATTATCCATATATATCTCCTCATTAAGATCTTCATGTAAGGATGCATTATTCACATCAATATGGTGTACCTCCCACTTTCTAGTTGCTGCAATAACTAGAGCTAACTGAATGGAATCAATCTTGGCAACCCGATGCAAAATTCTCCTCACAGTGAATTCCTTGTACCTGTGAGACACCTTTAGATACTAAATGAGCCTTATACTTTGTAATGTATCCATAAACAACCTTCTTTGTCTTTAAAATCCACTTACATATAACAAGCTTCATATTGGAAGGTAGAGGAACCAACTCCCAGGTGTTTTTCTTTATCAGGGAATTTTACTCCTCTTTCATAGCTTCCTCCCAATGGGGGTTTCCTTTACCCTCTGCATAAGAATGAGAATCTGATCCAAGTATCTTATAAAAATAAATAGTTAGAAATGGTTCCATGGTAGTAAAATCTTGCAGAGGCTCTGTTAGCACTAGAAGTCGCACCTAGACTATTGTAGGTGTAAGCCTAATACCCATAAGAATTTTGTAGTTTTGTAAAAGGTAAGTTTTTTAATTCAAGTGTAATGAATGGATGAGAAACTCAACTTTAAAATATCAACACAAAATTTCCACAAAACATACTCCAACAATCAAGGCTTGAACAATCTTAGATTAGTTTTTAGAACATTAGTGAAAAGATGGAAGATTGAAGGAGAAAAATTAAATACATGAACCATGTTACATCAGGCAATTTTGGTACACATACAATAGAATTATTACTAACAAGGAGCCTCCTAGTCAACAAGAAGATGTGCTTTGACAATACTTGCACCAAAAAACAAATAGCAAATCAGTTACTGCATTTCATGAACACAAGTACTAAAGATAAATCATTTATCAGTTGATAACATCAAATAAAGACATGAATATAGAATATAACAATAGAAAAAGGAGTTGATATTCAATTATCCAAGAGTATTAAGTCTGTAAGTACATAGTCTGGAAACTTTTACAGCCTGAAGAAAAAATATATGAGTCTCTCATAAACCACTCCAACCTTATTTAGGAGTTACATCACACATTAAATAGAATTTTTCATGAAAAATCCCTCTATGAATTGCCATCTAAAAACCTTTGAGCCATGAAGAATGACTTCCAAAAATAGCAAGTGGGAAAAATTATGTTAAGAACCAAACATCAATATAGCATAGAAAAACCTCAAGAAAAGTACTCAACGCCTTGAAAAAGTGATAATATCAGATAATAAGCCTCTTCGAGGTGGCAACCTCCTTTTACCCCACTTAAATGTTCAAGTACAAGATGATTCAAAATGAAAATGTCTCCTTGGTATATATAGGAGACTAGGAGGTATAATTACAACTAATGGCTTAAAGCCGACATAAATAAAATAGCATTACTAATCTAATATGCCCCAATTAAGGGGTAATAAATAACATTACTAATCTAATATGCCCCAATTAAGGGGTAATGAGCCAATATTAGGGCTTAACAAATTATAAGCAACATAAGACAAAAATTGTTTCTTAGGGTTGTGAGCCAACATATGTAGGGAACCATAGAAAAATTGATATATTGTTGCAGAAATGATTCTCCATGATCTTAGCTAAAGGATTCTTGAGACAATAGGTCCATATTCCTTTTAACTATATGTTCCTTTGATTGCTACAATTCTTTTTTCAACCTTATGATCTCAGCTTGAAAATATTTATTCTTCCTGTACACATTTTTGACTTGTCTATGCAGGGGAAGTGATCTCCTCACCATATGTTTTTCCTTTGCAATGGATTCTTCATATATGTCTATGTTTTATTTTAACTAGATTATAGCTTGTAGATTTTCCTTTTTCAATTTTTCATTCTCATCTCTTGGCTCTTTCAGTTGCTTCCCGAGCGTTTTGAAGGTGGGATTGCTTTCCTTAGAAGGAGACTTTATTTCAATGATTTCTATAGGCTCTGTTATCTCACAGTTTGTACTTGGAATTAAAGGAAAGGTAAAAGAAGGCAAACTGGCGCAACTGGAGACTACCCTATCACTGTCACCTCAACAGGATATCTCTTTCTATTTAGGGTGGTAGGCCCAGGGGAGACGTCCTTGGTGACCTGGGGTTTTGAGAAGGCAAAGGGTAAAGGATAAGGTATAGGTTTCCCTCTCACAAGTCACCATCGATCAGAAAGTCCGGCTAAACAACCAATAAAAGATAATAATAACCAGAGATGTACTTGCCTGGAACAAAACAACATGAAAACTATATTTGCAAGGTCACTTACTGGTTAATACTTCATATAATTAGATACTTTCTTGACATAAGCAATTGAATAATATATTGATGAAGTAAGCAAAGATGTATAAATGGAAATAATCACAATACGATACTTCAACAATAAATGCTTCAAAATGAGCAAGAATAACTAATTATCAATATCATAACACCAACATTTATCATCATCAAGTATGCATTAATCCTTTCATTTTCTTTTAGAAGCTTTAAGTGCTGCAAAGTATGACTATAACTTGAAAGAATAATAGCAACAATAGGGTTAGCAAGTTAATCTAAACTAGGGTTACAAAGGTGTTAGTAGTTGCTCAAAGATTTGGATGTTTGTAGATTGTGATCAAAACACTCAAGTGAGAGGTCTTAGACTAGTGCATTCATAGGGGAAATGGAGTCAATAAGTAGAAGAAAGAGTTGAAGGAACAATATGATAATAGTAGGGCCAAAGACAAGAGGAATTTGATAGTGAAGTGTTGGTAAGCCAAGGCCTCTACCATCAAACCATAGGGGAAAACGACTTACTAAGGTGTAGGCAACCCTAGGCCTTAGCACATTTTCCTCCTTCTTTATCTCAATAACAAAGTAAAATCGGCTAGGGTAAATAGTAAATGATAGGGCGTTGCAATGGAAAGGACCTAGCAATGTCTTCAACAGATAAAATGGCTCCTTGGCATAATCTAGTAGGGAATTAAAATAAGGACACCAGCATGTGCTTATTTCCAAGGGTTTATTCCAACAATTTCATTAACAAAATGCAAGTAAAACACTATAACCATTCAAGTAATGGAAGGATTGCAGAAATTCACTTACATTTACCATGTATTCATCAAGACAAACCCTAGTTATAAACCTTCCACCAAGAAAAATGCCAAAAATCACCAAAGAGAAGCCTCCTTCAACAAGTGTGCCACATTTTCAGCCAAAAACCCTAGAAGGGCCTAAAATTTCAAACCTCAAACAAGTGTGAGTGAAATATGATGATTAAAATATATTTTTAGCTCTCTTACTTATACCATACCAATGACCATAATTTAAATTTAGGTCACAAAAGGCTGACAAGGCCAAAAATACATAATAATGTTTTTACATTAAATGTCAAAATCAAACCCTAAATCAAGCAAAGATGAAGACATCATGCCCTTTTAGGGTGACGTTAGCCCCTTTTAGGGAAACATTGGCTTCCTGGAGAAAAACATTAGGCCTTATTGGGCCTCAGGAACCTACCACACATGCCAATTTGGCATACAACTACCTCCCAAAACCTCCACAAGCACTGGATGACGTCATGAGTGTCTTGGGTGATGTCATGGGCCTTCCAAGACCAACGTCCTAGTGGAAAGGGCACAACCCCCTGGGTACAGGTCTACTGAGTTACCTCTGGTGGAACGTCCTCATCTTCTCTAGTGCAAAACTTCTGATTTGCCTCTACCCCCTACTGGGGTCTCAACATCCATCTGATGGGTTTTTAGCCCCATGGAGGTTTGAACTAATCATCTCCCCATGTGTACCTATCCATATGGGTACCTGTCATCAGGTATGGTCCTGAAACATCAACAAATATGCCCTCCATGGGCTCATAAGTCATAGCGATCATAGCAATGTCAATCACATCTAATCATCAATTTTATTAAACATGTGCATAAAACCCCTTTCACCTAGACAAGTGCTCAAAGACATTATACTAATCTACAAGACAATTTTGGAGGAAGTGACATGGAGTCCTATTGGGCTAATTCTCACTGGATGTGGGGTGTTTCTAGGAGAGATCAAATCCAATCCATGTGAGTGGATGAAGTGGATAAGGGATGCATGAGAAAGGGGTGAAATGATAGAAGGGGAATGCATGACTTACCTGTGGGTGCCTCTATAGAGGGTGAGATGCACCTGCCATGGATGCAAATGTTTACAAGCCCATTCATGCCTTTTATCTTTATTTTTATTTCTTTTTCTTCAAGAATCTAGTTAAGGGACACTGCCCTAGCGTGGTGACGAGTGGTGGCAATGTTACCCACAAGCATTTCATGGAAATGAGAAGGTTGGATCATGATGAGACCCCCTTTCTCTTGGCTATGCCACCAAGAGCCACTACCCTAGATTGGTGACCAACTACTAGTAGTGTCATACCACTATATGCCCATGGACCTAATAGGTTGGCTCGTGATGCGACTCCCTATCCTCTAACTAGGTCTTGTTTTATTATTTTTTATGGGTCCCTCTGTTTCTTGTTGAGAATACTTTTACTGATTTTTTGGGGATCCCTGGGCGAAGCATCTCAAGGTTTCTTTTTTAGGATTCTATATTTTTCCAGCTGCTTTTACCTTCTGCGCCTTTAGCCCCTTCTTCCCACAAGGTAAGGTACAACCCTTAAATATTTGGCCAACCCAATGCCTGGAATAGTGTAATGGGATGGATGAGTGAGAGAAAGATGAAAAGTGGTAAGTATGGTGGGAGTGGACAATGGATTCTCATGAATCCCCCCAGTGGCAACTCAAAACCTATGGGCACAAGCGTACTAAGGAATCCTATCATTCCCCCCAGATATGGTCAAGTGGATAGGTATAAGATCCAAGCACCCGTTAGAAACAAAAAGAACTGAATGCACATATTCAAAGGTTTTGAGGATTAGAGTGACACATACCATGATACCCAAACTCATTACCTCATGGAACAAGATCCACTTCTGCTACAAGAACAGGACGAGGTGATGGATGTTGTTGTTGCTGACAAAGTGGAGGCATTGAAGAATGAAAATATGGGCCCTCTAGGTCTATTCTCAAGTCAATCTGGTTCTCATTACTTCATGTCTAGGACCTATGGGCCTTGAGATATAATCTCCTTAGTTATCTCTAAACTAGGGGATAACATCTAGCTCCAACTCGGGCACATGTGCTCACCATAGAGCACATGAGAAACTCAACATCTCTGGCATAACCTATAACCTTCTTGATGTCGACATAAAACTGTTAGCAATCATTTGGGGTGGTGATATCACCCCCAACTCATATATATAAAACGATAACAAGCATATATACAAATGTGAATACAAACTAATCTATCATGAAATGAAAATGGTATATACAATGAATGCAAATGCCTACCTACTTACCTACACTTACCTATGAAGTCAATTCCCCCACCTTGGTGGGGCTTGAGGAGGTGCCCGCTGACTGGTAGTGGACACCTTCTTCCTTCCAATGTGGATAAGTAGTAAGAATCATCAACTGATTTTCTTCCAACTTTGAAAGGCCCAAGCCAAAAGTGAGTACTTCCCTTGCCATTAGTTGTCTCTCCTTTAATGACATCCCACATCCATACTATGTCCCCCTCCTTGTGTTCCTTGATTTTGAACTTAGTTGTTTCTTGAACAACCCTAGTGTATAGTGCAGAGGGAGGAGGGTGGGATTCTGTTGTGAAGACTTTCTGCTGGGATGGACGAATCAATATATCGCTTTCTCCCTTCTTTAGTAATTTTGCGGCCCCAACTTCCTTGTATTTATACTTATCTAGGGGTTGTTGGTATTATTCTCTCTTGGGCAATTGTATCTGATAAAATTCTTCCTCTATTGCAAAGGGAATATCATTGGGAGAAAATTTAGGAAGACTTTCCATGATCTGCTCATGTGTATTGTCATATTTGATGGGGTCACTAGTTTCTTGCACATGGGTTTTAGTCATCGGAACATTCAGGAGATGACCTATCGTTACATTGTTCAAAGGTACATTTACATAGGTGAGGTCCATCTCAAGAGTGCCTCCCAGCATCGAAGCAAAGTTTCTAGAAAATAACATTCCCCACGCATCTGGGACATCTACCACCACTATGTCAATGTGGATTACTCTCTCAGGGTATTTCTTAAGGCACACTTCCACATTTTCAATCACCCCATGTGTGGGTATGTCTCTAGACTCAAAACCACACACATTTATGTAAGGTCATGTGACCTTCAAGCACGAATGTTGCATCACCTTGAGAGACATCATGTTGGCACTGACCCCTTAATCCATCATGCAATTGTTAAGGCTCTTTTTATTTATCAGTAAGGTCATGAAGAAAAGGTGGGTGCTCATCATACTGGACCCTAAAGTGATAATCTTGTAAGATGATAGGGGGGTCCATCAGACCATCTCATCCCTTGAAGAAATTATCAAATCTGTCTTTAACATATGGTACCTTGATGACTTCTCTTAGGGGAATTGTTACATGCATCTTGGATAGCACCCCTTCGAAGTCAAAGTTTAAGTCCACTCTTTCAATTTTGGATGTTTTAGGAAGGAGAATGTCCAAAGGTGGAGGATTTGTTTGAGTCATTGCAGGATTGGTAGAGATAGGTTGGTTTATCTTCTTCCGCCTATACACCTAAAATTATTACTTCCTCAACTTCTCCTTTGATTCTTGTTCTAAGTTGTTTATCACTTCCATTCTAGCCTTCCTGACTGCTTCTTTTATGCCCTCTCGGTGTTCCTCAGGAGTGATATTGAGGAAAATCTGGGGGCCTTCTATAACATGGCCCACATTATTTACTTGTTCATGACCTCCATTATTATAGGGACATTCATGTTCCCAGTGTGCTTCACTACACTGCAAACACCAAGGATTTTCGTCCACGATGTTTGTAGGAGCTAAAGTGTTAGGAACCTCTTGATCATTTTTTGGTCTATAAACTTGGTTCCCCTTTTGGAATTGGCCTTTATACAGGACCCTTGGTGCTTGTTTTTAGGCTATTTCTAGGTTGACAATCCTATTCATCATTAGTTCTTGGTTTTTTATCATGCCATCCATGGTCATTTGCAACTTTTCCAAGCTGGCACAAATATCTGAGGAAGGCTCAACGTTGTGGACTATCTTGGGTTTAGTTTCCATTTTGACCCTTGGGTTTGAGAAAGGCTCAATTTTGGATGAGTGGAGGTTGTCCTCAATCTTTGTAGCTAAATATCGGGCTTCTTGGATTGTTTGGGGGTTCTTATCCCTGAGGAGATAACCTAATTGACCAGTAAAGGCTTTAGTGTAAACATAAACAAGGAAGTCATTCGATGGATGATGACTCATAGGGATCTTCTGCAACAGGGTTTCAAACCTAGTGTGGAATTCTCTTATGATCTCATTCTCTTGTTTCCAAAGGGTATTTAGCCTAGTCAATAGGATTTTGGGGTCTTCTTTGATACTTCATATTTTGAGAAAGGCCTCTTCTAATTTATCCATGGTTTTAATACTGCCATCAGGAAGACTATGGTACCAACATCTTGAAGCATCAAGGAGGTTAGTAGAGAACAATTTCATGACTAAATCTTCAACATCATCACTAACGGGGTGAATATGGAAGAACACCCAAAAGTTGCTCATATGTTCTTCAGCACTGATTGCATCAGTACCGGTGAACTTAGGTAGCCATTTCTCATACTTGGGTGGCATCTTCCTAGGGTATCCTGCTATAGCTAACATGTCTAGCGGTTTGAAAAGATTGGATGACCATTGTCTTTGGTTATTGGCTTGATTTGGGATGTTGGTCTGAGCTCCTGAGATAGAAATTGTGTTTAAAGGAAGACTTCCTCCGAAGAGTGATTTTACTACAGGAGAGTTTTGAGGAGGCTTTCTTATAAAGGATTGAGGAGGGTTATTGTACCTCCTTGTGGTTTGTGGAGTTTCCAAATAATTTTCTTAAAATTATCAAAAAGATGAGGGAATCACCCTTAGTGGATTCGCCAGGTAAGTTTGTAAGATAAGGACTCTTGAGGAAAGTCTTACCGAAAAATGTCGTCTTTTGAGGAGAATTGACTCAATGTTCCCCAGTAGTGACACCAAAATGTTATCGCACAGTTTGTACTTGGAGGTAAAGGAAAGGTAAAAGAAGGCAAATTGGCGCAACTGGAGACTATCGTATCACTGTCACCTCAATAGGGTATCTCTTTATATTTAGGGTGGTAGGCCCAGGAGAGACATCCCCGGTGACTTGGGGTTTTGAGAAGGCAAAGGGTAAAGGATAAGGTATAGGTTTCCCTCTCACAAGTCACCACTGATCATAAATTTTGGCTAATAGCCAATAAAAGATAATAATAACCAAAGATGTACCTGGCCAAAACAAAACAACATGAAAACTATATTTGCAAGGTCACTTGTTGGTTAATACTTCATATAATCAGAGAATTTCTTGATATAAGCAATTGACTAATGTATTGATGAAGTAAGAAAATATGTATAAATGGAAATAATCACAATACAATACTTCAACAATAAATGCTTCAAAATGAGCAAGAATAACTAATTATCAATATCATAACACCAACATTCATCATAAGAAAGTATGCATTAATCCTTTCATTGGATTTTAGAAGTTTTAAGTGTTGCAAAGTATGAATATAACTTGAAAGAATAATAGCAGCAGTAGGGTTAGCGAGTTAATCTAAACTAGGGTTAGAAAGGTGTTAGTAGTTTCTCAAAGATTTGGACGTTTGTAGATTGTGATCAAAACACTCAAGCGAGAGGTCTTAGACTAGTGCATTCATAGGGAAAATAGAGTCAACAAGTAACATCAATAATTGAAGGAACAATATGATAATAGTAGGGCCAAAGACAAGATGAGTTTGATGGTGAAGTGTTGGTAAGCCAAGGCTTCGACCATCAAACCCTAGGGGAAAACAACTTACTAAGGTGTAGGCAACCCTAGGCCTTAACACGTTTTCCTCCTTCTTTAGCTCAATAACAAAGTAAAATAGGCGAGGGTAAAGAGAAAATTATAGGGTGTTGCAATGGAAAGGCCCTATCAATGTCTTCAACAGATAAAATGGCTCCTTGGCATAATATAGTAGGGAATTAAAATAAGGACACCAACATGTGCTTATTTCCTAGGGTTTATTCCATCAATTTCATTCACAAAATGCAAGTAAAACACTATAACCATTCAAGTAATGGAAGGATTGCATAAATTCACTTACATATACCATGTATTCATCAAGACAAACCCTAGTTATAAACCTTCCACCAAGAAAAATGCCAAAAATCACCAAAGAGAAGCCTCCTTCAACAAGTGCGCCACAATTCCAGCCAAAAACCCTAGAAGGGCTGAAAATTCCATAACTCACACTGAGTGACAGATGATGATTAAAAGAGAGTTTTAGCTCTCTTACTTATACCATACCAATGACCTTAATTTAAATTTAGGTCGCAAAAGGCCGACAAGGCCAAAATACATAATAATATTGTTTTTACATTAAATATCAAAATCAAACCCTAAATCAAGAAAATTTGAAGACGCCATGCCCTTTTAGGGTAACGTTATCCCCTTTTAGGGAAACGTTGGCTTCCTGGAGAAAAAATTTAGGCCTTCTTGGGCCTCAGAAACCTACCACGCGTGCCAATTTGGCACAAAACTTCCTCCCAAAACCTCCACAAGCACTGGATGATGTCATGAGTGTCATGGGTGATGTCATGGGCCTCCCAAGGCCAACATCCTGGTGGAAAGGGCACAACCCCCCTGGGTACAGGCCTGTTGAGCTACCTCTGGTGGAACATCCTCCTCTTCTCTGGTGCAAACCTTATGATCTGTCTCTGCCCCCTATTGGGGTCTCAACATCCATCTGATTGGATTTCAACCCCATGGAGTTCTGAAGTAATCATGTCCCCATGTGTACCTGTCCATCTAGGTAACTGCCATTAGGTATGGTCCTGAAACATCAACAAATACGCCCTCCATGGGCTCATAAGTCATAGGGATCATAGAAATGTCAATCACTTCTAATCATCAAGTTTATTAAACATGTGCATAAAACCACTTTCACCCGGACAAGTGCTCAAAGACATTATACTAATATATAAGCCAATTTTGGAGGAACTGACATGGATTCCTATTGGACTAATGCTCACTAAATGTGGGGTGTTTCCGGGAGAGATCAAATCCAAGCCATGTGAGTGGATGAAGTGGATAAGGGATGCATGGGCAAGGGGTGCAGTGATAACAAGGGAATGCATGGATTACTTGTGGTTGCCTCTGTAGAGGGCGAGATACACCTGTCATGGATGCAAATGTTTCCAAGATCATTCATGCCTTTTATATTTATTTTTATTTATTTTTCTTCAAGAAGCTAGTTAAGGGACATTGCCCTGGCATGGTGACCAGTGGTGGCAATGTTACTGACAAGAATTTCACGGAAATGAGAAGGTTGGCTCATGATGAGATCCCCTTTCTCTTGGATATTACACCAAGAGCCACTACCCTGGCATGGTGACCAGCTGCTAGTAGTTTCATACCGCTAGATGCCCATGGACCTAATAGGTTGGCTCATGATGAGACCCCATATCCTCTAACTAGGTCTTGTTTTGTTATTTTTTATGGGTCCCTCTATTTCTTGCTGAGAAACCTCTTACTACTTTCTCAGGGATCCCTGGGCGAAGCATCTCAAGGTTTCATTTTTAGTCTTATATATTTTTCCAACTGCTTTTACCCTCTGGGCCTTTAGCCCCTTCTTCCCACAAGTTAAGGTATAACCCTTAAATATTTGGCCAACCCAATTCCCGGACCAGTGTAATAGGATGGATGAGTGGGATAAATATGGAAAGTAGTAAGTATGGTGGGAGCAGACGATGGATTCTCATGAATCCCCCCAGTGGAAACTCAAAACCTATGGGCACAAGCTTACTAGGGCATCTTGTCATTCCCCCCAAATATGGTCAAGCGGATAGGTATAAGATCCAAGCACCCATTAGAAAATAAAATAAATGAATGCACATATTCAAATGTTTTGAGGATGAGAGTGACATATACCATGATACCTAGACTCATTACCTCATGGAGCAAGATCCACTTCTGCTACAGGACCAGGCCGAGGTGATGGATGCTACTATTGCTGACAAAGTGGAGGCACTAAATAATGAAAAGATGGGCCCTCCAGGGCCATTTTCAAGTCTATTTGGATCTTGGTACTCAATGTCTAGGACCTATGGGCCTCGAGACATAATATCCTTAGTTATCCCTAAACTAGGGGATAACAAGTTCTTTATGAGATTTGGCTTTGGTATTTTGTTGAACTGGTGCTTTGTATGCACCTTATTCCATAGGGGCATGTTGTCTTGTTGATTCTCTTGTAAATTGTATTCTAGGCTTAGCTGGTTCAACAATAGGTGGGCAAAAAACCAATTTCTTTCCCTTTAACTTTCTTGATTTACTAGAAGATGGTTCTACAGGTGAAGGATCTGATATAGGAGAGATTTCTTCAATGACAGGCTATGTACAGAGTTCATCTATTTGAACAGTTGGATCTGATGGCTTGTCCTCCATAAATATATTTCTCCTTTTTCTTGATTCAGTGTGCACAACCCTCTCAGTTGAGGTAGGGGTTATCCTTTTAGTTTATGGAGTGTTAACAATAACTGGCTGAAAGCCTGATGAAGTCAAGAAAGTATCCCAATCACTATCAATATTTTTCAACTCCTCTAACACTAGTGTATTAATGAGTCCAGAATGAAAGACATTGTTCTCTACCAGCTCGGACTTTTCTTGTACCTTATCTAACATTTTTCCAAGAATTCTCAACAAGTAAAAGTGTAAATTTAGGGATTGTTTTCCAGTGAAATGCATCAATAGTATAATATGATACTGATAAACCATATTAAATATAACCTCACATGTAAAGTACCTATGTATAACCCTGATATGGCTTCTAGGTACTCCTTTGGATTAGTTGTCTTCTTGATATTCTTGCTTTAGAAAATCCTTATAAAAGGTAGATTTCAAAGACAACTTTGAACCATTTTTCTCCTTGAATTGGTATCTTTGTAGCTGTGGAAATGGATTGTTTTGTAACTTAAAACTCAAGTGTATCAACTTTTTTCTTTAATCCATTGAATTTCAATGCAAACTGTTTGGCCACTTCAGGGTGTCCTCTCTTCATTTTTTCACAAAAAGCTAGGAAACCTACTCTCTGAAAGGCTTCTTTGAAAAATGGATCTGAATTAATGAATTACAGGTCATGGGGTTCAACTCTAAAAATATCACCTCCTTTATGGACTTTCTTCACTTGTTGAGCCTCCATTGAAATTAAGTCAAATAAGAGTAAAAACCTCTCTGATAACAGTTGCCAACAGACCGTGTGATGAAATCTAGTGAACTTAGGGTTTTGTTGCAAGTAGGGTTTATACTAGAACAATATTGCAGAGACTAAAATGTAACTGGAGCTAGAAGATTTGATGAAATGATGACAACATGAGGCTGAATGAAAACTCAAATAGAAATATTTTAAAGCAACTGTGCAAAACAAAGAGTTTGCAGCATGTGATTTTGTGACCATGGTTTTCATCAAAAGAATTTGCAGTTCATAGATTAGGTGTGAGATGAGATTTTTTTAGTGGAATGGTGGTACCTAAAACCTGAGTGAAGATGAGGTATGCTAGGGTTTCAGATCATTTGTGAAATAGGGGATTTGCAGTGCTAGTTACTTGTAAAAACTAGTTTGCAACATCTAAAGTTATGTAGAAAATAGGTTTCTTGATGACTGTAATGGTTTCAAAATGATGGAGTTTGAATTTCAAGAAATGGTACCTAGAATATGATGTTTACCCATTGATTCATAAATATGAACCATCAACCCTTTAAGAGTTTAAATCACTACCAACTGCTATAGGAAAGTTTACAACAACATGCAATCTGCAGTGATAGACAGCCTGCAACTACTACCTTTGCAAATGAAAATAGCATGAAAATGGTTGAACCTTCCTTTTGAAATTGATTTTTTGGAAATGATTGATGATGACAATGCGTTGAAAATGAGAATCCACCAAGTTCCATATTTCCCAAATCATGATTCTGTATGTTTTAGTGCATGATGTGTTTTTGAATTGTTGCATACTTTTACGAGAGTTTGCAGCGAGTGAGATTTGACAAGTGACACAAAAATTACATGGTTAAGTGGATCTTTAAAACCTTTTTTACACCTGTTTTGGAAAAAGCACTTGATGGTGACCTTCAAACTATGAAGAGATGATCAATACCTTCCCTCTTTACAAATGACGATAACCACCATCATGACATCAATACTTTTGTAACTGTACTCTGATCATTTTTCTAGACCCAAGAGAAAATCAAAGTCATGATTTATAGACATGAAACATGAATCAAGAATTTGAGAACATAACTCTATGATTTAAGCCTACAAGTTTAAACAAATGTCTTATAAGAAGGACAAAACACATGACTGACAAAGACTAAAAGAGTCCTTCTGAGACTAGACTAATTTTTTTTAAAGATAGGAGAAAACCTTGACTCATGGGCATCCTATGTGTTAACATTTGGGTCCTACTAGGAATGGTGTGCTCCCTACGCACTGAAAAGAACTTTTGTAGACCTTATGCCTTTACGAGCTGCCAATAACTTCTGTAGATGCCTTTTTCCATTGGGCTTATGGAGTCTTTCACCTCATTCCAAACATGTGCAACCATCCTGAGAGCATCTCTTCTCCGTATTGAAAACCAAAACATTGTCATACTAAAAAGCATACTGCAAATAAAATCAACTAAGAACCACATGCTCATGGTGTGAGCTTATTTATATACATAAGCCTACTCTAATGTGGTAAAATACTCTGATTAAGTGTAGGCAAATTTCCAATTCAACAATTCAGGAAATTGGTTAACTAACTAAAAAAAGATTCCATCTTTAAGAACAAATGAGATGACAAGAACTGAAAAATATAGGAGCAAACATGCTTGAATATCATACTTACAAATCCTAAATTTTGTATTTAAAAAGTCAAAGACAGAAGGATTTCTACTCCACTTCAATTCCATGTAAATAACCATTGGATCTTGGAAAAAACAACTAGATTATTTCCATTCAATAAAGCAATACTCTATTGTTGATTGAGGACTATCAATAATGGTTTCACCAATTTCTAAAGATTGTTGATCCACATCTACTAGGAAAAAAGACAATAATGGTTGATTTTGTAAGCTCTCTTCATTCTTAGTTGTTGCAACTGACATAAGTTCAACATAGCCCCTGTTACTTCCTTCCCATGAATCTGATACATAGCTATCACAAATATGCTTATTGCTGAAGATTTCATTATGTACCGATGTAAACTTTTTCTCCCTATCAGAACCATGATTATTCAAGAATGAATCGGAGTTTTGACTACTATTATGAAGCTCTTTAACTAATTCTGAAACAATGTTTTCTTCATAATCAGTTTGGTATCATTCATCTAAATTTGAAACAACAAGTTCATCAAGGGAAAAATCTAATGCATCTACAATCATGTAATCATCGGTACTATCACCAAATACATCTCGAAAACCTTCTTCTTGGGAAGAAAAAATAGAAAGAATTCCATGTATGAATGATTTATTGTCCACATCTTCATTAGTATAATCTCTTCCATCCTCACTTCTAGAAAAATTAATATGTTGGATATAAAATTCCACACAACAGTGTTCAAAAAGAATTTCTTTGGAAAAATATCTTTTACAATGCTCATTGAATGCAACATGGAAATATATCAAGGAAAATATGTTGGAAGCAGAAAGAGAAAAGTACCATTCTTGTACATCACCTTTTAAAGAGTACATGAACATTTTCATCGACACATCCTCATGATGCATGTCTCCCTGATCCATGCATTGATGAAATGTAACAAGATGTTGAGAAGGATTTTCCCCTTTGTCTTCTTTGAAGGTAGGAACATAATCCATCCATTCTTATGGAGGAGGCACTAGATTTGGAAAACCAAGGACAACTGAAAAATTGAGAGGTGAAAACCTTTGTGCCAAGATAGCCTCCATGGCCTTTGTTGTCCTGAATCAATGAAGTCACAAATGGATTATTCCTTCATGGAGTGGAGTCGCCAAGTGAATGATGCAATCTATATTATGTGACCAATTCTTGTTCACCATCAAGTGTTGGTTATGATCATTTTCGTTCTCCTAGGGAAGATATCTTCAATTTCGCCTCCCCGACAATGATGCCAAAAATATTAGCACTAGAAGTCACACCTAGACTATTGTAGGTGTAAGCATAATACCCATTATAATTTTGTAGGTTTGTAAAAGGTAATTTTTTTAATTCAAGTGTAACGAATGGGTGAGAAACTCAGTTTTAAAATATCAACACAAAATTTCCACAAAACATACCCTAGCAAGCAAGGCTTGAACAATCTTAGATCAATTTTTAGAACATCAATGAAAAGATGGAAGATTGAAGGATAAAACTTAAATACATGAACCAAGTTACATGAGGCACTTTTGGCATGCATACAATAGAATTCTTATGAACAAGGAGCTTCCTAGTCAAAAAGAATATGTGCTTTGACAATACTTGCACCAACAAACAGATAGTAAATGAGTTACTGCATTGCATGAACTCAAGTACTAAAGATAAATGCTTTATCAGTAGGTAACATAAAATCAAGACATGAATATAGCATGTAATAGTAGAAAAATGAGTTGATCTTGAATTATCCAAGAGTCTTAAGTTTGTACATACATCGTTTGGAAAATTTTATAGTCTGAAGAAAAAAGATATGAGTCTCTCATAAATCACTCCAACCTTCTTTAAGAGTTACATCACACATTAAATATAAATTTTCATGAAAAATCCCTCTATGAATTGCCATATAACCCACACATAAGATTATGTGTCTTGGAGACGCGTGGCAGTAGACAAGCAGACAAAAAACTAACTAATTGCTAAATTCCAGGAAATTGTTGGTGATGATAAATGAAACTGCAACCAACTCATATTTGGAGATTTAGTGGAGATGGATATCACATACAAGTGCCCCTTGATGTCTAACTACTTCCTAGGAAAACATTCGAATATTCTTTGATAGTTGGAAACCCTCAATGTTAACACATAGGATGTACAGGAGTCAAGGTTTTCTCTCATCTTTTAAATTTTTTGTTAGTCTAGTCTCAAAAGGAATCTTTTGGTCTTTGTCAGTCATGTGTTTTGTCCTTATTACAAGACATTTTTTTAAACTTGTAGTATTAAGTCATAGAGTCATGTTCTCAAAGTCTTGAGTCATGTTTCATGTCTATAAATCATAACTTTGATTTTCTCTTGGGTCTAGAAAACTGATCAAAATACAGTTACAAAATTCTTGATGTCATGATGGTGGTTGTCGCCATTTGTAAAGAGGGAAGGTATTGATCATATCTACATAGTTTGAAGGTCATCATCAAGTGTTTTGTCCAAAACAGGGGTACAAAATGTTTTAAATATCCACTTAATAGGTGTACAAAAGGTTCTAAATATCCACTTAAAAAATATCARCTCACACCTAATATTTCAACTTCAAATTCTTTTGATGAAAACCCTGGTCGCAAAACCACATGCTACAAACTCTCTGTCTTGCATAGTTGCTTTAAAATTTTACTATTTGAGTTTTCATTCAGCCTCAAGTTGTCATCATTTCATTCAAGCTTCTAGCTCTAGTTACATTTTTGTCTTTGCAATGTTGTTCTAGTATAAACCCTACTTGCATTAAAACCCTAAGTTCACTAGATTTCACCACACAGTCTGTTGGCAACTGTTATCGGAGAGTTTTTTACTCTTATTTGACTTACTTGCCATGGAGTCTCACAAAATGAAGAAAGTCCATAAAGGAGGGGATATTGTTAGAGTTGAACCCCATGACCTACAACTCATTAATTCTGATCCATTTTTCAGAGAATCCTTTCAGAGAGTAGGTTGCCTAGCTTTTTGTGAAAAAATGTAGAGAGGACACCCTGAAGTGGCCAAATAGTTTGCATTGAAATTCAATGGAGTAAAGACAAAAGTTGGTACACTTGAGTTTGAAGTTACAGAACAATCCATTGCCACAAGTACATAGATATCAATTCAAGGATAAAAATGGTTCAAAACTAAGTCTTTGAAATCTACCTTTTCTAAGGATTTCCTAAAGCAAGAATATCAAGAAGACAACTTATCCAAAGAAGTACCTAGAAGCCATATGCTGGAATAATTTGATAAGATGCTTAGGGTCATACAAAGGTACTTTACATGTGAGGGTATATTTAATATGGTTTATCAGTATAATCTTAGACTATTGATGCATTTCACTGGAAAACAATCCCTAAATTTACCCTTTTGCTTGCTGAGAAGTCTTGGAAAAATGTCAGATAAGGTACAAGCCAAGTCCAACCTGGTAGAGAACAATTTCTTTCATTCTGGACTCATTAATATGTTGGTGTTAGAGGAGTTGAAAAATATTGATAGTGATTGGGATACTTTCTTAACTTCATCATGATTTCGGCCAAATATTGTTAACACTCCACAAACTAAAAGGATAACCCCTACCTCAGTTGAGAGGGTTGTGCACACTGGATCAAGTAAAAGGAGAAATATAGTCAAGGAGGAAAAGCCATCAAATCCAACTTTTCAAATAGATGAAGGCCCTACATAGCCTGTTTATGAATAAATATATCCTATATCAGAGCCTTCACCTATAGAACCATATTCTAGTAAAACAATAAAGTTAAAGGGAAAGAAATTGGTTTTTAGCCCACCTATTGTTGAACCAACTAAGCCTAGAAGACCATTTACAAGAATGGTAGCAAGAAAACATGCCCTTGTGGAAGAATGTGCATCCAAAGAACCAATTCAACAAACAACCAAAGACGAATCTCATAAAGATCCTATAGAAATCATTGAAATAAAGTCTCCTTCTGAGGAAATAAATCCCACCCTCAAAAGGCTCAGGAAGCAATTGAAATAGGTAAGAGCTGAGAATGAAAAATTGAAAAAGGAAAATCTACAAGCTAGAATTCAGCTGAAATAAAACATAGACATGTATGAAGAAGCCATTTCAAAGGAAAAACATATGGTGAGAAGATCATTTCCCCTGCATAGACAAGTCAAAAATGTGTACAAGCAAAATAGATATTTTCAAGCTAAGATCATAAAGTTGAAAAAATAATTGCAACAATCAAAGGAACCGACAGTTAAAAGGAAAATGGACCTATTGGCTCATGAAACCTTTAGCTAAGATCATGGAGCATAATTTTTGCAACAGTATATCATTTTTTCTATGGTTCCTTACATATGTTGGCTCAAAACCATAAGAAACAATTCTTGTCTTATGTTGATTATAATTTTTCCCACTTGTTATTTTTGGAACTCATTCTTCATGGATCAAAGGTTGTAGGAGGAATTAGTAGAGGATAAGAGCTTCTTTGCATGTTTTGACATCAATTGTAGTGAGCAGAAATAAAAAATGTCATGTACAGGAAAGTTCGTTATGAATCCTGCAGATGCGTTGTGAACCTGCTGAAAGTGAAACCGTTTGCAGTGAACTTGCTGTCAAATCTAACAGTATGATAAATTTGAGTTATGGGAGGGATACCAACTATCAAAGAAGGTTCAAATGGTTTCCTAGTAAGTATTTAGACATCAAGGGACACTTGTACCTGATATCCAGCTCCACTAAATCTCCAAATATGAGATGGCTGCAGTTGCATTTATCATCACCAACAATTTCCTCAAATATAACAGTTAGTTTTTTGTTTGTTTGTCTACTGCCATGCATATCCAAGGCACATAATCCTATGTGTGGGCTAGATGGTAATTCATAGAGGTATTTTTCATGAAAATTTCTATTTAATGTGTGATGTAACTCCTAGAGAAGGTTGGAGTGGTATATGAGAGACTCATATCTTTTTTATTCATACTGTAAAAGTTTTCAGACTATGTATGTACAAACTTAATACTCTTGGATAATTCAATATCAACTCCTTTTACTACTGTTACATGATATATTCATTTCTTTCTTTGATGTTACCTACTGATAAATGATTTATCTTTAGTACTTGTGTTCATGAAATGTAGTAACTGATTTACTATGTGTTTGTTGGTGCAAGTATTGTCAAAGCACATCTTCTTGTTGACTAGGAGGCTCCTTGTTAGTAAGAATTCTATTGTATGTGTGACAAAAGTGCCTAATGTAACTTGGTTAATGTATTTAATTTTTTCTCCTTCAGTCTTCCATCTTTTCACTGATGTTCTAAAAATTGATCTAAGATTGTTCAAGCCTTCCTTGTTGGAGTATGTTTTGTGGAAATTTTGTGTTTATATTTTAAAACTGAGTTTCTCATCATTAGTTACACTTGAATTAAAAACCTTAACTTTTATAAACCTAAAAAATTATGATGGGTATTAGGCTTACACCTACAACAATATAGATGTGACTTCCAGTGCTAACAAGATCCACAAATTAAAATCTAGTTTTTTGTGGATCAACAGGATCACCTACTAGATCACATGTTGCATGAAGAGTCGGTTGTACCCAACATGGTCGATGCTCTGGACCTAAAACTTATTTTTGATGATCAGAAATATTAAATATATTAGATTCAAACATCTGATCATAAATATGATTGGAATAAGGCTCACGAAGTTCCACAACTAGTGGCGGTGGAGATGGAGGTGTGGATTCTTCTGGAAGTACCTATGAAGGACCCTCTTCAAACTTAACACTCCTTTGAATGAATAGTGTATCTGAAGTAGTATACAATGACATATATATTTTCACTCCCTTTGGATCTCCAACAAAAATACACTCCTCACTATGAGATTCCATAGCTTTCCTCCTATCGAAAGGGATCTTAGCCCATGCACGAGAACTGGAAATTCTAAGTGAGTGACTTACGATTTCTTCCTACTCCAACCCTCATATGGATTGAATCCCTTGATTGATTTATGAGGAACTCTATTCTAAATGTAGGCTACAAATTTGATAGCTTCAACACATAACTTTGGAGGTAACAGTTCGCCATCTCTTTCAATGTCCTATTTTTACTCTCCACTACCCCATTCTGTTGTGGAATATATGGAATTGTGTGGTACAACTCTATACTTGATTCTGAACAAATATGCTTGACATCATTATTCACATACTCTCCTACATTGTCTTTACAAAGCTTATTAATCCTCTTCCCTATTTGGTTCTCAACTATATGCTTGAAATCTTTAAGACACTCAAAGGCCTCATATTTTAATTTGAGAAAGTAGACCGATGTATATCTTGAAAAATCATTAACTAAAGTAAGAACATACTTAGATTTACTGATCGATGGGTGTGGAAAAGGACCTGTAATGTCACTATGAACCAACTCTAGAAGTGATGATGCCCTCCATGCTTTACCTATGTCGAACTTCTCCTCAGGATGTTTTCCTAGAATGCAACCCTAGACAACTCCATCTGTGTACTAAATGTGGGGTAATCCATCTACCATTCCAGCCTTACTAAGTTGATCTAAATATTTCAAATTGATATGCCCAAACCTCTCATGCCACAACCTTAACTCTTCATTAGCATGTGTTAGAAGAGATACATATAATCAGATTTATGAGTGAAGTGAGATAAGGTGTACAACCTGGAATGGTGATTAACCTCACCAATGACAATTTTTGAACCATCTGATAAATTAGAAATAATATCTGGGTCCGAAGTGAACTCCAACTTCTTCCTTGAACTTGAATGAGTGATTTGATAAATTGAGAGAGATTCACTGAAAGCTTCAAAACATGAAGTACATCCTGAAAGCATCCATGGTATCAACTCTACCCCTACTGCACACCTCTGTAGGAGAATCATTTCCCATGAAGATCGGTGGTCTGAAACAAGTCTCCAAGTATGATAAAAGTCTATCCAATGAGGCCATGTGATGGGTATCCCTTGAATCAAGCACCCAAGCATTAGGAGAAGATGAAATAGCATGTAATTCATGACCATTACCTCTTTATGATGATGGATTTTTCCTTGCATTATTTGGAATACAATCCTTGAGGTGACGTTTCTCAAGTGTTTATGCCATGAGATCTATGGTCTTTTTCATGAAAAAACTCTCATGATGGAATCCCTTGTTACAATAGGAACTCGAACTCTCATCTGTGGAATTTTGTTTACCTTCCTTATTATTCTCTTTATCCTTCTTACCCTTGTTCTTATGCTTATTCTTCTTTCAACTTCCTTGAGCTCTAAGTGCATAAATATCTCCTAAAATTAAGGAAATCAGAATTATCTCCTAAAAAATAGGAATTTTCGTAATGGTGGCTAAAAAATAGGAATTGGCCTGATGGTAGCTATAAAATAGGAATTTGTCTAATGGTAGTTTATGATTCCATGGTTTTGGAAACCCATGGTATTTTCCCATGGTATTACAAATAGGAATCCACTGGCTAAAAATAGACCTACTATAAATAAACATGCTATAAATAAGAGTCCTCCTAAATAGTAGGAAAAATGGAAAAAAGAGTATGTCGCTAAGTATGTAGTTGAGCATGTACCCCAACAATTCCTTGGGTTGGGCAGTTTCAGAGGAAGAGAGTTGGAGAAAATTCGGGATAATTGTAGGAGAATACCAGTGGGTTGTGGGATTTTGAGTTGTGAGTGGATTGTGAGAGGAACCCTTCTCTTGTGGATTCCTATCCCCAACTCAGATGACATGCTATTGAGATTTGAACAACAAGTCTATGGTTGGGTGGAATGTCCTTCCCAAGCAGTTGGCTGCATAAATGTTTTAAAAAGATAAGTGTTTATATATTTTGTGAGTTTTCTTATGCGTTTTATGGCTTTGTCTTTACCCTATGCATGAAAATGGTTTTATGTGTTGTTCTAGATGATTATTTGGCTGCATTATGTTCATTTAGAATGTTTTAGATGCATTTAATTATGAGTATCAAAATCTAGTTAAATATATGTTTAATTCGTAGCTAGTAAGCTACATGAATTAATTAGTAGAAGAAATTTTTGAATTTGTGTGTATTTTTTGCAAGTAATGTTCTTCGATTAAGCTAGGGGATGTTACACACACCTTGAGAATACTAGAGAGTGAATGAATAAGAAGACTCTATGAGGGGGAAACCTCCTTTTTCAATATGTCAAATGCAAAAGATAAGAATCATATTCAAATTAATCCCCTTTATGGTAAATATGAGATAAAATTGTAATGTTCCCAAGTGTTTTTTCTTGGAACATGTTAAGTTTTTTATGTTTTCTGGTTGTGGTATTTTGTCAAACAATTAGCTGATTTAGTCTTATTGAATGAGATAGGATGGTTTTATTGAGTTTCGCAGCACATAAATGATAGGAGCATAACAATAATGGATACACAACAATATGCAATATGAATTAACACAAGAAATAGCCACAAATACCTCAGATCTAAGTTTTATTTAGATATATAGTTGACCTCATACAAAGTAGAGAAGATATGGAATACATATAATAGAATAGTGTGTGTGGCCGATAATGCCTCCAAGATACAATATAATGGTGAAGATATGAACTCCCAAGATTCCTACAAGCTGAATATAAGAGATCTCCAATAGGAAACTCGTTCTTTTGTTGTTATGTGTTGTCTTCCCTATGCAAAGTGCGCCCTCCCTGGATGAAGCAAACTAAGAATTCGACCTCCTCTCCTTGAGCCTCCAAATAACTAAAACCAACTATAAAATTGTAGATCAGGTGATAATAAACCCTTTTTCTGAATCTCCTAGATATTTGGAGTGACATCCCACTCCAAAACACAAGATCCCCTATGAACATTAAGCCCTCCTCAAGAAAAAAGTGCCCTCCTGGAAGATAGAATGGATAGGTTGATGAATACTCTCAAACACTGATGAAAAAAGGTGATATGGTGGTAGAAACCAATCCTGGAATGAGCTCTACTATATATCTAGTTTTCCCAATCCAAATCAAATATCTCGTCCTCAAGTGATGTGGCCAACCTGCAGAAAACCTCCAAAAATATGCCCTGCCTTCTCTTCCTTGTAGAAACAATGCCTTTAGTTGAATAAGAACTGAAATAGAATGGTGAGGGAGGAATATTTCACCTCCTTGGCCAGGCTTGGATCAAGAACAGGGGAATATTTCACTCCCTTGTTGATCTCTAGGGTCTATTCAGTGAAAACCCTCAAAACCGCCAAGTACCATGGGCTCTCTAGGTAAGAATCCAGACATCAAAATAACAATCAACATGATGAGAGAATAAAATCCCCTATCTCTCTTTTATACCCATGCTCACCTTTTCTCTCCAAGTGACGTTTAATTTACTTTTAATATTTCTTCATAAAATCACTTTATTAATTAATTAACCTTTTTCCTCTAAAAAATGATTAATTTTCCCTTGTGGCTTCTCCAACCACTAAAAGTCATTTTTCATCATCTTATCCTATAAATATTTTCTTCTTGATTACGATGAGATATTACACTAAGGGGTTTATTCATGTTTTATGCCCAAAATGGCCTCCTTAGTGAATTTAATTAAAATATGCTCCATAATAACTCAAAATTAAGAAAATCGTCGGAATGCAACGAAACAAAAGATAAGTTGTGCGGAATGGATCCTGATGATGAAATATGGTGAATAATGTAAGTCAGGCCCCAGAAATCTCCTCAATGCCTCCTGAACTCACTATCACCCTCAACTGGCTACTTTGGCAGGCATCCCACTCTGTAACATAAAAGACTAAAAAAATGGGGATATTACAAAAAAGGACATGATGTGTCCTACACTTTAGGTCAACCTAGATATAACTAATGTATTAATAATGAATGAGGGTTAGGGTCCTGATAATGTTTCTATGTATGCTTCTTGTTGCACTTTGTTCCTCACTACTTCTTGTTAGTTTTCATTCCATTGATTCTCGATGTTGTCCTTTCTTGAATCTTTTTCATGTCAATGTAAGGTACCAGATATATTATCATAGCATGAAACAAAAAATATTGCGGAGAATAACAGCGGAACAACACAATAGATGAAACCACGGCACCAAATAATGCCTTTATTGATAGGAAATAATGTTCACTTTCCTCTTCGAGGGGGAAACCTCCAGCAGAGCAACACTCTATTACAATAATTCTCAAGACAAAACTTCTCATACCATCTACTCCTATTTATACTAAATCTATCTATCCAAAAGATAAATCTAGGGGAAGATCCTTCTATAAGTGAAAGCTTCTATTAGGTCTTCTTACATTTGAATTATTCTTCCTTATTGTTAGGCCGTATTAATATTGGCCTTTATTACATGGAAATATATTATTCTACCTACTTGAGGTGTTAGGGAGGTTAGGTCCCTAAAATTCCCGACCCCTTAAAAAAATCCTTGTCCTCAAGGCTTGATATGAGGAAACTACTATGGAATGGTATTTGGATCCCAAGTGGCATCTGCTGGAGTTATATCTTTCCACTAGAATAACACTTCCTTGATGGTGCATTGACGAAGACGACGCTCGCATTGGTTCAAAATGTCTTGTGGTTGCAACCAGATGGAGCCTTCTTCATCTAGTTCGGGAAGGATGGCTTGGGTTTGGCACTTAGTTCCAATCACCTTCTTTAAGTAGGAGACATGAAAAACATGATGGAGATTAGAATGTCTGGGAAAATATAACTGATAGGCCACATGTCCCACATGCTTGAGAACTGTATAAGGACCATGACATTTGGGCGCTAATTTTTGACAATGGTCGAGCTTGAGTGAAGTTTTCCTATAAGGTTGCAATTGAAGAAACACATGGTCTCCTTCAGCAAATTGACATTTAGAGCGACCTTGATTTTCTTGTTGCTTCATGCGATTTTGAGCCATGACCAAATTCTCTTTAAGGGTATGGAGAATATCCTCTTGAACTGTAAATGTTTTTTCAACCGCCTGGACCTTCGAGACACCTAGCATGTATGAGAGAAATGAAGGTGGATTTTGTCCATATACTACTTCAAAAGGATTCATGCGAGTAGTTGTATGGTAAGAAGTGTTGTACCACCATTTAGCTAGTGGTAACCATTGAGCCCACTGATTTTTCCTTTCATATGCAAAACACCTCAAATAGGTCTCCAAATACTTGTTGACAACTTTAGTTTGACCATCAATTTGGGATGATAGGTTGTACTAAGATGCAATTGGGTGCACTGTATCTTGAACATTTCTTTCCAAAAATTATTGCTGAAAGTGGGATCCCGATCAGAAAAAATGGAATGAGGCATGCCATGAAGATTGAAGACATGATCCATGAAAAGTTGAGCCACAATAGAGGTGGTAAATGGGTGTTGAAGAGCACAAAAATGAGCATACTTTGAAAGATGATCAACGACCACCATGATGAATGACTTATTACTCAATTTAGCTAAGCCCACAATAAAATCCATAGAGATGTCCCTCCAAAAAGCAGGTGGAATTGGAAGCGGTTGTAGAGTTACAGGATATTTGATTGTTTCTCCCTTGTTGTGTTGAAAATCATCACATTATACCACCAAAGTGTGAACTTCTTGTTTCATACCATCCAAAAAAAAAGAAAGTTTTACCCAGTCATAAGTTTTGGTAAACACTCAGTGCCCAGTTGTGGGTGTAGCATGAAGCTTAGAGAGCACCGTGGATTTAAGTTGTGAATTTTTACTTAAATACAAACATTCTTTGTAGCGAAGATCATCATTGTGCCAAGAGTACCCATAGGGGGATAAAGAATTGGCTTGCAATTGTTGGATCAGATTCAAAATTTTGGGATCTTATAACCATTCCTGGCGATTGGATTGGAGCCAATCTAGTACAATGAAGGAGAGGGAAAAAAAGGATCCTTCATCTTCATATTTTCTTGAAAGAGCATCAACAACCAAATTTTCTTTACCTTTCTTGTAAATGATCTCATAATCATATCCAGAGAGCTTAGTCACCCATTTTTGTTCCTCCAGGGAGGAAGGTTGTTGCTCTAGAAAATACTTGAGGCTTTGATGATTTGTCTTAATTTGGAAGTGTTTCCCTAATAGATTAGGGTGCCAGAGATATATTGCATGTAGAATAGCCAACATTTCCTTTTCATAGATTCATTTGCCCAAATGTCGCTCTGACAATTTTTTATTGGTAAAGGCCAAAGGTTGACCATATTGCATAAGGAATTCTCCAATTCCTCTCCCAGAAGCATCACATTCTAGGAAAAAAGTATTTGTGAAATCGGGAAGGGCTAGGACCAGAGTGGTGCACATAGCTGCCTTCAAGGCTTGAAAGGCTTGATCAGCTGTGGGCGTCCAAGTGAAAGAATTGTTTTTAAGGAGAGCAGTGAGAGGCGCCACAATATTTCCATAATTCTTAAAAAACTTGTGATAATAGCTTGTTAACCCCAAAAAAACCATGCAATATTTTGAGAGTCTTGGGGTGAGGCCAATCCTGCATAGCTTCAATCTTCTTAGGATACACCCTCACACTTGCCCTCCCAACAATATGACCCAAGTACTCAAATTATGAGGCTCCAAAATCACATTTAGATTTATTGAGGAAGAATTGGTGCTAAGAGAATAGATGTAGAAATCGATCCACATGAGCAATATGGGTTGTTTGGGTTTTACTATAGATGAGAATATCATCAAAGAAAACTAAGAAAAAATGACAAAGAAAAGGACGGAAGACATGATTCACGAGGCTTTGGAAATTGGAGGGAGCATTACACAAGACAAAGGGCATGAAAAAAAACTCATAGTGGCCCTCATGAGTTTGAAATGAAGTCTTAGGAATACCTACCTCTTTCATACGTATCTAGTGGTATCCAGAATGAAGATCAAGTTTAGTAAAGAACTAGACACCACTCAATTCATCCAAGAGATCATCAATGAAATGAATGGGAAATTTTTCTTTGATGGTGATTTTGTTGAGGGCACGAAACTTAGGACACATGCACCAAGAGCCTTATTTCTTAAGTACCATGACCACAAGAGAAGAATAGGGGCTTGTACTAGGATGGATAATGCCTGCGGTGAGCAATTCTTGAGCGATTTTCTCAATTTCATTTTTCTGGGCAAAGGGATGACGATAGGGACGAACATTGGGAGGAAGAATTTTAGGGACAAGGGGAATGGAATGATCATGAACAACACAGAAAGGAGGGAGTCCCTAGGGAGTGGAAAAAAAACTTGATGTTTCGAGAGGATGGATTGGAGGTATGGTCGAATAGAGGGTGTCTTAGTGGCATGAATGGAATGGAGTTGTGAAATAATGTTGGAATGACCCTTTTTGAGGAGATTTTCCATGCGACGAGAACTAATGATCTCAAGGGAACCTGTTTTGATGCCTTGGAACTTATACTGGTGGCCCTCCTTGTTGAATTGCATGGTTAATTCCTTAAAATCCATGAGAATGGGACCCAGAGTCCCGAGCCATTTGAAACCAAACACAATGTCACAACCACCCATGTCGATAGTAAACATAAGAGATTTCATGTGGTACTGACCAATTTGGAGACAAACATTTTCATAACACCCCCCCACATTTCATGGACCCGCCACTGGAAATCATGATTTGAAAATTATTGACTACACAGATATAACAATTATTTTCTTTGGAAATGAGGCGATGAATAAAGTTACCGGTGCTTCCACTGTCAACAAGGATGATGACCTTCCAATTCTTAATGTAACCAATTATATTGAGGGTTTGGGGAGTAGAGAAGCTAGTGAGAGCATTCAGGGAAATGACCGGTTCAACTTTGGGAGGGTCAGAAGGTGGATTAATGTCAGTGGGTTCAGGTGACTCGGTCACAAAGGGGGCCTCAACATATTCTTCAACAAAATCCTTGGAGATGGCCATAAAAAGATTGTGTTCCTTACTCTTATGCCCAGGAAAATATTTTTCATCGCAATTATAACAAAGGCCCTTGAGTTGGAGTTTAGCCATTTTAGCCCTGGTAAATTTATGGATCTTTAGGGGAGTGGAAGGAGGAGTGGGAGTATATGGTTTAGGGAGAGGAATAAAGGAGGTTTTTGTGGGTTGAGAAGAGACAACCTGTTGTGCTTCCTTAGATATTTTAGTAGATTCCACCTGTTAGCACTCTATAATTTTCCCAAGGCTGAGGAGGCAATCACTGAGGTAAAATCAAACCACTTAGAGTCAAGGATCTAGCCCTCCAAGACTCAGAGAGGGATCTCTCTGTCTAATATAGATTTATTTGAAGGGGATGTTAGGCTAGTTATTATTATGCATAGGTTTGTTTCTGGATTTGGTATATTTGAAAGATTGAAAACTTGAATTTACATTGGGTCACGAGGTCTACCTTTCTGAAAATGGATCTATCTCAGGTTTATAATATTTTCTCCACAGGGAAGGATAGAAAGATGACTGGATCAAATTGAATCAAACAAAAGTGAAGGAGAGGAAAATACGGGAAAGTCCATCAAGCAGAGGAGCAACTAAGAATTCATATGCTCAACTTCAAATGAAAACATGTAGATCATTAAAAGACCAGAAACATAGTGCATGAAACAAATTTTGTTCTTAATCTTTATTTTAATGATGAGATTAGGGAAAACATGAAATGGATCTACAGAATAAGAAAACAATTACCCAGAGAGGAAAAACATCACCAGGGAGTCTAACACATGAATCCTGCAGATAAAGATTTTTATTTCTGGAAGATCATCTGGAAAATTACAAAGTATCCCCCGTGGGGCATGAATCAAAAGCTCAAAAATAAACCCCTTGTACATTAGACTTGTTAAAATATATATAAAAAAATCTCCATAGGCTCAGAAGGTCTAATTCAACAACCTCGGCCAAAAATAGAAATAAATCACTGAAAATCTTGAACTGTCTGCCATGAAAGATGGGTCGAACTGCTGAAACAATGGGTCAATTCAGACATTTTTTTCTCCTCAATGGTGATACCTCTGTATAAACTGATAGATTTTATTGTATATGAGAATGTTTTGGACAAAAACCTCTTTCGGTTATTCCAAATTCATCTTTCGTTCTCCGAAACAACTCCCACAAAATCAAGACTGAAACAGGAAAAAATGAAAAACTAAAATATGGGGCTCAAAGATGGCTTCCATTATCCAAACTTATGGAACCTATGTAAATTCTGGGAGATAGTTTGTTCTTCATCCTGTGCTGAACAAAAACCCCTCTCGGATTTTTAAAATTCGTTCCCATTTTCCCGGAAGTCGACTGGTCAAAACTGGAAAAAAATGGTTTTGTGAAATTAGTTGGGGGGCAGTTTTGCAGGGGTAAAGTGGTTTGCTCGGACCCCCCTGGGGTGGTAAGTGGAATTGGGAGGGGGGGTCCCGATTTCACCATGGGGTGACAATTTTCCCTCCCAATACCACTCTCTCGGACCCCCTTGGTGTTGATGTGACGTGAGGGGAGGGGGGTGGGGGGGGTCCGAGCTATACCGAGAGTGCGTGAGTGTTTTAGACTTAGGGTAATTTGTATTTTGGTTTTTTAATATTTGTTTTTTATTTTGTGTTTTTTTATTATTTGTTTTTTGTTTTATTTAATATATGTTTTATTTATTATTGTTTAATATATATATATATATTATATTTTTAGTTTTGTTTATTTTATTATAATTACATAGTTTGGTTTTATTTGTATTTTATTATTATATGTAATATTTTGGTTTGTTTTTATTTAACTTTTAATTAATGTTTTGATTAATAAAATACTAACCTAAGTACTATCTTAAACAACTAACTTAATTACTAATTATTAATTAATTTATTATTAACAAGTCTTATCTAGTTTATTAATCTAACTACATTAATTTAATTAATAACATTATTAACCTATTGTCTTTTTTCTGAAGCTTGTTTATTCATGCAGGCATAAAATTGGCGAAGGGGTGAAGAAGTGAAGGGCGAGGGACTGAAAGGCGTAGCGGTGGATGAAGGATGCAGGAGGGTGATGAAGGATCGATCGAAATGGATGGGAGGGGGAAATGGAATCAACCGAGCCCAACAAGCCAGATGTCTCCATCACGGGAGCAATGCCAAATAAACAATTGAAGAATCAAGTTACCTATGATTATAGGACCCCAACATAGGCTCCACCTAGAGATGACAACTCTTTCAGGAGGTGACAAGAACCACAGAACTCTAAACATGCCGACCAATACTTTATTCGTTGGGCCATGGAGTCACTGCAGCTACAATCTTTGAACTGGATCAAATTTGACTAAACACTAAACTAGATACTATCAACTGCAAACTCTACTGGAAACCATACAATACTCAAAGAGATGATCAGAGTACTGAGCTTATTTTCACTCACCTACCTATTATAATCTAATAAAATGACTTTCATATCAAGTAATAACAAACTTCCAATGCAACCGGTCAAGCAAATGGAGACTTAATTGAAGTTTGCATTCCACCTCTCTAGGTAGAAAAATAAATTTAAAACATGGCAACTTAACTTTTCCACTGAATTAAATAGCTCTATTGATGAACCTGCTAAATTCTTCCTTCATTGATGTCTGCCATATATTGACCAAAGGATCATGGTAAACATGCAACGTAAGATCTTATGGATGATTTGTAACAGGAAAACAAACCTCATTCCAAATTGTTGCTTTGCTTATGTGTTGAAACTGATTCTCTTTAAACAGAAAGGGAGCAAATCATTTTTCCTCATTATCCACTATAGTCAAGTGCTCTGAGTGCTCCTTATCATTCTCTTTGTTACACAGAAGCTTGCAAGGGAGCTCCGAAATCTCATTAATTTCAGGTGAAGGAACATGACTTATAACAATATGTTGTGCTACTTCATTAACATCCAAGGAAGAAATTAATGACTGAGAACTTTTATGATTTTCTTCAAGGGTTGTAAATTGAGGTAACATACAACATGAAAGAGAATTTGAGAGATGGTCTTCATTGATGCAGGAGCATCGTAAATAGCCAGCCAAGAAACCATAAAGGTGGAAGACAACTGGAAAATCACAACACACATTTTGCACATTTTGAAATGTTTTTGAAAAATTAATGAGCAGATATTAATGTAGTAGTTAGAGGAAGCATACTTTCATATTGTAAACAGATATTGAGCGATTTTCTCTCATATGTTGGAGGCAATAGACATTAATTCTATTTAATGAAAGTAGGTAGATTTGAATTAAGAGATTAGACAGTTTTAGAATCGTAGGAGGGAAAACCGATATAGACACCCTCACCCTTGTATTATTGTATCATTAGAGGAAGAACATTGTTATGATCATTCAGATTTTCATGATCTGAGAGTTGTAGCAGAGAGCCGTAGAGAAGAACCCATGTACAGGAGCACTTGAGTTAATATATGAAGCTTTGACTCAATTTTCATGGTGTTATGATGCTTACTGTTTACATTTGCTGAATGGTATGCTTACAGTTGTTTTATTCTCTCTGTTTATGCATTTGTTTCAATGCTGTGTTGAATGTGTGATTTCATGTTAAGTATATGAACTATGAGAGAGGAGAAGAATGAGTTTCAATTGTTTCTCATCCTGAGAGTTCTTGCAAGGAGTGTAGTGAAACATCTGCAATGTGTGCGTTGACAAGAGTCTGAGTTTTATTTCAAAAAGCTCAAGAGAGATACTGTTGTTCTCGTACCATCCGAAGTGTAGGTGAAGCACAAAGTCATGCAAGGTGTGTGTAGGCTAGTTGAAGCCTTAGAAGTTATCAACTAAGGCGAAGGTGGAAGGACTACTATTGCAAAGAGTGCACATAGTCGAGGACTCAAATAACCAGAGGTTATTTGAAAGATTGCCGCAAGGAGTGCGAGCAAAATTCCTTTTGGGGACTTGAGTTTGCAAGTGAAAGCTCAGGAGGGATAGTACCTTTGAAGTGTTCAAAGGGAGACACAAGTCGAAAGCATCTCATAAAATACAAGTTCAGGAGGGAGAACATTGATTCGTCTCGCAGAAGTCATTAAGGAGTGAATTGGGCGGTTAGAATTCTTCGAGGAGAACTCGCGAAATCGCGAGGATCGTAGGATCTAGAGGAGCTACAAGATGGTTAGGAGTTAGACGAATATGCAACCTTGACATCAAAAATTAATGTGGACTGTTGATCATGGTTTGTCTGAGCCGTCAAATCATTTTGGAAATTTGGGACCCATAAGTTGGGAGTGCAAGTCAAAACCCTTGGTCACTCAAACTCCCAGTTTGCGAAAAGGATAATCAAGTGTGAAATTTTGGTATTTCAGGGTTTGGCATACCGGGAATCTTGATGACAAGGATTCGGGGCACTTTGCATTGAAAATCCTGAAGGCACGAAACGCGACGTGCCTTGGGGTGAATTTCAGGATTTCGGCACTTCGGGTGTCGAGAAGTAGAAGAGGCAACAATCTTTGGAATCAAGAGTTTCAAACTCCCGGTTCGCGAAAAGATGAAAGATCCAGAGTCGTCGGATCATGGAGAATCTTAGCCATAGATCACGTTGGAGGTGAGGTTTCAGGAATTCAGAGATCAGAGTTTTGGGAGGTGAGGAACCTTTCTGTTGTGGATCTAGCAAGTCACGAAATCCCAAAGAGTGGAAGGAAAAATTCTTGAAATATTTGAAGGACAATAGCTGTGGGCCCAATCGGGTTTCAGGGTTCCGGGAGTCAAGAGACGGAGTTGCATGTCAATGCAACTCCCGAAATTGCAAAAAGGAAAAAGCCAAAATAAGTGGCAACAAGAGGCGTGTGTTCGGTGCATTGAAGGAGTCAACCCTCATTGACATTTTGGGTTTTGGAGGTTGAAGAGACAAGGGGCTCAACAATAGGATTCGTGAAATCACAAAATCCGAAATCCCGAAAGGAAAAGAAAAGCCCCGATCATATTTGTTGATCAGTTGTGGAATACACCTTGTGTGTGTGGTATTCCCTGTGGGATCCCAAAGAGTCAATGTGACTCAGGGGAAGATTTGGAACGATCCTAAGACCGGGAGGTCACGCAGAACCTGCTGAGGCAGGGGGTGCCGCATCAAGTGTGGTATCAAAGCTTGATTTTATCTATATATTTCAGGTAGAAGGAGCTAGAGGAAAAGGAGTAGTCTGATACGCATCAATTGTGGTATTAGAGCTCATAACAAGTTCTTTTCTTTCTGTAGCAGAGAGAAAAGAGGAAAATTTTACAGCCATGCAACCGAGAAGAAGAGATAGGCCAATGCCAATGCCTGATCCAGCAAGATAAAGAGAAATGCGTGAGTTACATTCCAGGCTTGATGCCATGGAGACAACACATAGGCGCACAGTTGACGTTGGGGATATCAGTGAGGCTGAAAGTAAAAATGAAGCTGGAAATGAAGGAGAAGAAGTTGCAGTCGAAGATGCTGCGGATGAACTCCTATTCAGGGATGTTGCAAGGATAGGTTCTAGAGAAAAAATGGACATTGCAGTGTATGAGGGAAACCTGGATGTTGAAGAGCTTCTAGACTGGATTAGAGCTCTAGACAAGTACTTCGACTATGAGGATGTCGAGGAAGACAAGAAGGTCAAACATGCCGTTACTAGACTTAAAGGGCATGCAACACTATGGTGGGATGAACTGCAGGCTGACAGACGCTGCAAGGGAAAGCAGAAAATCAAAAGCTAGGATAGAATGGTTGCAAAAATGAAAGCCAAATTTATACCTAAGGATTATCAAATCACTCTGTTTTGGAGGATACATAATTTGAGACAGAAGATGATGTCAGTGAAAGAATACACTGAAGAGTTCTACAAGATAAACATCAGAGTAGGTCATCGAGAAAGAGATGATGAAATTTTTTCCAGATACATGAATGGTCTGTGGTATGACATTCAAGATGAGATGAGCATGATGACCATTCAGACTGTGGAAGATGCTTATCAGATGGCTCTAAAAGCTAAAGAGAAGCTGAGATGGAAGCAAGGTCAAAGAGACCGAGGTAGGAGTCAAGCCAGAGGTAAAACAGTTGCCCAAGACATAACTCAGAAATCTAAAGAAGAGGGGAAGAAACCCTAAACTCAACATGAGAGAGGAGGAAGCTCACAGAGAGGGAAGTATGCTGATAGAAATACTTTTCCTCGAGCTAGAGGAAGAGGAAGAGGTAGAGGCGGTGAAGTAAAATGCTTTGTCTATGGAAAGATCGAACATAAATCCTATGAGTGTCCAGATAAGAAAAAAGATGGTGGTTAAACTCACATTGTTGAAGCTCAAGGATGGAATGTTGAGGCAGAAGACGCCGAGGGATGAAGATCTTTGATGATGAGGAAAGTTCTCTTGAAGCTAGAGAAGAAGGCAGAGAACCCAGCCCAGAGAAACAATCTATTTCAGACTACTTGAAAAACCAAAGACAGGGTATGCAAGGTCATAGTGGAAAATGGTAGCACAGACAATCTCATATCTACAGAGATGGTAGAAAAGATGGAGCTGGAGACTGTTGTACATCCAAGCCCATACAGAGTTTCGTGGCTACAAAAAGGACATCAGGTAAATGTCACTAAATAGTGTTTAGTTGAATTTAAAATAGGAGGATATAAAGATGAAATATTATGTGATGTCATTCCCATGGATGTTTGTCATCTATTGCTGGGTAGACCATGGCAACATGACATGAACATGATTCATGATGGGAGAAAGAACACATACACCCTGGATAAGAATGGGAGGACGCACATGTTGCTGCCAATTAAAAACCAAGAGGTGAAAACAGAGATGAGCAACACTGTACTTCTCATGAGTGGGAAAGAACTTCTTAAGGAGGTTAAGAAGAAGGAAGGCACACAATTTATTGTGGTTAGGAAGCCCAAAATTGTTTTGACCAGTATGAGAATATATGATTTACTAGAAGAAATCTAGGAATTGTTGGGAGAATTTGCTGATATAGTAGTGGATGAACTACCTTGTTTGTTACCACCTATCAGGAGTATAAGCCATCATATCGATCTTATACCTGGAGCCATTTTACCGAACAAAGCCATGTATAGGTTGACGCCACAGGAAAATGAAGAATTTAAGAGATAGGTCCAGGACTTAATGGAAAAAGGATTGATTCGAGAGATCTTGTGTCCATGCGTTGTTCCAACGGTGCTCAACCCAAAGAAAGATGGAGGCTGGAGAATGTGTACAGACTCAAGGGTGATCAATAAGATTACCATCAGATATAGATTTCCATTGCCAAGGATGGACGACTTGATGGATTGCTTGAGTGGAGAAATATTTTTTTCAAATATTGATTTGAAAAGTGGGTATCATCAAATTCGGATGAGAGAAGGTGATAAATGGAAGATAGCATTCAAGATGAATGAGGGGTTGTATGAATGGCTTGTCATGCCATTTGGCTTAGCAAATGTGCCCAGTACTTTCATGAGATTGATGAACGAAGTCTTGAAGGATTTCATAGGGAAATTCGTCATTATATACCTTGATAATATATTAATTTTCAACAAAACAGGAGCAGAACACTTGAATCATTTAGTTGCAGTATTGAGAAGATTACAACAAGAGATATTGCTGATAAATATGAAGAAATCGTCATTTATGAGGACATAACTCATTTATTTGGGTTTTGTTATCTCTACAAATGAGTTGAAGATGGATCCAGAAAAGGTAGATGCAATTAAGAATTGGCCATCACCAAAGAGTGTGTTTGAAGTTCGAAGCTTCCATGGTTTGGCAAGTTTCTACAGGAAATTCATTCGAAATTTTAGTGGAATTAGCGCACCAATGATGGATAAGGTGAAGAAAAGACACAAGTATTTTCACTGCATAGAAGAAGTAGAGAAGAGCTTCAACCTACTAAAGAAGAAGATCACAAAGCAACCAATTCTGGTTTTGCCAGATTTTAGCAAGACATTCCAGGTCAGGTTTGATGCAAGTGAATTTGCAATTGGAGCGGTCTTGAGCCAAGACGACAGGCCGATTGCATACTTCAATGAGAAACTGAATGAAGCGAAGATTAAGTACTCCACATATGACAAAGAATTCTATGCAGTCATACAAGCACTGAAGAAATGGAGACATTATTTGGTTCCTAAAGAGTTTGTTTTGTATAGTGATAATCATGCTTTACAATTCGTGACTCGACAGGAGAAGTTAAACCAAAAACATGTTAAATGGGTTGAATTCATGCAGAATTTTACTTTTATGATTAAGCATATTTCGGGAACTGCTAACAAAGTTGTTGATTCTTTGAGCAAGAAATGTTTTCTTATGAAGGAATTCAGAGTCAAGACTTTGGGTTTTGATAAACTCAAAGAAATGTATAGGGATGACCCAGATTTTAAGGAGGCATATGAGGCATCTGAGAATCCATTTCTTAGGGACATAAGCCAATGGACTGAGCATATGATCCAAGATGGGTTATTATTCTGGGGCAATCAACTATGTATTCCAAAATGATCCATGAGGGAGAACTTGCTGAAAGAAAAACACAGTGGAGGATTGGTTGGACACTTCGGTCATGATAAGATGTTCTCAAAGTTGAATGGCTCATATTTTTGGCCAGAGATGAGGATAGATGTTAATAAATTTGTGGACAGATGCAGGATTTGTCATCACACAAAAGGGAAAAGGCAGAACACAAGGTTATATCAACCATTACCCATACCAGAAAGGTCGTGGGACGCAGTGAGCATGGATTTTATATTGAGACTACCAAGAACATAGAGAGGCTATGATTCAATCTTTGTGGTAGTCGACAGATTTTCAAAAATGGCACATTTCATACCATGCTAGAAAACTAGTGACACAACTCATATTGCGAACCTATTTTTCAAGGAAGTCGTCAGACTTCATGGCTTGCCAAGGAGTATCGTGTCTGATTGAGATACCATGTTCGTAGGGAATCTCTAGAGGACCTTATGGAAAAAGTTGGGGACAAGTTTTTCCTTTAGCTCAACATATCATCCTAAAATGGATGGGCAGACATAAGTCATGAACAGAAGCTTGGGATATTTTTTGAGGAGCTTAGTGACTGAACACCACAGTCAATGGGATCACATTCTTCCACATGCATAATTCTCTTATAATGATTCTCTTAACAGAAGCACAGGGAAGAGTCCATTCTAGATTGTATATGGAATGTAGCCAAGAGGTGTTTCTGAATTGAATGATTCAGAACAAAATGAATTTAGGAGTGCTAGTGCAGAGCACTTTGCAGAAGGAATGAAGGAGTTTCACAATCGAGTTAAGGAGCGATTGCAGAATTCAAGTCAGGAATACAAACGGAGAGTAGATTAACACAGGCGAGAACTTCAATTTGAAGTTGTTCATCTGATTCTTGCGCATCTGAGGAAGGAAAGGTTACCAAGGGGAACATATAAAAAACTGAAGATGAAAAATATTGGACCGTGCAAGATCATAAGGAAATTTGGGGCAAATGCATATGAGATTGAATTACCCGATGGGATCGGAATCTCACCGATATTCAATGTTGGGGATTTGTACCCTTACAGAGCTGAGGAAGCAGGAGAAGAGAAGGAGCAGAAAGAGATTCAATGGAAAAAAAATGCCTATAGCTAAATAGCCACAGATGGAAAACATAATTGACAAGAGGATTAGCAAAAAGACCAGGAGAAAAGAGTATTTTCAATACTTGGTAAAATGGAAAGGACATCTAGCTGAAGATGCTAGTTGGGAAGATGAAGCAGAAATTCATAAGCATGGATAGACCGTGCAAGAGCTCATGAACAGGAGTTCATGAAAATTTTCAAGCGAGGGAGTATGATGTAGGAGCATCGTAAGCAGCCAGCCAAGCAACCATAAAGGTGAAATACAGCTGGAAAAGCGCAACACACATTTTGCACATTTTGAAATGTTTTTGAAAAATTAATGAGTAGATATTAATGTAGTAGTTAGAGGAAGCATACTTGCATATTGTAAACAGATCTTGAGTGATTTTCTCTCATCTGTCAGAGGTAATAGACATTAAGTCTGTTTAATGAAAGTAGGTAGATTTGAATTAAGAGATTAGATAGTTTTAGAAGCATAGGAAGGAAAATGGATATAGAAACTCTCACCCTTGTATTATTGTATCATTAGAGGAAGAACAATGTTATGATCATTCAGATTTTCATGATCTAAGAGTTGTAGTAGAGAGTTGTAGAGAAGAACCCATGTACAGGAGCACTTGAGTTAATATATGAAGCTTTGACTCAATTTTCATGGTGTTATGATGCTTACTGTTTACATTTGCTGAATGGTATGCTTACAGTTGTTTTATTCTCTTTTTTTATGCATTTGTTTCAATGTTGTGTTGAATGTGTGATTTCATGTTAAGTATATGAATTCTAAGAGAGGAGAAGAATGAGTTTCAATTATTTCTCATCCTGAGAGTTCCTGCAAGGAGTGCAGTGAAATGTCCGCAAGTTGTGCATTGACAAGAATTTGAGTTTTATCTCAGAAAGCTCAGGAGAGATATTGTTGTTCTCATACCAGCCAAAGTGCAGGTGAAGCATAGAGCTATACAAGGTGTGCGTAGGCTAGTTGAAGCCTTAGAAGTTATCAACTAAGGTGAACGTGGAAGGACTGTTATTGAAAAGAGTGCATAGAGTCAAGGACTCAAATAACTAGAGGTTATTTGAAAGATTGTCATAAGAAGTGCGAGAAAAATTCCTTTTGGGGACTTGAGTTTGCAAGTGAAAGATCAAGAGGGATAGTACCTTTGAAGTGTTCAAAGGGAGGTGAAATTCAAAAGCAAAGACAAGTTCAGGAGGGAGAACACTGATTCGTTTCGCAGAAGTCATTGAGGAGTGAATCGGGCGATCATAATTCTCCGAGGAGAACTCGCAAAATCACGAGGACTGTAGGATCTAGAGGAGCTACAAGGTGGTTAGGAGTTGGACAAATCCACCACCCTGACATCAAAAATCAACGTGGACCATTGATCATGGTCTGTCTGAGTCGTCAAATCATTTCGAGAATTTGGGACCCATAAGTTGGGAGTGCAAGTCAAAACCCTTGGTCACTCAAACTCCTAGTTCACGAAAAAGGATAATCAAGTGTGAAATTTTGGTATTTCAAGGTTCAGCATACCGAGAATCTTGATGACAAGGAGTCAGGGTGCTTGGCATTGAAAATCCTGAAGTCACGAAATGCGACGTGCCTTGGGGTAAATTTTGGGATTTCGGAATTTCGGCACTTCGGGTGTCGGGAAGTAGAAGAGGAACCGATCTTTAGAATCGAGAGTTTCAAACTCCCGGTTCATGAAAAGATGAAAGATCCAGAGTCATCGGATCATGGAGAATCTCATCCGTAGATCACGTTGGAAGCGAGGTTTCAGGAATTCAGAGATCGAAGTTTTGGGAGGTGAGCAACCTTTCTGCTGTGGATCTCGCAAGTCGCGAAATCTTGAAGAGTGGAAGGAAAAATTCCTGAAACATTTGAAGGAAAATAGCTGTGGGCCCAATCGGGTTTCAGGGTTCCAGGAGTCAAGAGATAGAGTTGCATGTCAACGCAACTCCCGAATTCGTGAAAAGGAAAAATCCAAAATAAGTGGAAACAAGAGGCGTGTGTTTGGCGCATTGAAGGAGTCAACCCTCATTGATGTTTCGTGTTTCATAGGTTGAAGAGACAAGGGGCTCGACAATAGGATTCGCGAAATCACAAAATTCGAAATCCTGAAAGGAAAAGAAAAGCCTCGATCATATTTATTGATCAGTTGTGGAATACAACTTGTGTGTGTGGTATTCCCTGTGGGAACCCAAAGAGTCAATCTGACTCAGGGGAAGATTTGGAACGATCCTAAGATCGGGAGGATGCGTAGAACCTGCTGAGGCAAGGGGTGATGCGTCATTCATCATGCAAATCTGATTGGTCTTGAATCTCTGAAGGAAATACTGTTTGTTGAATATGTTCTTGGGGATCAAGACAATTAAGCTTTGACTCATATTTTTTCGAATCACCAGACTACTGTTGATTTTCACTGTTGTCCTCTACTTGATCAAGTTCAAGAAGCTGAATTTCTTCCTTAACCTTTGGTTGATCCATTTGTTGTACTGCTGCAAGAATTTTTTCCTGTGGAGAAATTCATGAACATCTAGACAACATACATCATATGTTTATTCCCGAGGGGAATAAAATTCAAGCAAGGCTTCTAATTTTTGAAAAGGGCTTTCTTCTAAAGCCTCTAGTATTTCATCATCCATGAACTGATCATCATCATAGTAATCTTCCATATATTGAATAAAACTTTCAAAATTATGACAATAGTTTTGAACCAGCAACAAAGATAGATAATCTTCTTTGTATTTGTCATAAAATACATATGAAAATGATTTAAAAAATGCATACTAGCAGCTGGTAAATTTTCATACCAAGATCTAACCTTTTCCTCCAAACTTGCCTCAAACATTTTCATAAGACAATCTTCAGGAAATTTGATTTTAAGCTTATTGATGTGCATATGAAACCTGAATAAATGTATAACAACATCATCTCCTTTTTTATCTCTAAACACTAGAAGATATCTTAACCAATTGATGTTGGGCATGGGATTTGGAAAACCTGGAATCTTTGATCTATCCATAGGAGCATACCTTCATTGTATTCTTGAATTCATTTTGAAAACAATCAATAATAGAATGGAGTCACCATAAGTTCTCTACAATTCTGGATTCTTTTACCAGTGGAGTCTTTATATCAACTGACCTGTGTGGAGTCGCCAGGTGGATGATTTCAACCTTGTCATGTCTGACTATTTTCCCACCATCAACAACTAGATCTGAACTTGATAATTGTTACTGAAGAACATAAAACTTCGGTCCCTAGTATGGTCGCCATTATGTTAGCACTCTGTAATTTCTCAAGATGAAGAAGAAATGAGCAGAGGTAACTACAAAACCACTTGGATTCAAGGATCTAGCCCTCCAAGACTCTGAGAGGGATCTCTCTGTTAGATTTAGATTTGTTTGGGTTGGATATTAGGCTAGTTATGATAGATCGGTATTTGGTTTTTAAATGGTTTGGTTGAAGCAGGAGAAAAAGGCCATTGGGAAATGGGGTCAAAGAGATCTAATCCAATCAAAGAAGGGTCTACAGGGTAGCTTACAAGGCAAGGTAGGCACTGTGATGGATTCTTTTAGTTTGGTAAATGGTCAAGAAGAAAAAAAGATGGAATGAGATCATAACAGGGTAGTTAAGAATCCTGGGAATGACCTTCAGGCAGGAAACATTGATATTTCTTTAAACTAGGAACACGATGTTTTTAAACAAATACTGATCTTGAATCTCTTTAAAACAATAGAGAAAAGAAACACATATGAAAAACAAAGAAAACATAATTACAGGTAGAAAAACTTCACCAACATAATGACATAGGAATCCTGTAACTGTAATATTGTTCTGATAGACTATGGCTCTGTGAGCTGATTACAACAATGAACACTTATTTTTGGTCGGGTCCAACCCCCTATACTTCAAAAAAAGAAGTATTTATAAGTTTATTAACATCTAATCCTGTCATAAATGAGAAGGCTTAAATCTAGCTAAATCTAAACTAAATAGATCTAGGATTACATATAAAAAAAATTTATGTGGATCTGGTCGGATTTTTAGAGTCTGATTAAATGGAGGTTGTTGACAATTTATTTTTAATATCTACTACATTTTTTGCCTCTTGATGTTGGTTGTGTCCACTCATGAAAACATCAGGCGATTTAATCTGGGAATGGTTAATGACGAGTTGATCCTCAGCTGTCGGGTGTCGTTGTTGCAAAAACTACAGGCGGACATGAATGAAGGTAGTGATGACTTGGAAATTTGATTGGTATGAGCTTCACATGATGTAGTGGGAGGTCAATGGCCATGTGTGATAGTGGTTATTCTCGATTGGGAATACAAGAGTGTGAGTATAGAGGAGATGAGGTGTGAAGAGAGGTGACGTGTAAGGGGGAATAATAGATGAGGAGGTGATGTGATGAGGGGAATATGATATGGTGGTGGAGTGTCGTGACAGGTCATGGGTGAGTGGAAGCATGAGTGGAAATGATGAGATGGTGGAAGAGGAACGGGTGTTGGGAGGTGAGAGGAAATGCAATAGGAGGGAAAAAGGTGAGTGGAGAATAGGTGTGAGTGGGAGCAAGTGGCAGTATTGGGTGAGTGGTTAGCAGTTAGCTTGGAGGGGGGGTAGACAGTAAGTGGTATAGAGTGAGGGGGGCTTGTGTTGAAAAGAATGTGCCATGTTATGATGGGGCTCGCTTAGGAATACCACCAACTTGGACCCCCCCCCCACCATTAAAGGTAGAATGGTCGGGGTGTACGATATCTTCTACCAATTGTAGATCTTGGCACGTGATGACAGACCGCTGAGATTTGTGCGCACTTTAGCACAAAGTGCCAAAACTTCAAATTGCCCATAGACTTAGGATATAAATTATAATGTGGGTTTTTAGCTTCCCTTCCCTTCGTTTTTTCACCAAGGGGTCAGAAATGCACCAATTTAACTCATTCAAGGGTCATTTTGATTGTGCAAACCCTAGCCATTTCCTTTTCCTTTCATAAATCATAGGAAAAATGCCATGTGATTTACACCATAAAATTTCTGAAGGTGAAATCCCAATCACTGTCTGATTCCTATGAAATATAGGGTTATAACACCACCCAAATCTGAGGCTGAGGCATGAGGACATGGGAATAGATCTCGTCCTTGAGGCCACTAATAAAACATTCTCAAAAAAAAACATCAAACATGCCCTCTGTGCAGAAATCCAGTCGCTCAAAACCAATTATAAACTCTTCCATTGTGTCATATTGTCTCAAATTTGTCAAACGACCTAAATGGTGGGTGTTAGTGTCAAAGTGTTCATAAAGTTATGCAACAAATTGTGTCCAAGCCACATACCCTTGGAGAACATTCTGTCGCCATTTCCACTATTTTTAACATTCTGGATCTAGATGGAGAACACCATACCTTAGTTTAGCAAGCTCATCAGTAATTTCATACAAAGAGAACTAGTGTTCCATTTGAATGACCCAACATGTGGGATCCGAGCCATTAAATTTTTTCACCTCCATGTGAGGAGGACACAAGTCCCGCTAAAAGTTGTGGGGAGGAAAAGAGGTGGACTGGGAGGATTCAAGACCATCAGGGTTATAAGATATGGAAGAAGAGAAAGGATCAGGGGTGGGCTTAAAAAAGGTGATCAAATTGTTCAATGCATCCTGGCATTGCTGAAAGGTGGCAGTCAATTGAGTGATGGTTGTGGAAAGTGATTTGAGCAGAGTAATTTGAGAGTTGATGTTACCAATACTAGACATGATGGAAGAGATATCACTCTGGGTTTGGTCATGATCTTTGGCCAAGGTGGTGAGACATTGTTCCCAATATTAGTTGTGAGTGTGGGCCATGGGAATGGGACAGGGGGGGAAATGGGACCACACATAAATGAGTTACTGGTGATTGGTACCACTACGATCAATGCAAAGAGAGGAATTTAATGGGATAGATTCCCAATAGGGGTGCCGAGAAGGGGTCAGGTCCACAGAATTTATTTTTGCGAAAACATGATAGGTATGACTGTGATCAGTGAGAAGAGAGGAATCCAATGGGATAGGTATCAAATAATGGTGTCGGTAGGATCCTAAACTTTTTTTACTCCCGCGGAGTTATACTCCGATCTGAATAATACTGCAGTGACAAAATTGCCAAATGTTTAACAAGAAAAAAAGTGTAGGAATTTTCGTAACCAGAATGTTGAAGGTATAGTTGCACGAAAATAGATATTTTTTGTTATGTTTATGTTTCCATCCCAAAGGTTATGGTATTCATGGTTTATATAGACAAGTGTTTTCCTTGTGTTATAGCTCTCTGATATACATGCGGGGTCCAATAGTAGTACTTGGCCCAATATCTCAGGGAACCAACTAAGGAGGCTAGAATGTTCCCTTAGTCATACTACCCGACTACCCAGGTAATAGAGAGTATCTTCCCGAGTGTTGTTCTCAGTAGCAATATAGCATTCAGACGACTGATTAGTTGGAGGGCTTCAGGATATCTAAGTCGATTTGTATACAGGTGTTGTCTGATGTGCTACCACTCGAAGGGGTACCAACAGGGGTTACAAGGGTGGCCAACAATGTGTGCTTAAGTACCACTTGTAGTTCTTTCATGTATGCTTCCCCGAATGTGGATTTATATGATGAACGACATGTCTTTGTATCTTTAAGATGCCAAAATACATATCTACCCTAAAAAAAAAATTAACCCACAATTTTTGGCCAAGGAAAGTGCTCTGATACCACTTGTAAGGTACCAGATCTATTATAATAGCATGAAACATAAAATATTGCAGAGAATAACAACGGAACAACACAATACATGAAACCAAAACACCAAATTATACCATTATTGATAGGAAACAATGTTCGCTTGCCTTTTCGAGGGGGAAACCTCCAACAAAGTAGTGCTCTATTACAATAATTCTCAAGAAATAACTTCCCATACCATGTACTCCTATTTATACTAAATCTATCTATCCAAAAGAACAATCTAGAGGAAGATCCTTCTAAAAGAGGAATCTTCTATTAGGTCTTATTACATTTGACTTATTATTCCTTATTGCTAGGACTTATTAATATTGGCTTTTATTACATGGAAATATATTATTCTACCTACATGAGGGGTTAGGGAGGTTAGGTCCCTAATAGTCAAATCATGCCACCCTAGAGGAGGCATGCTTATGAGTGTCTACATCATGCACATTGTCTTTTTTCATATTTTTAGAGGTCTATTCCATGCATATAGAACATAATTTCTCACCCTACGACACTCATATCCTCCATTGTATCACAACATTTTTTTATTATTTCTCAAGATTTATAATATAAAAATAAATAAAAATCAAATACTTATAAAAAGATAGAGAGGGGGGAGAGAATCAAGATATTTATGATTCATTTATAAGTGTTGCAACAATTTGTTAGTGTTTCCCTTGAATGAAGTAGCTATTTGAGTAATTTATATCTACAATTGGATTTTTCATATTACATTAGTATGTATACCATGATTTTGAAGTTTCCTTTGAATTCCTATGATTGGTTACTCTTTCAATTTTTATGGAGCATGCCTCAATGCAATTACTCATGTGTTGATGGTTTGCCTCATGTGTTGATGGTTTATATAATTCATCTCTTTTGGTGTTTATTGTTGCACAAGTAATCATTGAGTCATGCTAATGTTCCAGGGATGTTCTAAGTTGATAACCATGTGTCATCCATCCCTCAACTAGCCCGACCATTCATGTCGACTATTCCCTAAGTCAAGTTGTTCTTAGTTTACATATTTGATGTATTTTCTCATGCTAATGTAGAAGGATACATCATTTATTTCTCATTTCCATGTCTTCTACTATGGACTATAACACATTTATCTAGGAAGTAGACAACCTAGATATCGGTAGCACCTTGGGACTTACTTTTATTATTGGTAGGTTACCTTAACATATGAAATTCATCATTGGTCATTCACTTGGAAATTTCTCTTATGTTCGATGGAAATATTGTTATTCACATAGTGGGATTTGTGTTTAACCTTGGATTCCATTTTCCTCAATAGTGGAATGCCTCACCTCTGGCAGTAATTTTCATCAATGGTTGTTGATTAAAGGGTCTTTCTTATGCACTATTTTCATCTAGTGCATTTGAAATTCATACTCGATGGTATGTTATTTCATGTTTTTATCCAAAAAATCAAATCAAATCATGTTGTTATCTCATGTTGGATAATGTGGGATGTCTCAATTCCCTCCTTCTAATGGATCTCTTCCTATCAAATACAAATCATTACTCTAGGAATGATATTTAGATACCATTATAGTACCTTGAGGATAACAATGATCAGTGGCAAGTTCCCTCACATTTAACAATGGGTATTCATTACTGACCCCTTCTTGGTTGATTCTACAAGTGTTAGAAATCAACACATCTATTCACGCTTGTTAGAATATCTTGTGCACCTATATGCCCATTATGATCATTGATGGGTCATCTCATGTCTAGCAATGATATCCATTAATGAAAACCGACTAAATGGTTTCTCCCATTTTCGACTTTAGTATATTTATTTACATGGTGAATATTCACACTGTTACACCCCATATTCTCTATAGTGTACCCTACATTTTTTCACGATATGTGACCACTCTTATGTGCCCAAAGTGTGATGATTTATTTGTATGTGGCCATGATGGGATGCTTTTGATGTACAATTGTTATTTAGGGGTTACCCATATCCCCTTGTGTGGATGGTCATGGCATGTCCTTTTAGTACCCATTCTCAAGGTTCTTGGTTTTATTGCTTCGGCCAACTATCCCTTTGGAGGTGGTAACACCCTCTGATGTTGGAAATTTATGTCATAGGTACATATGTGGACATTCTGAGGTGGATTTACTAGGATACATGATTTACGGGGCCCTTAACTATTCACTTATTCTTTTTCTATGTAAAAGGCGATTGTGTTTTTTAAGGTTTGTCACACTCATGGTTTAACACACCTTACCTACATGGACCCTCTGTTTCATATGCATGTACCACACTTGGGCCTTCAGAGTACATTATGCACATGATTATTTAGTTGCACATTTTTTGAGGCATATCATGGATTTTGAGGCATTGGTCACCCTCTCTAAGGCAGGAATGGTCTACTATCATCCACATGGGCATCCTCTACACTCACCATGTGTTAGAAGCATAGTCACATGGTCCATGTTTGTGTTCAAATTTGTCAAAAATGAATTTCGAGAAAAACATTTCCTCACCAAAAACCTTTGATAAAATTTGCTATTAAATTCAAATACACACACACACACACATTTACATTTAAGTTATATAATTCTATCAGTATAACCTAAACATTATTTTTTTAATATAAATAAATTTGTACTAACTTATAACCTAAACCTATCATACAAGTTAATATTATAAATAATATCCAAACAAGATTTATTTGGTATCCTATACAACATACCTATATGAAAACTATTATATATTAATATAATACATATTGAGCAACATATTTCGATCATTTGTGGGAGGATACATGAAATTTTCCTCGACATTGAATGCGTGATTAAAGGTAGACTTTGGTTAAAAAATACAAAATGAATTATGTCAATTGTCCAATTCTAGAATGCATGATGTTCCATTACCCTCCCAGTTCTGACAAGTCATACCCTACAAACATTTCAATTGAAAACATTTCCATTGCAGAGAACCTTTGATCCTCATAACGTAACTGTAAGTCTGAATATCTACATATTGCATTTCAATCTCAACAAATGCCAGTAAATCTGACAATTATTATAATCATGCATATCAAACGATATGCCATTGTGACTTGATATTGCATTTCCCATTGTCAGTGATCTGTAACCATTCAGTCACTGTCAAGAAGCTCCTGAGATGTCTTCTCTCCTTGGTATGATCTATTTAGTGTGGAACAAGGAAGAATTACTTAAAAATGATGAATTTACATATGAGTTTAATCGTAATATTAATGGAAACCATATTCTTTCCTTTTTGCTGAATTTAATGGACGAAATTGAATGAACTTGTTTGTCATTATCTGAAATTCGACCAATTTTGAACTTCATGTTAGGAAATAGCCGAACACGGTGACATAGGTTAGAATCCAGGATGTTCCCCTCCTTTGGCACCTTTTTAATGCAACTTACCCACTAAAGGAGGCCCAACTTTATTTGGGGACACTTCATGAGGATTTTGGATATTTTTGGAGCCTAATTTGATGATTTGGAGGTCACTTATGTGATTTGGCACTTTATGGGGATCACTTTTCACTTACCCTTTGATGTGGATGCACTTTATTATCACTTTTTGATGGTTTGTTGAGAAAAATTGAAGAAGTCATCCACTTTTGGGTTTTTTATTTAACTTTGGGTGAGGTAGTCCCCTATCTTGTAGGTGGATGTTGGAGCTTAAGTGGACAAGGAATATTCCATGCCACATTTTTATGCCCCCCAAGTCACTCTCAAGTGGAATGTTGTCCCTCAAAGACAAATTGGTCATTTCTTAGAAGCTTGACGTAATTTTTTTTGTTGGGGGTTTTATGACCCATTTTCTCACTTGGAGGGTCACTTCCATGCTTCATGGAGGTGCATTGACCTTAGGTATGGACATGATCAAGCTTTGGAGAAATATTTCAAGGATTTATGGACATTATTTGATCATTTTTTAGCAAGTTTGGTTGAAGCCACCCCCTTTACGAGGGTTTCAAACATGTAAAACATTATTTAATTGTACTTTTGACTTAGTCTCCTATTTGTGTAGATGACATGTAATTTTATTTTATTCCTTAGCCTAATTTTTGGGAATAAAAAGTGTAGAGGAGTTGAGAGCCTCATTTACAAATATAGGTACTCCTCTCACTCATTGTGTTGTCAATTGTTGGAGATAATTATTGCAACCATTTAATAGAAAATATGTACTTGGTGTTTTCTTGTCAATTCTTGGAGCTCTATCTTTCTTGGTTATTCTTCTTGGAAAATTTTAAACATTATTGTGATTATTCAATATTCTACATAAACTCGCAAGATCGATACACCGAGGAGTTATCAACTATTTGGAGGGAGAAATTCTAGGGTGTCTCTTGTCTCTTGTCTTGATTAGTTATATGCTCCTTGGAAAGGGTTTTAAGTATTCATTTCAAGTCTTTTATTGATCTTGTTGGTGAAGGATATTCCCTTGGGGAAATCCTTCTTGCAAGGCCTTGGTTTCACGGTTTGTCTTGATTAGCAAAAGACTACTAACCTTGTGGTTGTAGTCTCTAGTTCTAATCCATCAATATTGATAACCAATTCTAATAGGGGCATACCTTTTTACCCCATAAACCCTCAGTGAAGATAAGACTAAGCCCTAACTCCCAACGTTCACCAACCAAAACCCTAAATTTTCAATTATTTCTTTATAATAAAAAAATACAAAAAAATATAAAAGATATAAACTGTCAAAAATATTAATTTCATTCTCTAGAGTAAAGATGATGGTTTACTTTCATTTTCTACAGAATTTCATTTGTGGGTTTATGCTAAATTGTTGATTTTTAACCTTAGAAGGAAAATTGACCCTCTTGGAATGTTATTTATTTTCTTATCTAACATTGTTGTGGTTAATTTAAGTTGTTTGCAAATTATGGAAATTAATTACAACAATAAAAATCATAATTGGTGAAACCATGAAACTAGGGTTTTACCCTAAAAGTTGAAATCTAACTCTACCCTAGTTCATATGAACTTTGAAATTGTTTATTAAGCTTATCTAACACATTATAAGCATTAAATTCATCTCCTAAGTGTTATAGCAGGAAAACACCCCTATGGACTACACTAGGGTTCAACATGTAGGCAGATCTAATCGTCTAAAAGTCTCCTACCTGTATAACTACCCCGAATACACCCCAGATTCATACACAAAAGACAAAGTGAAAAGATCAGATAACTTTACCTTTTACTCCACGTCCAGTGTCTATCCTCTCGCACTACTACATATGGGAAAATTATTCCACGAAAATTTTCCACGTTTCCACTAGTTTCATCATTTTTTTAAACAGGGCAGGATTTTCGTGGATATTGCCACAAAAGTTCGTCACAATATCAACAAAAATCTTAATTTAACCTAGTCGGGATTCTCGTCGCTATAGCGACGAACTTTCGTGGCAATAACAACGAATTTTTGCATATCTCATTGGTCGGTGTTAACGACTAGTTGACTATTTTATCTATATATACATGACTTTAAGAGACTTTGTGACCCAATTGCTATAGTTGCGACACTGTTCTTGGCTTTTGTTTGAGTTGTTTATTTTTTCCGTCACCCACCGGTTGAACAAATCCAATTCTCGATCTACATAGCTCGGATTTTGAACTTGCAAGGTTAGTATGTCATTGTTTATTGATGTACTCATTTAACTTGTAAATTTTTTTTAAAATGTCCAAATTGCATTTAGCTTGTTTTTTCCTTGATAATACATTATAATATGTGTAGTACCATATTTCATGTCTTTGGTTTTTGGATCTAGTTAGTATTTTCTATGGAAAAGGGTATGTGGATTCCATAATATTCTAGGTTTATGGAATCCACATACCATTTTCCCTTCAATTGTAGCTATAATCTCTCTCTCTTTTCATTGATAAAGATATGTAATTGCTCTTGAAACTCAACCCTGATCGGTGAAATGATAGTAATTGATTGCTATATTCCCTGCTTTAGAAGGGACTAATAAGATACATAAACACTAACCCTAAACTTTTGTTAGGTATATATGTTGTTATTATATAAAGAAAACATTTGTACACATATGAACTTGTTATAAAGATGTTATCTATGTCATCATGATGTTGATCCTCTACACATATGATCACCTTATTATAAAGATGTTGAACTTATTATAAAGATGTAGGTCACTATAAATAAACATATCATAATCGAAAGGAGTAGCCAAAATATAAAAAAATGACAACTTAATGTTTGGTATGGTGTAGGTAAGACAATTACTTGTCAAGACAAGGATTTGTCACAATGAACGAAAATGGCAGGAAGCTTGCTCGGTTAAGAGCGACATTAGAGGCAAGGGGTGATGGAAAATGTTATTTCCCTTGCTATGATTGTAGAGGTTTTCAAAATAGAATACTTTTAATAACAACAGCCCAAAAACATTGTAGGGAAAAGGGGCATGCCGAAGAGGGTTATGAATATCGTCCCTTGGTAAGAGGATTCAATATTTAATGTATTCTCTGTAATAATCAGTATGTCATGAATTTTAGTAATATTTGTTATCGGTATTTTTATATTTTCTATACACACTAACTTTTTTATGTTTTTTTTAAATATATAGATGATGCCCCCAGAGTGTCGACCTCCAGAGAGTTATTTGTCAAGTACTAGCAGAAATACTACTTTACATGGAGATGAACTTTGAGATCAAAATATTGAAGCTGTTGATCAAGTTATTAATGATGATATGGATGGAGATAATGTTAGTGATTCAAATCAAGAAGATGAGATACATAGATTGATCCAAGACACATTTTCTCCAATGGATGAGGACAACTAGGATGATAGTCATGATGTTGATCCTCTACTCGAGAAGTCACATCAACCTCTTTATGAAGGCTCAACAACAAATATTTTATCTGCTATATTGTTGTTGGTGAACCTGAAGGTTTTGAATGGTTTATCAAACACATGTCTCACACAGATACTAAGGTATTTAATTTGTTAATTATTTATGCCTGCATGTTCACAAATACTTAAAAGGTTCAATTTTTTCCTATATTGCTATTGTTTTCTAATTTGTAAATTAGTATATTGGATGATATATTGATGATGAATATTGTTTACATTGACTTATTGTTTAGAATTTTGTAGATTGTTAGGTGATGTTCTATTACCGACGTCAAATATTTTTCCATGCACATATCGAGAAATATCCGTGATTATGAAAGAAATTGGAATGGACTATCAGGCTATTGATGCATGTCCTAATGATCATATCATATATTATGGACAATATGCATTAGAAAATGAATGCCCATAATGTCAAATAAGTAGATATCAAAATGATAAATCGTCAAAGAAGGTGTCTCGCAAAGTTCTTCATCATATTCTGATAATTCCACGTTTTCAACGGTTGTTCAGGTGCCAAAGTATAGCACAGTTTATGGATTTCCATGCAAAGAACAGAAGTCGAGACGATGTTCTTCGAATGCTTGCATATGGTTCTACATTGAACTACATCGAAGAAAAGTGGCCAATTTTTAAATAAGAACCTCGTAATGTTAGACTTTCGTTGGCAGCTGATGGTGTCAATCCATTTGGAGAGCTTTGTTCTATGTACTCAGTGTGGCCTATTTTTGTTATAAAAAATAACCTTCCTCCTTGGATGTCAATCAAGAGAGAGCACACAATGTTGGCAATGATTGTTCCAAGTATTTAATTATCTTTTATTTTCTTTAAAGCATGTCAAAATATTTCATTTCTTTGTTTCGTGCATGGTAATTATTTCTTTTATATATCACGACATCTAGATAAGTATAATTAATCATGCAGTAGCTTGAACCAATTAGGTAGGTACCAGGTTAAAGATATGAATGTATATATTGAGCCTCTCATCGATGAGTTGTTGAAGTTATGGGTTCGCGTCACTATGTATGACATCTCTAGATCGATTTCAATTCCATGGAATACTATCATGGACAATTCATGATGCTCCCGGGTTAACACGTTTTTGTGGTATATTGTTACTTTATTTTTGTGATTTAATATTATATATCTTTTTTGAAAAAATCATGCATTATTTTAAATTGTAACTCTAATTTGATGCTACATTTATTCATATATCTTGTAGGTCTTCAAACAAAGGGTAAATTTGCATTCCCAGTTTGTGGTCCTAGGATAAAACCTCGTCATTCAAGGAGTTTAGCAAAGGAAGTGTTTGATGAGTATAGGCACTTTCTGCCTAAGAACCATAGTTATCGAACTACAGATAAAGAAAAGTTCAATGGTAAAGAAAAAAACGGAAAAAAACCACGAAGAATGACACCTCACCTATGGAAGTTGGAATATATTAGAAATCGTCAAGGTACGCAAATTATTTATGTATGACCTATTATATAAATATTTGGTTAATTTCATTAGTATTAATTTCATTTTGTCCCATTAATTAGTGTTAATTTCAATTTATTGATGTTTCATGAATGCCATTAAGGCACGAATGGGCTTCCACGAGGAATGAAAAGTTACCCAATGCAATTCAGTAGATTTCCATACTACGAGCACCTACAAATAGTTCATTTGTTTGATACAATGCATATCGGGAAGAAAATAACAGAATTGTTATGGAGAATATTAAATTGAAGGACTGACAAAGAGAGAATTGGAAAGATTTTTTGTGACCTTCGAGAAGCTAATCACGCCTTGCAAAGTGTTATTATCAATTCTAATGACGATGGTCGTGAAAAAAATACTAGTCTTCCTTGGTTATTGACGGAGCAACAGAGCAATATTGTAAAAGAGGTCATTCGAAAAATTAGGTTTCCGATGGGGTTTTCGTCGAACATACAAAATATATTAACTAAAAAAGGTGATTTTGGCGGGGTTAAAACACATGACTGGCATACATTCATTAAGGTAATTAGTAGGTTATAATATATTTTCTTATTGGTACACATTTTTTGGAAAAAAATAATAATTATTTGTTTTTTGTTACAGTATGTTCTACCTTTATCTCTCCCAAACGACTTTGACAACAACATAAAACAAATTATTTATGTACTTGGAAAATACATGAGGTAAGTATTGTTTTATAAGGAAAATGTACTTCTTATGTGATTCGTATTGGAACTTATTGACATATTATCTTTTATCTGCAAATTTATGTATGCCTTGATATTTTTTTATTGCATTGACATTTGTAGGTGGCTATCATCAAAAGAAATCCATAAAGAAGATATAAGGTATTGGAAGAGAGAAATTCCCTGACTAATGTGTCAAATGCAACAATATTTACCTCCAACATTTTTCAATGCACAAGAACACTACCTCATACACCAAGTTGAGGAGATTGAATTATGTGGACCAGTACACACAAGGTCCATGTGGATGGTGGAAAGGTAGTTGAAGTCATTGAAGGCTTTTGTTAGACAAAGAGCACGTCTGGAGGGTTCTATGATTTAGGGTTATATGGTATATCAATGCATGGTGTATATTAGTCAATATATACCTAAATCAGCAGAAAATATGAATGTGCCTCACATTTGGCATCTTGACTCCATCAACAAATTTAAAGGGGAGGTCCTATTGGGGAAAGGTAAAATGAGGATTGTGAAAGGTAATTATTAGATGTTGACATAGATTTAATATATTACACATCTATTAAATTATTCATAGATTAACAATAACTAATTGATGATATTAAATTGTTATTCTATCATATAGTTGCTCGAGAGTGGGATGTTTTACATTTATACATTGCAAACAACCTTGATTGGATGGAGCATTGGATAGAATATACTGAAGAATAATTCGGTAGGTTATCATGGGAAGGGGTGAGTAAGATGATTAAAACAGTGCATCATCATCAAGATCAATTTCCTCATCTTACATCAAGGGAAGTTGATTTAGCCTTTGGTTTAAAAGATAAACATGCAAGTTAAATTTTCTACCCACATTTTCCTAGTTTTTTCCCAATTTTTCAACATATTTGGTTTGTTTAATTATTGAAATATATATTTAGTAAGTCCTATATGAGGATTATTAATTCACAATTTATTTTTTACTTGTTGTCCATGTTGCAGTTGAAACATCACAAGGCTATGTGGTGTAATGGTCGTAAATTTCATATCAAAATGTTGGATGATAAGATGAAAACCTCGGATTGTGGGATAACTGTAGTGTTTAAGGTCACCAAAACTTCCTCTAGAAGTGACATAAATCCAGAAGAAACTGAGAATAGGTACTATGGCCATTTGGAGGATATAATTGAGTGTGATTTTAATTCCTTTAAAATAGTTTTTTTTTAGGTTAAATGGTACAGGCTACAAATGCATGAACGTGATCCTGAAAGAACTATTATTGAGAATGATAATGGATTTACCATGGTTAATACAAGGGCATTTGAACCAGGTACAAAGACTTATGTTCTTCCAAGTCAATGTGAGCAAGTATTTTACTCAGAGGTACCTGGTAAAGCAGGTTGGTCATACATTGTTAGATATGATCCAAGAGGAAGACCAGTAAAGTACAATCATGTAGCTGAGGATGAAGATAATAACGAGGAAGAAAATCATGATTATGAAGATCAAGAGGAGGTGGCCCATGTAGTTAATGTGTCAGATGAAGAATTTGAAGAGGTTGATCATCCAAATGTAGGAGACGACGATCTCATTAACAATATCGATAACTATAGTAGCGAAAATGACGTTGATGATGATGTTGATAGGAATGAGCCTTTCACCAATATCGATTCTGAACTAGATCTTGATACAAATGTTGAACTGGATGAAGAAGAATATGACTGATATTTAAGTCATGTTGAAAAGAAGAGGTACGTGTTTATATCTTTTATTTGATCTTTATATGTTTTTATATTGTATAATATAGTATATGATACATGTTCTTTATAATTTCAAATTAGGTAATATGGGGAAATTGAGAGTAATGTGAGGGGGGGGGAATAATTAGAGCTTCCACCTTCACGTGGTTGCCCCTGTTTAGTAGAGAATGAACTATTATCGAAACCAAGAGGAGCTCTGCGCGACTACGCCTAATCATACCAATGATGTAGTTATGTACATCATCAATTCATCATTATCATTCTCAAAATTATCATTCTCCAAAAATCTAATACAAATTTTACAAGGAAATTGTACTAGGAAATTCATCTATGGAATTGTTATATATAGGTCCAACATAATGATCCCCTATAATGTGGACATTATCCCTCAAGTAGGTTTCATGACTTCATGTTTGGGTTGTATATAAATGTTGTTGTTTATATCCCACATTGTGTATGGCTAAAAATTATTGCTTGAGTGCTCATTGATCATAAAAAGGCATGACCAAATCCTTTAAGATATTCTCCCAATAAGTTATCATGGGATGCCAATATTTTTCCCCTCACTTATCAATCGAGGCTTTATATTGCATGATTGGTGTGTTGTCAAGAAGTTGGAATTTGAATTAGTGGCATCCTTTGATACTAATTATCTTGTGGTTATTTCCCAACAAGTGTGGATCCATGAAGCTTTTGTAAGTAAAAAAATTCATGAATTAGATATGAGATGAAGAAATTGTGATATTCACATCTATAAGTTTTCACCATCTGTAGCAGTGAAAATATGTCTTTTTTCTTAATTTGAGCTGATGACCTCCTATAATTTCCATTTATGTCTTCATGTGTGTATCCCATCGAGAGGAAACCATATTCATCAATGCAAAACACCCTTCTTGCTATTAGAAGGGATGGAAATGAAAACACATAATGATTTTGTTATGACATGTACACTTATTTATTTGCATCAATAATACTAGCGGATATTGTATGTTTTTAGAAATACAAGTACTAACTCACTATATATCATATAATTGATTTCTGTTGCAGGGACTATTGTGGAAATGTTGATCAACCCTTCTCAATATATTTACTCCCTTTTTTCTTCTGCCTCTAATATGTTGACATGCCATAACTCTTATAAGATCTAGATGAGGATTATGAAAAATGATTTGTTGTTTTAATTTAACCTAATTTATGCCTATTGATACCTAATTCTAATCATCACATACCTAATTCTAATCCTTCTCTAATATCCATATGTTTTAAATATATTAAAAATATCTTTCGGCCCCTATATACTAGGAAATACATCGTTTTCATGTTTTTAGAATTTTAGACCCCCCAATATGAACTCACATAATATAGTATTGCCTAACTAGTGAAACCTTGTAAGAGGTTTACGTTTGGGACATTATTTGAATGTTGGATGGACATTCTATAGATAATTGTTCCATTCTATTCCACTCTCCATTTGTAAAATGGTATATCTTTAGGGGAAGAATAAGTAAGGGCCAACTGCCCCTTTTGCATTCATATTTTTAATTTATCCTTGTCATTGTTTAACCTAGTTTAGAAGGGTCAAAGGGTCAGTTGATCCTTCATCATACAATTTTTTCAGTGAATCCTTTTTGAAAGTCATGGAAGAGGTTTGAACTAGGGGAATAATGTGGAAAGTTCGATCGACCCTTCTATAGATAATTGTTCCCTTCTAGTTAATTGTCCATTTCCTGGATTGGTATTTCTTTAGTGGAGGAATAAAAAAGGGTTAGGAACTCCTTTTGCATTCATATTTTTAATTAATACTTATTGTTATTTGAGCTAGTTTGGAAGAATAGGTCAGTAATTCCTTATATAAATTTTCAATTAATCATTTTAAATTTAATAGAAGAGGTATTTGTTGGGGGAATAATGTGGAAGGGTAGACAAACCATTTTATAGAGAATTGTTCCATTTCAGTCAACTCTTAGTATCCTAGAATAGTACCTCTTTAGGTGAAAAATAAGGAAGGAATGATAGCCACTTATGCATTTAGATTTTTAATTAATCAATTTTGTTATATCTCCTAATCTAGAAGAGTCGACTGACACTTCCTTGTATAACTTCTCAGTGAATCCTTTTCAAACTCAAAGAAGAGATTTGCATTGGGAGCATAATGTGGAAGGGTCAATTGACGCTTGTTCCACTTTGAGAGCTAAAATTTCAAGTTAAAGTGAGTACAATAAAATATGTGAAAGTCATAGGTGGAGGATTTGAGGTGAACAATGAATTGTGCAATTAACAATATTGATATATATAAATGACAAACAATCTTCCCAAATATTGGGATGTTATAGCCTCACAATCCTCCTTCAAGCCTACAATCGTCTCAAAGACTCGAGACTTGCATATATATACAAATTTTGTAAGGTTTTAACCATTTGCCAAATTTTGAGCTAGATGTAGGTAATCCATTATATTCTTCAAGTACATAGAGTTTAACTTTAAAGCTATGGTAAAATAAAAACAAACTAGAGGTCTTAAAGGAAATTGACCATGTGGTTTTGTTTATATTTATCATACTTGATTACCGAATCAAAATGTTGTAGGATAGCATTCACATGAAGTCTGGGCTTTGTTGTGACTTGGATTGTGCAATTAACAATGATATATATAAATGACAAACAATCTTCCCAAATATTGGGATGTTATAGCCTCACAACAAATGAACCAGTGTTTTATTTATATGCTTGGGATACCCATGCAATTGTAAATAAAGGATAGAATTCTCTTCAACTTATATCCATTATCATCTAGAGTGTGGATTAAAAGTTTCTTGAGAATCTATTATATCTACTACACATGATAAATGTAGATATTCCAAAATGCAACTTTACACGAGTGAAGAAGATAATTACATATTGTTTTCATGTTTCAACATGGTATAAAAACTACCATATTATTTAGTCTTGTTTACTCTAAAATGTATATCGACTTTACAACTTCAAGCTTCCCACATGAGCTTATTCTTGGCTCTCCTTTCTTAACAAGAAAATTATGAAATTTATACTTTAATCCTCCTTCAAGCCTACAATCATCTAAAAGACTCAAGACTTTCATATATATACAAGTTTTGTAAGGTTTTAACCTTCTGCCAAAATTTGAGCTAGATGTAGGTAATCCCTTATATTCTTCAAGTACATAAGAGTTTAAATTTAGAGCTATGGTAAAATAAAAACAAACTAGAGGTCTTAAAGGAAATTGACCATGTGGTTTTGTATATATTTATCATACTTGATTACCGAATCAAAATGTTGCAAGATAACATTCACATGAAGTCCGGGCTTTGTTGTGACTTGGATTGTGCAATTAACAATGATATATATAAATGACAAACAATCTTCCCAAATATTGGGATGTTATAGCCTCACAACAAATGAACCAGTGTTTTATTTATATGCTTGGGATACCCATGCAATTGTAAATAAAGGATAAAATTCTCTTCAACTTATATCCAATATCATCTAGAGTGTGGATTAAAATTTTATTGAGAATCTATTATATCTACTACACATGATAAATGTAGATATTCCAAAATGAAAATTTACACGAGTGAAGAAGATAATTACATATTGTTTTCATGTTTCATCATGGTATAAAACTACCATATCATTTAGTCTTGTTTACTCTAAAATGTATATCGACTTTACAGCTTCAAGCTTTCCACATGATCTTATTGTTGGCTCTCCTTTCTTAACAACAAAATTATGAAATTTATACTTTAATCCTCCTTCAAGCCTACAATCATCTCAAATATTCGAGACTTGCATATATATACAATTTTTGTAAGGTTTTAACCATTTGCCAAAATTTGAACTAGATGTAGGCAATCCCTTATATTCTTCAAGTACATAAGAGTTTAACTTTAGAGCTATGGTAAAATAAAAACAAAATAGAGGTCTTAACAGAAATTGACCATGTGGTTTTGTATATATTTATCATACTTGATTACCGAATCAAAATGTTGTAGGATAACATTCACCTGAAGTCTGGGCTTTGTTGTGACTTGAATTGTGCAATTAACAATGATATATATAAATGACAAACAATCTTCCCAAATATTGGGATGTTATAGCCTCACAACAAATGAACCCATGTTTTATTTATATGCTTGGGATACCCATGCAACTATAAATAAAGGATAGAATTCTCTTCAACTTATATCCATTATCATCTAGAGTGTGGATTAAAAGTGTCTTGAGAATATATTATATCTACTACACATGATAAATGTAGATATTCCAAAATGCAACTTTACACGAGTGAAGAAGATAATTACATATTGTTTTCTTGTTTCATCATGGTATAAAAACTACCATATTATTTAAACTTGTTTACTCTAAAATGTATATCGACTTTACAACTTCAAGCTTCCCACATGAGTTTATTCTTGAATCTCCTTTCTTAAAAACAAAATTATGAAATTTATACTTTAATCCTCCTTCAAGTCTACAATCATCTAAAATATTCGAGACTTGAATATATATACAAGTTCTGTAAGGTTTTAACCATTTGCCAAAATTTGAGCTAGATGTAGGTAATCCCTTATATTCTTCAAGTACATAAGAGTTTAACTTTAGAGTTATGGTCAAATAAAAACATCAAAGGTCTTAAAGGAAATTGACCATGTGGTTTTGTATATAT
>JASDQU010103335.1:46302-77309 GCA_032191745.1 Picea mariana | reverse complement strand
ATAAAAGCTTATGATTTGAGTTAATTTTTTTTTGTTTTCCCAACAAATAATTCATGTAGTACTTCAATGCCTAAACTATGATGTACAATTCCTTATCTTATTTGGGTATATTATGATTGCACCAACAAAAGTTTCAAGTGTTATGTTATCCAATTCCTTCATTGTATCAAAGGTTTTGCCATTGTGTATCATGTGAAATTTGCTTTGATTTCAAATGAAATTTCAAGTTTCATTAGATTTAATATTGATACATTACAATTCTTTCAAGTCAAAGCTTCAGTTACTTGGTTTTCAATTGCAATGAATTGAAAGGTTATACTTGTCTTTTCTAATGTGCATTGAAGAGACACTTCATTCCTAAATAATTTGTTAACCCCATGAATTACCTTGGTTCAATTAAATTATCTGGGATCAACCAATTTACAATGAATTTTATATTTCTTAGGTCAATACACAATTCACATCCTCTAACTACAAAATCCATACACAACAATAATTGTTTTCCAAGATCATATTTCTTCATGTTGGCTTGCAATTAATTGTGTTGAAGGGTTAAAAATATCATCTCCAAATGTTTCAAATGATCTTCCCAAATCTTGCTAAAATTCAAAATATCATCCAAGAAGACTACAATAAACAAGTTCGATAAATGGTCTTAAGATATCATCCATCAATCTTAGAAGTGTTGTCATAGTATTGTGTAATATAAATTGCATAATGACTCACTCATGCAATCCATGTGTTTTTTGAAAGTAATATTCCAAATTATTCTTTGTGTATATTGTCATATTGGTATCCATACTTCTAATCCAACTTCATGATAACACATGATTACAATATTTGGTTTATTAGTGCCTTAATTATTTGTAGGGGATATATATATTACAATGTAATAGTAATGCCATATTACAATGTAATATGGCATTACCATATTACAATGTACTATGGTAATGCCATATTACATTGTAATATGGCATTACCATAGTACAATGTAAAATGGTAATTCCATATTACATTGTATATGGCATTACCATATTACAATGTAATATGGCATTACCATATTACGTTGTAATATGGAATACAATATGGTATACCATATTACAATGTAATATGGTAATACCATATTTCATGTAATTTTTTTTTCTTAAAACTTGAAGCCATTGTTGCAATATCAATGAAAGTTCGTTGGAAACAATTTTACTATTTTACCGAAACCGTCACTATAGCGACAAAATTTCGTCGCAATTTGCCACACATTTTCGTCGCACATACAACATCTGCGTCGTAAGTTTGGTTTTGAGATATTTTTTCGTCGATATTGCCACGGCTTTTTGTCACAAGTTGTGATGGTTTTGCATCACACATTCAACATCTACGTCATAATTTATAGGCTTGGCATAATTGTTCGTCGCAATTGTGACAAAGTTTCGTCGTAATTTCCACATTTCTTTGTTGTTATTGCGACGTAATTTCGTCAAAATTGCGGCGATGCCTAGGGTTAACCGATGTCGAAGGTGGTGACACATAGAGTGCTTATTTCTTCAATGTTTTCATGCACACCTGGATCGTGGATATAGTGAAGAAATTATTCCGATGAAAAAAAATCTCGGCTGTCGTGGAAATTGCGACGGACATGTGTGGCAATATCAACGAAAAACTGTCGCAAATTTGGTCCTATGTAGTAGTGTCGCATTCTGTAGCTCCGCTGACTATAAGCCTCCTCCCAAGGTTGGCCTGCATTCACAAACAGATAAACATGAAACTAAAAACATGCATCTCATATATAAATCATGGGTTAGATGTTAGTATAAGACATAAATCGAATACAAATATTTGACACATCATATTTCAGGACAGAAAAAATATTCATTTTATTGATATCACAATGTTTAATTACAACAAGGTCAATGACTGATCCATGAACCTGGTCCGGTATCCTCTTCACCAAGATCCAACTACGCTTCCATGTATATTTCTCCTATCACACTTCTTCCAGGGAAATGGCATAGGCTTATGATGGAGGAAAAAGGAAAGAATGGGAAATTCTGATGCAAATCTCATAAGATGGCTGCAAATCTTGGGGCAAGGAGGGGATGTGAAATGGTCAGAGTTTCACTATTCTTATGCTTATGTTAGGAATGAGACCCCAACACCTCCTTTTATATGACAAAAGGATGGTTATTGGGTTGGGTGACAGGCTATAGGTGGTGGATCAGTTGGGAAATTACCTAATAGCCCATAATCTCAACGAATTCCTGGCAACTTTTGCAAGCATACGCGAGTTGTAATGGTGTAGCTAGTGTAAGTACATGGGTTGTAGTGGTGCAAAAAGCATTTGTACATGGGAAGTAGTGGTGCAAGGCACGTACATCTTCAAAAATAATGTTTTTAAGAAGATTTGCTCAGTGATGGCTTGGAAAAATTTGCATGTGAGAGGGCAAAATGCCAAGTATGCATGTATGGTGCAATTTAGGGTTATAACAGATGCCCCCTAATGTGTGAGGTCAGAATAGCATCTGATGGCTGAAATACATTACAAAATATTTACCAATGTACAGAGCGAGTGAGTCCGAGACCAAAGTTTAAGAGGTGCCATCTGCAAAAATAACAATTGTCTCATCAAGGCAGCCATACCCATGCTCTGGATGAAATAAATCATGGCTTCCAATCAAATACACTGAAGATCCATGTCATATAACTATATAAAGTGTATCCATGAGAAATACATAATGAATCTACATCTCAAAATCAAAGATATACATGTATAGTATCCATCTTCAAGAAGCTAATGACGCCCGATGGATGGAGATGACGCCTTCAAATCTCGAGAAACAAATTCAAGATCTTCAAAACTCAGGTAGGAGTGTAATGTGATTGTATGACATCACTACCCAGATGTCTTCGATGACTCGTCGGGGAACAGATAAGAGGATCTTGGGGATCGGGCAGATAACTTCATTGATTTCGAACAAGGACTTGATTGGACTTTGGGATGGTCGGGCATGAGGTGAAGAGAAAACCTATAGAAAGGTTGACTCAGGCTGGGTAAAACTTCCCTTAGACAATATCATGACTGGTGATCAGACTTAGGCAGCATGCCATTGACATAAGTCCATGATGCAGGAGGAAACACAAACTCTCCATGTGTTTGGAAGGATAACTAAACGAAGGAGGACACAACTCTATGTTACAAGAACAGATTCCTAAGGTCATATTAAATCCCAATGCTTGATGAATGAACAAAAGGATGTGCGTTGTCCAAGGGTGACTCATTGTGCTACCAGAAAAGAAAATATATTTTCCGTCCTCTTTTTGGGGTATATTTGATTTTTTTGTCTTTTTCAATATTTTAAAGAGCTTGAAAAAGAATAAAAGAATGATACATTACAAAGGAGGAACGAGTGTCGCAAGCATACTAGTTCCAAGTGCAAGGAACACACTAATGTTCATAGTAAGGAGACATGTGCAGGGAAAGGACACTCGGGGAAAATTCCTCCATGGGTCAAGGTGTCAGGTCGCAGAGGCAAAGTGCTACAAGGCTCATGTATAAGGCATTCTTCAAAGGTTTAGTTGAGAGCAACATGGAGCCGACATTAGGCCAAAGACACAAATATGCAAATGCGATTAGCAGGACATGATGAAACCCCCTTCAACGTATTTTTCACGAGCCTGGAGAAGGTAATCTTGGTGGTTTTTCACGTTTAGCGAGTCTGAAAAACGTAAAAAGAAGACTCCACTGGGGTACCATTTTCGAAGATAGTCTAGTCGGCTCGAAAAAAGGATAAAATAGCACCAAAAAGACATCTATTCAGAACCATTTTAATGAGTGTGACATAGACAAGATCACTCGTCAATCTTCTCAATTTTAAGGATTATGAAAAGAGCTTAACTATGGACTCCATATGCTGTGTTCTTCTGAACCAATTTAACGAGTGTGAAAGAATAAGGTCACTCAACAATCTTTTCAATTTTAAGTAGTCTGAAAAGAGCTTAACTGTGGACTCTGTAGGGGTTCACTTTTCTTAAATTTAGTCCCTCGGGCCCGAAAAAGGGTTAAACTTATACCTAAGAATACTCTTCTAGAGAACCAAAGCTCCTAGAGTATACCTTTGTTCATAAAATTGACCATCTAGACCGAAAAAGGGGTAAACTACCACCGGATAGACATGCCTTCAAGTTTTAGTTTGGCAAGCGTTAAGGACAACAAGATCGCTCAGCAATATTTTCATGTTTAGAGAGTCTGAAAAGAGCTTAAAGAAGACTCTGGGGGGCTATGACTGAAGTATGAAACTAGTTCAGGTAGATCCCACTACTAGGCTCAGACCAAGAGTCTCTTCGATAGTCAACTTGGAAAGCCTCCCAAAAGGGAAGAAAACAAAAACCACGGTGTAAGTCCTCCCACAGTATAGAAACTGTAGTCATGGCTTCAAGGATAGCCTCATCAGAAGACAATTGAATATCCGAGAAATCACATGAATGAGGGTCGACAGTCCCAAAGGGTGAAGTAAACTGACCATATTCCATATGATGATGGAGGCTCTGGCCAGGACTGGAAGAGTCTATCAGTGAAGAATCACAAGCATAAGGGCTTGAGGGTTTACAAAGAACAATATCAAACTCAAAAGGAGACTCAATATCACTTGGACCAAGTGGGGGAAGCAAGGGTTCCCATGCCCCCATTGGATAAACCAATGGATCAATTGTTGAGACCAAGTATCAAGAAGGAAAACATGATTGCACAGGTTCCTGCTCAGAAGCAATTGAACACCAAGGATAAGACGCCACATAATTAACCTGTGACGAGGTAGAGTCTACACAAACAATAGGAACATATAAAGGGGTAGCCTGAAATAATGTCGAATTCGGATGGTGATTATCAAATGCTAGCTAGTCAATAGTGACAATGCTTCCATTATGAGGGAAATGCATCACTCGGAAGAGCGTATACACCACAACATTCATAGCATATACATAATCATGCCCGAGAAGCATATTGAAATCTAATGGGCCTTGAACCACTATAACATCAACAAGGACAATCTTCCCACCTAAAAAGATAGGTAACTGAGGAAAAACCCCCAAATATTCACAAGGACGTCTGTCAAAATCCAAGAGCTCATGCGAAGAAGACAGAAGCTTGGGAGATCCCAAGACTTTTCAAACCGAGGAGGATAAAATACTTGCAGAGGCTCCTTCATCCACAATACATCGATAAATGTTTTTCGAATTAACTTCAACCTGTTGAAATTACTAAGACAACTGAGAGGGGGGGTGAATCAGTTATTATTGTGCTTAAACAATATTAAGTCTATTAATACATTCTTAATCTTTCTTCAAGTGATCATCAACATTATACAGCATATGGACAATAAAAGTAATGAGCATCAGTCACACATAAGATATACACAGAGACAAATTTTCATGAGGAAACCCATAAAGGGAGAAAACCTCTTCTTCTTTGAAATGATAGGCAGTCTTTTAAGTTCTGTACATCATCTATAATTGAGCACCAACTCAACGTGAGGTTGCTACCTCTTTTTTACAAGCTTCAACTTGTTTGAGAGCACCGACTCTCTTGTTTCTCTAGCACCCACTAGAAGGAAGCACCTACTCCCCTAATGTTCCAGCACCAACTTCTAGTTACACAAGCTCCAACCTGTATAACAGAGAACACTTGTTCTTCCTTGCACCACCCTGCCACCCTGGTTTCTCTGGCTACAACCAGAAGGAAGCTGCAAATCCCTGTGTTCAAGCACCCACATGAACCTCTGAGGACAACAGTCCTCCCTAACACCTCCCAACCACCCTAAAATGTAAATGAATGATTGAATAACCAACAAGACAGATAAATCGATTCTTACCACTTCTTCTCTGTTTTGTAAATCTGATCTGCTTCTAACTATTCTGCAATTCTTCTCTTCCTCTATCTGCAATTCTGCTCTGCTTCAAGCTTGTTCTGCAATTCTTCTCTTGCTTCTATCTCTTCATCATCTGTTACTCATCTCTGAGTTTTATCTCACACTACGCATACTGTCACCTTCACTTTCTTACAGTTCAACTCATTTTTTCATACAGAGCAACAAACCATGCACAGTCTCTGTGTGTTCCTTTTATGCCCAATTACCACTTCAGTTACACCTCGAATCTTCTTGGGCAAAAATTCCTTAGCAATTGAATCGCCAACCGATCAAGAATCATGAATCAATTTTGCTAACTGAATCGTAATTGATTGATTAACTGTGAAGTGAAACAGTAGCCCTCCGATCATGTTCAAATTCACCTACACCGTTGGATTGAATCCGTAGGGTCTTGCATTTATTTCGACATTTCGGCATTCATGTGGTGAAGCTTAGCACCTCTAGCTTCTTCCTCCATCTTCCATCGATGTGCCCAATGGCTGTGACCATGCCCTTATCCATAAAGCGCTTTCGCGATTTCGCATTTCGTGAATCTGGAGATGAGGCATCTCGACTCTCCAAGTTGCAATCCCTGAAACCCCGAAATGGATCTTTTCTAGACTGACTCCTTCCCTTCTCGTGACCACCAGCGCTGACCACAGGCTGTGCCAAAAAAGCGCTTCATATTTCGCGAGTTTATAAACTTCATTGAGTCTGATCAATGGTTGAAATCTCCATTGATCCAACGGTCCAGATGTTATCGCGATCTCGCATCTCGCGAGTTTCCACACCATGCTTCATTTACTCCAAGTCAACGAAATTCCAATTGCTTGCCACTTGTCCTATGATTCGACAGTCCATATCTGATCTTGATTCAACGGCTCAGATCATATCGCGATTTCGCAAGTCATGATTTTGGCATTCCTGTGGTGAATGTTCTTGATGCTTCGAACTACCGATCCATGAAACTATGAAATGGCTTGGGATCAACGATCCCAATCAACCCTTGATTTGACGGCTCAAATCATTTTTCAATTTCGCACTTTGCGATTTCAGGACTCCTGTGGTAGGAGTTCTTGACATATCCATCTCCTGATTTCTAAAACTCCGAAAGGGAGTCGGATCAACGGTCCACATAACCCCCTGAGATGGACGGTTGATGGGATTTCGGCGTTTCACATTTCGCGATTTCGGGACTCCTATGGTCGGAGTTCTTGACATCTCCATCTCCCGATTTTTGAAACTTCGAAGTGATGTAAACCTGCTAACGTCACACGTGTATTGACACATGTCGAATAACTTCCACGTGTCACTTTGATACGTGAATTACATGTGACTAAAATGTTGAATCAGCTTAACACTTGTCATTGCCTGGTTGTGCCACATGTTCTTAGCTGACGTGGTTTGCTGACATGTCTGTTTCAGGATTTCGCATTTCGGCACTTTGGGACTCCTAATGTTGAGAATATTTGACTTATCCATCTCGTGATTTCCGAAATCATGATAGCCAAAACTTTAAAATGGAGTATCAAACTTTACGGGCCTTCGTCATGCCTGATCAATGGTTCAAATCAATCCTCGATCTGATGACTGAGGATATTTCACAATTTTGCATATCACGAGTTCGGGACTCCTGTTGCAATGATCCTTGACATTTATATCTCCCGATATCCGAAATCCCGATAGCCAAAACTATGAAATGGAGTATCAAACTTTACAGGCCTTCATCATGCCTGATCAACGATTCAAATCAATCCTTGATCTGACGGCTGAGGATATTTCACAATTTCGCATATCGCGAGTTCGGGACTCCTGTTGTAATGATCCTTGACATTTCTATCTCCCGATATCCAAAATCCCGATAGACAAAACTCCGAAATGGAGTTTGACCAACACTTTGATCTTGTCATTCGATCATTGTTGCATTGTTGGACTTCCTGAACTTATCTTATGTTCTTGTTTTTCCATCAAAGCCATAAATGACAGGAATACTCTGATCTTGCCATCAATGACAAGAATACTCTGCCTGTTAAACATGCCAACCACCATCCTCTGCCTTCTGTCTGAAAACATGCCAACACAACCCTTATTTGAAAAGGTGTAGAAGAAGGAAGATGAGGCTGAAAAAGGTCATTCCAATCAAAGGAAACCATCTGAGGGCTTGGAGGGGGTGTGCCCAAAGTGAGAAAAATGCCCCCTTGTTATGAAAGTACTAAACTGGAAATACTAAAAACATAGTCGGTAGACACATCACTCCCCAAGAGAGGAGTGGGATCAGCCGAAGATTGCATCGGCATGACCACTTTGGTAGAATCGACACTGTCCAAGAGAATAGTGGGATCAGTTGAAGACTGCATCGGTGTGACCACTTTGGTAGACTTGACACTCTCTAAGAGAAGAGTGGGATCAACTGAAGACTGCATCAGCGTGACCACTTTCTCAACCAATGGTTGAATAGGATGCGAGACTACATGGTCCAAAGTCACCTCACCCCCCAAAAGAGGAGTGGGATCAACTGAATATTGCATCGGCGTGACCACTTCATCAATCAAAGACTGAATAGATTGTGAGGAAACCTTAGAAGACTCAGAATCAGAAGAGCTTGCAGACAGGGACCACAATATTTGTACCTCTAGAATTCTAGGGCAAAAATGAGTAAGGTGATCTCCCTTGCAAATATTACAAGGGAACTTAGGCTTACGTCCTATCCGTCTAGGTTTCTCAACAGAATCAATGCCCCCAACATGATTAGCAGTGGTTGGTTGCACATCTCCAACATGAATTGCAGAGGTTGGTGATGGGTCGATAACATGACTCGCAGAGGCTACAAACCTATTACTAGTATGACTAGCAGTGATTGGAATTTTTCCCCCAGCATGACTTGTAGAGGCTGGGTGCTTTCCCCCAGCACGACTTGCAGAGGCTAGGTGCTAGTCTTCAACATGACTTGCAGAGGTCAATGACCTATCTCCAACATGACTCACAGAGGTTGGTGATATATCACTTGTATGACTCGCATTGACGAGGCTCATGCCCCACACATGAATTGCAGAGTTTGGGTGTTGGTCTTCAACGTGACTAGCAGAGGTTGTTGACCTATCTCTAACATGACTCGCAAAGGTTGGTGATTTCTTCTTCCTATTCTTCCTCTTTCTATTTCGTTTATACTTCCAGTTACTAGTAACTATACTTTCACCAGAGGTGGGAGAAAGAGGAGGAGAAGACTTTGTTGACGAAGGAACATCAACATGGTTCCCATGACATAAATTGATTAACTGAGGAGTGTCAAGATAATTCGGGACATTTGGAATGGTAGCCAACCAGATCGGTAATCCCACATTCAACCTGGGAATGTACAAAGTGACCATCAAAGGGACACCAATGTTTCTGAAGAAAGGAAAAGCACAAGAATCCCCTTGGGAAGGGGTTCCTTGGTTGGTATCATCTGAAACTTTATCCATGAATATCTTATGCATAGTTTCTCCCCTCGCAGAATCCTTCAAGTCCGTAAAAGTCTCACACACTGACTCTGGTGAACCAGTGTTATCAAAACAATGCCTATAAAGAGGCAACTCCACGTTTCTAAGCAGAAGACCGAAAATTCCTCATGACCGGCGGAGTGGGCAGTCTACCACCTTAGGTTAGAGACCCAAAGTAATGAATGACTAACTCATTATGGAAAACTAGGGAGCACAGAGAACACACTAAAAATTCCTAAAGGAAAATCAAGAAGACCACTATCTAGTAGGAAGAATAGTTATGCCAACCAACACTAGAGAAACTTACCGGTGCAAGTGAAACTCAAACACGGAAGCACCCTTTGGGTATACTATGCAAAGCATGGCCTGACACCTGCCTTAGGTACCATGGTATACCCCCACAGTCACTTATGTAAGTCCCTAAAATAAAGGCAACTAAGTTTCCAGCTCGCAAACGGTCACCAGAAGGGTACATTTGACAGTCGGGTGGACCGTAATGAGTAGGGTAACAAGCTCAAAACCTACTGAGGGTATCAAGAGAAAGTGGTCTGGAAGACAAATGAGGCTCCCAAACAGATTCAGGGTCCACGAAGATCCGTAGGAAAATGCAACTGATAGTATCCCACGACAAGTCCTCAATATGCGTTCCCCACTATGCTTGGTTCGACTTTGGAGGGGTTATCTCTGCTACCTTTCCACACATGACCTCGTGTTTATCCCCCACGTTAGAGGGGGGTCACGGATAACTTTCACATTTATTGGAATTTTTACACTCCCTAGCTCTGACTCCAATGTTCGTTTATAAGCCTTGAAGAGTTTCCTCTCCAACCTAATTCAAGGATCTAGCCTAAACTAGTTGATTGACCCTACAAACATAAAGTGTAATTAATTTCAATTAGCGTTCTTTTTACGGGCTTGATTTACTCAAAAAGGGTGTGGTAGTTCAACTGATGTTCTTAAGACTCTTGCGAAAAAAGAAACTTATAAGAACACTGACAAAGAAGGATTATCTTTCTTATTTTCTTTTTTTTTGTAAATGCTTCAAACAAGAAAAACTTGAAATAAATTTTTTTTTTTTTCTTTAAAGAAAATGAAAGGGAGTAAAAGAAAACACCATACAAGAATGAGACTGACCTATAGCCTACTATGGATTGCAGGGAGTCACTTAAGACACCAAACATGATGATCAACAACTCTAAGACTCGCCCAAAACCATTTCAAAGTAAACACAAGAAATATTTAAAAAGATAGGCAAACTGACATCCAACCTAGGATTCGACTATAAAAACCAGAGACACTGATCTTGATCAAGAAACCCTTAGAATTAAACCTCAATCAAGGAAGAGGTTGACTGCCTCTTCTTAAAAAAAAAATATTGACACAGGTACGCAACTAATACTTAAGCATCTTGTGTATGTACATGGGTTGTCTAAAAGCAGTGCGTGTATGTACGCGTGCTAACCCATAGCATGCCGCATACACCTTTGTACTTCATAAAAAAAAAGTAAATAGACAAACTGACAAGGCAGGGAGAGATGGTATGACACCAACAGGTGACCAGAATCCCTTAAAGACTCGGCAAACTCAGAGAGAAACTCAAAAGGTAAAAACCAATCAAAATACCCAAATAATCCCCTAAAACCCTAGAGGTTTCCCCAGTATGGTCATCAGTTCTGCTATAGCGGGAAAACCCCCCTATGGACTACACTAGGGTTCAACATGTAGGCATATCTAACCATCTAAAAGTATCCTACCTTTCTAACTACCCCGAATACACCCCATATTCATACATGAAAGACAAAGTGAAAAGATCATATAACTTTACCTTTTATTCTGTGTTCGGTGTCGATCCTTTTGCATTCGGTAGCTCTGCTAACTACAAGCCTCATCCCAAGGCTAGACTTCATTCACAAACGGATAAACAAGAAACTACAAACATGCATCTCATATATAAATCATGGGTTAGATGTTAGTATAAGACATAAATCAAATACAAATATTTGACACATCATATTTCGAGACAGAAAAAGTATTCCTTTTATTGATATCACAATGTTTACTTACAACAAGGTCAACGACTACTCCATGCACTTGATCCGGGCTCCTCTTCACCAAGATCCAACTACGCTTCCACGTATCTTTCTCCTCTCACACTTCTTCTAGGAAATGGCATAGGCTTATGATCGAGGAAAAAGGAAAGAATGGAAAATTCTGATGCAAATTTCACATGTGGCTGCAAATCTTGGGGCAAGGAGGGGATGTGAAACAGGGAAAGTTTCATTGTTCTTATGCTTATGTTGGGAATGATACCCCAACACCTCCTTTTATATGACAAAAGGATGGTTATTCAGTTGGGTGATGGGCTATAAGCGATGGATTAGTTGGGAAACTACCCAATAGCTTGTAATCTCAACGAATTCCTTGCAACTTTTTTAATTTTTGCAACTTTTGCAAGCATACACAGGTTGTAATGGTGCAGCTAGCGTATGTATGCAGGTTGTAGTGGTGCAACAAGCATGTGTACATGGGAAGTAGTCATGCAGGGCACGTACATCTTCAAAAATAGTTTTTTTAAGAAGAGCTTCTCAGTGATGGCTTGGAAAAATTTGCATGTGAGAGGGCCAAATGCCAGGTATGCATGTATGGTGCAATTTAGGGTTATAACACTAAGTGGTTCATTGTTTTTATATTTCATTTTGGATATTTTTGGTGAAACCCTAGAGGGAGTCACCACCATTTTTGTAAGTTTGAGATAATTGATTGGATATAATTCATTTGTCGGGATGTTTTTGTAAGTTTCATTCATTTCCTTAGCTGAATTTCCCAAGATTCTCACTCTAAGTGTTATTAAGCACTCTTGGGGAACTTTTGTTCACCCAAAATATGTAATTTCTATGTTTTTTTAATGATAAATCAGATTCCGGAATCTTTGGACAACAACATGCTAGTCTATTCTATAACATACAATCAAGGTATAACCCAGGTATATCATTGGTTCTTGGTTTATGCAACAAGATATAACTTGTGTGTAGTAAAAGATATTTGTTTCTTCAGTTAAAGGGTGAAATCATATTATTGGTTTGCATATTCTATTGTAGAATATTTATTTCAGATCACAACACTCTTATCATTATCTCGTAACCCTCTTTATATCATAGCTTTATTTCCCTAACCCTTGGTTGTATGCTCTCAAGGAATTTGGATACTTAGGCATTGGTCTACGTAACATATATTGAGGTGTGTAGTTAGAAGAATTGGGACACCCCCCTTGATCTCTAGGATTTGCCTAAAGTGAAGGGGACATTGTGCTAAGGTGACAATGATGCATTTCCTATATCATTCTATCCCCATAGAATCCCCCCAAAGGGATGCTAGTTTGGGTGATAACATTTTTTTCCTCGTTGTTGAGGACGTATTTGTTGGTTATTTTATTGGCTCTTGGTGATATTATCCCTCCAGGTTATTGGGTAATTTTTTTTGTATTTGTATCTTGATGAGATTATTATTATTGCTAATCTTTATTTTTCTCATCTGGCGACTCCACTCAAGGAAAATATAAAGAGGTGCATTGCAAGAGAAAGGTTGAAAGGTAACATGGGATTGATTCAAAGCATAGATTTTTAAGACATTGTTGGATGTAGAGTTGAGCACATCCACTGATTTTGAAGGCTCGTTCAAGCAAGCTCATATTGGTGACTGCACCTTGGCATTTTATAAGGTATGATCAAATTTCATTTCAGATTTTCAATTTCAACCTTAGATTGAAGATTTAGAAGCAAAATAAGATGGAATTATCCCCATGGATAGCACAATTATATGCTCCAATTGATTTCTCAAAAAATCAATTTTTTCCTCATGAGTATCCCCATATAGATCTAGAGGCAATTCCTAGATTCCAAAGATGTGGTGACCCAGTTGTACAACATTTATTTGTCTTTATGGAATTCAACAACAACAATTGCCTCTATCATGAAGATAGTATGATGAAATTTTTCACATTAAGTTTGAAGGGAAATGTAAAGGATTGGTTCATGGGCCTTGGCAAGGGAATATTGATGTCATTTGCATAATTTTTGGATGCATTCTATACACATTGGGGCTATAGTTCTGAATGGTGGAAACCCATTATCAAGAGATCGAGAAATTTTATGATGCATAGAACCTCATTAAAGAAGGCCATGGACACCCTGATAAAGACAATGAAACCAATCAAGAAGAGGCTCGTCCCTCTCCGCCCTCCCATGAGACCTTGTTGCAGAACATTTCAGAATTGGAAAAGGACAAGGAACAAGTACCCCATGCCAAATAAGTCAAAGAAATTCATGACGTGATTAACAAAGACTAACTTATTGAAGAAAATCCTAAAGAAGCACTTTTTTTTTCTCTTGAAGATGACGAGCGTTGATATTATGGTAGTTGTAGGAGGCATTAAGCTCCATATGTAGCCTTTAACTAGAATAGAATATTCTGGAAGAAAGAGAAACCCTAAACAGATGTATGAAAACCCTGGAAGACAAGTTAGCTCAGCAAAATAAGTAATATTGAAGTATTATATGTAGAAAAGGACAGGTCAGCCCTGATTGAAGAGACACTTGTTCACCTGGCCATATTAGTATAAATAGAGGATGTCTTGGCTCATTTGTGCACTCCCTCTCACACTTCAGTCACCCATAAACAATGTGCAAGTTTGGAAGACGAGGAGTAACAGTTGAAACTGTACAATTTTCTATTTTTTAGTCTTTCTAGTACTTTCTCTTGTGTTCTACCCTTGGAGAAGGTGTGCTCTCTTGGTTATCTATTAGTTATGGTGTGGCTTCCTAGAATCATTCTTTCGGTCAAAGGTTAAGGTGCTCAAGGGTGGATTTATGCCTATGGTTGGGTGACAATGGTGTAGCATTGTATATGGTTAAATGAACACATCAAACATTATTCTAACAATTTATAGGCCCACACCACCTTCGGGACAGTCTAACCACTAAAAGGTAGCATGGAAATTCCTTGTTAAGGTGGCACCAGTTGCAGCTGCAACTAGGGTTTCTTATTTTGTAGCTACAACAAACCCTAATCCAACTCTTTGGGCACCTTCAATGAAGCATTGGACCAAATTTATGGATATTCTAGTGCACCCTAGCCTAGTGCACCCTCTAGTGCACCCTGGCCTAGTGCACCCTCTAGTGCACCCTGGCCTAGTGCACCCTCTAGTGCCCTCACCCAGCAAAAAAATCAACTTTGATTTTTTGGGTCAAAGTCAAAGGTTGACTAGTCAAATTCAAAGGTTGACTAGTCAAAGTTAAATTCAAAGGTTAAATTTTGGTCAAAATTAATTTTTGTGGTCAAAGTTGAAATTTTAGGGTTTCTAGCTTGTTCTAATCATTAAACCTTTTTTATTCAGTTTCTAACCTCTTGTTGTCAAGATGGTGTCTAGTTTTAGATTATAAGACAAGTTGAACGATACTACAAATCAAAGGTATGCACTTGTATATTCTTTTCAGGTTATATCATCCAACAAAGCATGAGTTTGTTTGTAGGGGATGTACACAAGACCTTGTCCAAGTAGTGAATTCAGTACATTCAGAGGAACAATCGCACCCTCCCTGGTATTGAAGACTCCAGGTTTGATTATTTAAAATTGATATGTCTTTAGTTGTTATGGTATTATTATGATCTTATACTACATCTTGATCTATTGAATTTATGATTATTATACTAACCCTTTAATACTAGAGATACACTTGTTGATCTCCTCTCTAGGATATATTCTTTTTCTTATGTAAATTCTTATTTCTTATGAGATGAAGTTGATCTACTTTAGGAGATGTTCTTGGTTACTGACCTAGACTCCAGGACGGAAATCTTCCATAAAGGATACCATGGAGATTTTGTTGTTCTTGTTTCTTATTTTGGGCAGTTCATAAGAGATAAATCTGAGAAGGAGTCAAACTCAGAGGGATTCAGTGATCAAGAAGAAGCCATCATAGTTTCATGACACTTTGCAGAATGACAAGGGGCATGCAACAGATGGAAGCATGGTCTGAGGATTCTCTCAGATAGAGGGATTTTATTTCATAGTTTGATATGAAGGATCTTGATTGGATTGGAAGTGTGGATGACACCAGATGAGATCTTCAGTGAGGAGACTGAAGAGGTTTAGCATGATGGAAAGGAATTCCATGGCCACACCTATGACAACACATCTGAGGAAGTTGTGTGAAGGGATAGACATTTGCTTTGCAGAGAGCACCTTGTGCTAGTATATGGTTGTGCCATGATCATATTATTGGGTTAAAACACATCATTTAGGTACCTATGTTGTGGTACATATAGATATGATTGATCTCCTATGATGAATTATGGTTGTCGAGATATAAAGTTTTTGGATTGGAAGTGTAGAAGACAGATCTAGCACGTGGGGTGCTACTTTAGCTTGGGATCGAGCAGGATTTACAAACAAGCAGGGAAGCAAATATCAATAGCACTAAGTCATATATCATATCTAGTGATGCAAGATATGAAGCAGGGTGGATTTTAGAAGGATCTTGCAGGACTTAATCAGAGACATGGTGGAGGAAGGAGTAGTGAGGCTCCATCACTTTTCCACAGATGAGAAGATAGCTGACATTTTCACTAAGCCGCTTTATGGGACAAGCTTAGCATGAATGAAAAGGTTTCTCTAGGGGAGTATTGATGATTGCAACAATGTGTTGATATACCAAGATTGATCAGACTGACTTGATCATGTGGGGATAGGCCTAGATGTAATCTTCAACTGACTGAAGATTCGATCTATTGCTAGATATCCTATGTGTGAATTGCATCGGGCCTTGAAACTCTCACGAGTAGGTGAGTAGTTAAATCACGAGTAGGTGAGTAGCCCCGATAAGAATCGAATCGACTCTACCTCCACAAGAATTGGGATGCACACCAGGGGAGATAGGGAACACCTACATCTGGAGTAGATGTGCCCCAAGGTAGTCTTCGACAGATTGAAGACTCGAGGGGCTTGAGGTGAAATTCCATGTGTCTAATAATGAATTCATGGAGTGATCCTATGAGAGGATCACCATGAGGTGTTTGTGGCTCCGATGTGGTCATAATTCTTTTCATGAGACGAGAATGACCCAATGTGATAGACACACATGTCTGATAGCATCGAGCTAAATGAATTCACAGAGTAATCCTATGAGAGGATAAACTATGAGGTGAATGCAGTTTCAATGAGGTCACGATTATTGTCATGGGACAAGAATGACCCGAGGTGCTAGACACGTGGTGGTGGAGATGGATCATTAATATAACTAAATGAGGCTCATGGATATTGTGATGATATTTTTTGATACCAAATGATGTTTATAGTAATGATGATACTCATGACATGGGTGTAGCCATGGGTGAGAACATCATGTGGGTGTATCCCATGACGATGATGGTGAAACACACTACTAGGTGTAGCTCTAGTGTTCTCTAGCAGGTTGTGGCCCCTAGAAGAGATTGGCAGGTCCACATGGGTGTATCCATGTCTGATGTAATGATGCTACTAGTAGCATGGTATGTGTAACCATGATGAGGGGATCATGGCATAGCAAGCAAGGATATGAAGACCAGAAGGGAACATCATGGTTAAATACCTCCGTAGCTAAGAGGGAGTGTCGATATTATGGTATTTGTGGGAGGAATTAACTTCCATATGTTACCTTTTACTAGAATAAAATATTTTGGAAGCAAGAGAAACCCTAAAAAAATGTTTGAAAACCCTAGAAGACAAGTTGACTCAATATAATAAGTAATATTGAAGTATTATATGAAGAAAAGGACAAGTCAGCCCTGCTTGAAGAGACACTTATTCGCCTGGATAGATTAGTATAAATAGAGGATGTATTGGCTCATATTTTCACTCCCTCTCACACTCTCAGTCACCCAGAAATAGTGCGCAAGTTTGGAGGAGGGGGAGCAACAACTGGAGTTGTACATTTTTTTTATTTTTCAGTCTTCTAGTACTTTCTCTTATGTGCTACCCTTGGAGAAGTTGCACTCTCTTGGTTATCTGTTGATTATGGTGTGGCTTCTTGGAATCATTCTTACGGTCAAAGGTTAAGGTGCTCGGGGGTGGCTTTATGCCTATGGTTGGGTGACAATGGTGTAGAAATTTCTATGGTTAAAAGATCACATCAAACATTATTCTAACAACGAGTTCAATGAAACTCCTCAAGAAAAAGATGATGATGAAGAGCCCTCTCATCCTTACATAGGAAATCAAGAGATATTTGAAGACCAAGTATATGAAGAGGACCTTGATGAAAAAATAATTCAATCATATGTCATTTCTCTCCAACATGAAAGTTGGGGTTTGATAAGCTATACTCCTTCCAATATTTTGATTTTTATGATACTTCTTTTAGCATATTGGAAGAGGAAAACCTAATGGAGAATCCATTATTTGATGAAGAGAATGATGACCAATACATTGAGAATATATATGGTTTTCTTTGTATCAAAAATTTGAAATTGGATATAAATTGTTTTCATTTTGATGGGGATCTCATTTACGACACAAATGATGATGGTTTCAAAGACAACAGTGTGTATTTGTGATCTTTCGTAAATTCAAACATGGTCATTGAATGTAAATATAACTTCACTATGTAGGAATAACCATATCATCTCACCAATGAGGATAAATTATAGGTGCAAGAAGTGGTTCTTCATATCCAGATGACAACAAAATGTTTTCATCCATGGAAGTCCCCAACTCATGACTTTCACTTTCAAGGAAATTCATCCAGTGATAATGGTCTTAAAGATGAAATTTTTGGAAGACATCAACAAGCTTGAACTTGGAATTATGACAATAATTTTTATCTTCGTATATAGGTGCAACCAACTATGAGTCAAGTATATACATATATTTTTAGGTCTAATGGGTTTTCTCATGTTTCTTCCATATATGTTGACGAGAACAACAAGGAGGGGAAACAATCCTCTTGTAGTTTTCTATTGGAGCCATCCTCAAAGACCCTCTTCCTTGATGGTTCAATGAACAATAATGATGGTTTTCCCTGTGTTTATGACAAGAAAGAAGATTGCATAAGCCCAATCCACCTTTAGATTGAAGAATCTTGCAACGGTACAAGTAAACCTTGGCATGTCTTAATTTTTCTTTCACATGATCTTTGATCATACTTCAGATTTTGACCGTAGAAAGGTAAAGGAGATGTAGACATATTCTTACTTGATCCTTGATGTTTCATTATTTTGGCTTGTGACCAAGCACAAAGGTAAATTTCAAGGTATCAATTAACTCATTAAATGGTTCATTGGACCTATGATTTTACTTAGCATGTTATGTTTATTAAGTTAGAATAGGTTAGGGTGAATAAGCTCGTTAGCATGAACATTAGATTAAATTGTATGTTTCAATTTTATTGGGTGTTGCATTCTATTGTAACCTAAAATGACTTTGTCAAATTTTGTCAGTTTTTTCCCAAAATTGATTTTCTTACTCATGCCTTAAACCCCTTTCAAGTCCAATTTGACCTCCTTCATACCTGTGTTCATTTTCCTTGTTTTAAAGTTTTATTTGAGCCTAGGTTCTTAGTCTTGTCTTGATTTCTTTCATATTTGAATAGCCAAAATGTTGAATAATGAGTTTTTCCACAAGTCTTGCACCATTATGACAATTTTTGTGTTATGTTTGAAGGCCCACAAAGCCTTTACTCCTCGGTGCACAACAATAGGTTTCAATTGCCAAGCACCTCTGATTCATATGTGTGCGAGTTAACAGAAGGGAACTAAATGACAGAGCATTAGGACAACAAAGAATATACAAAAGTGGCCACCAGACCAACCGTCCACCTGAAGTAAACATGTCCAAAGTTATTTTTATTTTCCAATCTAATATCAACCGAACACCAAGAAGTTCCATCTATCAAGGCAGCAAGTGACACATGGTAGTGGGACCTCTGTAGATTTAGGTCGACATGGAATATCAAGTAAATAAAAGTACTCCAAGTGTTAATACCATGCGCCAATCCACAAGACAAATTCCAAGTCATAAGATGATCAAGCCCATGCAAGCACCCATGGTAGAGAGTCTTGTCACAACGTGTCAATAAGGTAGTGAAATCCCCATGTATATAAATACAAGTATATGCAATCTTTTGGTTGATGTGGGATTATTCCCAAGGGAAAACAAATATAAAGCAACAATGTCAGGTTCTTTAAAATCTTGACAGTGGTTAAATGGCATTGACAACAAGAGGTGCATTCATTCAACCCTTGGGTCTACATTCAAAATCCACTAGGGCCCTAGGCTTGACATTATTTGCACTAGGTATATCAAATAAGTTTCAATTGATACCATGAAAATAAACAAAGATCACAAAACAAAAGGAACAACTGGAAAATCAAGTGGTAGCATAGGGTTATTGGAGAATTGATGACCAACAACAAACTCCTATTTTCATGGATAGATGAGACAATTGATTATTCGAGGTGTCGATCCTTTCAAAGTCATAGTAACATTATTTTAGAAAAAACTTAGTTAAAAATTCCCTAACTCGAGGCATAGAAGCTCAATAATTTGAGGGATAAAGATACTAGCTCAAGATGGATATGAATATCACGAGGAAACAAATTGATTGGTAAAAAACGTGAGAGATGCACATTGCAATATTGTTGAGATCAAAGTGATTCGTGACATAAGGAGACAATTGGCAGTAGAAGGTGTTGCATTATAACAAAGTTCTATTTTTAATAAGAGGTGGATAGCTAATATTCATATTATTTTTATATTTAGTTTCATAATTCCAAGGGAACTTCAAAAATTGATGAGGATAAAAGGAACAACTGAAGACTTCTTGATGGGGTTAGAGGTTAGGAGTTGATGGCAAAAAGGACTGCATTCTTTGTATTGATCCCTAGGAGTTTTCTTTGTAAAATTATTAGAACAAGGGAATCATCTATTGGATTCACCTCTTGTTTATTCAGAGCCATCTTTCTCTTTCATTTTATTGTTTTAAGTTTCTCTTTAAGTATCATCTCTATTATGTACTCTATTATGGTGATTTGTAGTCATATTCATATATGTTGAAGACAACAATTTGGTACAACCTCCACTACTATATATGTCTTTATAAATACATCCGCAAGTTGCTTGTATAATTGTTATGATGTTGTATTCATTATCATGCCCAACTCTAGCACGTATTCATTTTTTGGATTCATTGTTTTAGATGCCCAACAAACCATTCTTTCTTCATCTCAATTTTGCAAAGACTTCCTTACTCATTGCTAGGATCAAGATTTACGTTTTTTCTCTTTTTTCTTACACCCATCATTACCAACTATTGATATCTGTTGAATGAGGCTTCGTGCCCAATGGAAAGGAATTTGGTCTGAGAGGTTTACAAATCTTTAAATGATAGTCACATGCCCTTTTCCTTAAACTATTTTATCATGTTCTTAGTTATGTTGAAACTGGCATTTATCTTCTAAGCTTAAATGTTGAAAGTTTCCTCTTAGTGACAGTGGGTAGCTAACTATTTTGAATTTAATGAGGGATCCCCCTCTTGTCCAAGAGTTGGCTTCTTGCCTAAAGTAGGTTTTGAGATGCTTTGGCATAGTTCCTAAGTAGTAGAGAACATCTATAGGTTATGAAATCTTTTTAGCATCGTTTTTCGGGGAACAAAGGTTCAAGATATATTCCCAAGGGTTTTATGAAGATTAGTTCTAGTTCTTGAAGGGGAAAAAGGGTTAGACACATGATGTTTATTTATTCATTGGGAGACTCCATTGTGACTCCAATGGCAATTTCACTGGTTTTGAAATGACAAGTTTATTTGTTGCTAAGATAGTTGCAAGGTATGCTCCATTTGTTTTTTCAAATATACCTATCTTTCCTAATACTATGCCTAATGTTGAAGATTGGGGAGACTTCCTTCCTAGATTAAAAGATGATGTTGATAATCTGACTCAATGTTTGATATAATTCCATTTATGTATGTATAAGCTAGGTAGTTTTCATGAAGATGTTCTCATGAAAATGTTTATGATATATTTGGATGGAGATGCTTGACAATGGTATAGATATTTACCTGCTGCTTGTATTGCTTCACTGAAGGATTTTCATATACTATTGCAAAAGGATATATCCTATTGAACTTCTTTTTGAACATTGTAGCAATGAAGAATTTAAATCAGTTTTAGAGGATAGAGAAGATTCTTCCTATAATAGAGAAGAGAAAAAGGAATTTGCTGATGATGAATTTGAACAACATAGAAATTAAGAATATACTCTGGAACTTTCTCATGAAGATATAATCCCTCTTCATATTCCTAATGATCAGAATCAAGATTTCGTTGAGAAAAATTCTACTATTTTTCTTGAAATTGACAAGGAAATTCAAGCACCTATAGAAGCTTCAAATTAATAGGAGGATATGAATATTCAAAAAAAATTTGCTACAATTCAATCATTTTTTGAATCTTTAGCTCAAGAGAAATACTTCAAAATCCAATTTTTGAATTTGCATATACTGGATTTTTAAATGCTACATATATATTTGATGTATATCAAGATACTTATGTTGAATCTCGTGAAGATATGTTGACCTCTATTTTTTAAGATAAAGGCCAATGTTCTATTGAGCGTATTCCTAATTCAGGTTGCTATGAAGGATTTTTTGTTCAAGATAATTTTCAAGAAAGACAAGGATATGATTCTTCTATAGTTTTTGATAATAATGAAGAGCAAGTTCATGTTTTAGTTTTAGCATGTGTAGAAGTATACAATACTAGATCAATTTATAGTGTGTATGAGGATTTTGATGATGAGTCACAAACATATATATTGGTGCCCCTGATTCTTAAAGACACAAAGATTGACATTGATGAACCTAAACCAGTGGAAGGATTAAGCCTTATTGAAGAATCGATGTTTTCATATTAGAATATCAGTGATTTGAACTAGAGGTCAATCTTTGATGATCTTGAAGGCCCTATTGCAACTTTCCTTGAATCATCAAATGGAGTAAGTGTTACATTATTCATTTACTATTAGTATGGATCAAACTTTGATGTTCAGTTACAAATATCCATACTTTTATTTCATTTGAAGATTAAAAATGAAAGCAAACTTCATTAAAACAGTCAATTGCTCCATTGGTTGCACTGAAAGTTTCACTTTACCTAATCATATTGATTCACCTAATTAGAATAAGAAGTTTATTGTACATAGATAATCTTGCACTCAAGCATTTATTTCAGTATATCGATTCAATTTACGGTAGAACAATTTGTTTCCAGATTGTAGTGTGTTTGAGTGGTGAATAAGCAGGATGCACAAAACAAACAAGAAGGTGGTTTCAGGCATTTATAGGTTTCAGAGAGTAAGAAGGGGTTCAATTTCATATTGCTAAGGAGTGAAGGCACCGGTTCTGCAGTTCTTTTGTGCCTCACAAGGAGACACAATCCCTAGATGGGGCCTAATGTTGTAACATAAAATGACTTTGTCAAATTTTATCAAAATTTTCCCAAAATTGGTTTTCTTTCTCATAACATAGTTACCAACTTAACGAGAACTTTATAGAGTTCTCGTTTTTGGGGGGGTCTAATTTTTTACCCTGTTTTTAAAAATGGTGCTACTAGTAGCACCCCCTCTCCCTTTTTAGGTGGTCTTTTTATATTTTAAATTATTCAATCCACAATGTTTCCACATTTTTTTTAAATGCATATTTTTCATTTTTTTTCAATTTATTTTCTATTTTTATTTTTTATTCAAGGGTGGTTTTAGTCATTTTTCCATGCTTCTTTCAATGTTAAAAATATTTTTTACCATTTACTTTTTTGAAGTTACCATTTTTCATATAATTGTGTCTCCTTAATTAATTTATTGTTCCATACTTTTAAAATATAGTGGAAAACACCATTCTTAACACATTGTTTACCTTTACTTCAATACATGGAAAAACATTGTAGTTAAATAACACTATTTTTTAATATTTAACAAAAAAATTTAATTCATTTTTTTGATAAATTAAAAACTAAAAAAAACTAAGAAAAATAAAAGAACTGAAATTAAAAAAATAATAATAAATAAATAAATAAAAGAAAATTTAGATAATAAAAAAGATTAAAGAGAAACTTAAAAAACCAAAGAGGGAAAATATATATATATATATATATATAAACTAAACTAAATCTAGAAAAAAAGAAAAAAAAAAAGGTAAAAACTCAAATTTATGGCCTAAAAATGTTAGAAGAGTTAAAAAAAACACAAAGAACAATTAAAAATATATATTAAAAAAAAATTAACACACTTAAACTACAAAATTTAATACAAAATTAGAAAAAAATAAAAAATAAAACTTTAAAAAAACATTAAATTACAAAACAAAATTAATTTTTTTATTAAAAAACTTAAAAATATGTAAATTTTTATGAAAAAACAAACAAATTAAAAAAAACATATGCACCGGTGATGGGAGGCCATGGGGGGTGATTTCAAGAATCACCCTAGCCCCTAGGGGCTAAGCCTTGGTCCCACGGGGCCAAGGCTTAGCTCGTGGGGGCTAGGGTGATGCCAGGCATCACCCAAGCCCCCAAGGGCTAAGGTGATGCTAGGCATCACCCAAGCCCCCAAGGGCTAAGGTGATGCTAGGCATCACCCAAGCCCCCAAGGGCTAAAACCTGGTCCAAAAAAAAACAAATTAAAAAAAACATATGCACCGGTGATGGGAGGCCATGGGGGGTGAGTTCGGGCATCACCCTAGCCCCCAGGGGCTAAGCCCTGGTCCCACAGGGCCAAGGATTATCTTGTGGGGGTTGGTGATCCGGATTTTATGAGCAAAACGAAATGACTACAGATTATTACCAAATTCTTAACACAGAATAACAGAGATACAGTAAAACTGGTTTTCTATTCAATAAGGAAATAAGCTGAAACTGTAAAATGCAGCGGAAAACAAGCTTGTTGGAATGGTGGTGGCTTATCTCTCAGAAGAGATGTGATGGTTGTGCTCATTCACAAGAAGATGATTACAATGAGGCTCTCAAGGCCTTTTTACAATAAACAGAAGTTTCAAAAACCCTAAACATCCAAAAACCTAACCCTAGGAAATCAAGCGCCAAAAATCATGTGGGCCTCGTTTGGGTAAGTCAGTATATCAACTTCCCAGGGTCGTAACTTTTACATACAATCTCCGTTTTAGGCGTATGATATCCCATTGGAAAGATCTATCCAAGGACTACAACAGTTGCACAAAATTTTGTGATTGCAACATACCCCAAAAAACGTTGTTTAGGGCCTCAAAACAGCTTCGGAAGTTCAGGACCTGGCAAAATGCTAAAAATAGTAAATTATCAAAATTGCTAGAAAGTTGTTTTGAGCTAGCGGGAAAAGGTGGGTGGCCACTGATATCCACCTGGATCAATCCTCCATCCTTAGGAAGCAATGGTCTCCATTGTGTTGAGTTCCCCCATCAGATGAGGAAATTTCTGTTGAATTTGGCCCCAGGTGAACCACTTGCCTTGGTGCAGGAGTTGCCCTGCTTTGACAACTCGATAAAGCGGGATCCTTTGTTGTCAAGTACCCTTGATATGTGTGTCCACAATCTGATCATTGGATGCCTTTTGTATGCAATCGGGGTTGATCTCTGTTGGTGTGAGTTGTTCTGCTACGTCTGAGGTGTCCAATAATGGTGGGAAATAAGGCCGAAGGAGGTCCACATTGAACACTAGGTGTAGGCCAAGGAAAGGAGGAATGTTGAGTGCAAAAGCATTATCCCCCACAGCCTTGGTGATGGTGTATGGCCCATATCGGAGTGGGCGAAGCTTCTGATGGGGTCCTGTAAGGCGTTCTTTCTGTAAGTGCAACCAAACTTTGTCTCCCACCTGAAACTTACGTGGAACCCGATGTTGATCATGGCGTTGCTTGTGCTTGTCATTAGACTTCTGTAGGATATCTTGAACCTGTTGGTGGATGTGTTGGATCCTCTCAACGAATCGGGTGGCTTTGTCAGCCTCAGTTGGAGTAGGAGAGGAGTCAGTCGAAGTGACCGCAAGGGGAAGTGCAACATCTATGGGACCCAATCGTTGGAATCCCAACCCCACCTGAAAGGGGTTGTGGCTAGTTGAGCTATGCAGGGCTCGATTGTAGCTATGCTAGACATAGGGAAGACTCTCATCCCATGTGTGAGGGTGCTTGGAATTATACATGTGCAGTATATGCACGATCATTCGATTTACGACCTCGGTTTGGCCATCTGTCTGGGGGTGGAAGGTCGTGGATTTGGTGAGTTTGGTGTCTAGCAGTGACCAGAGGCTCAACCAGAATGTGATAAGAAATCGATTGTCCCGATCTAAGACAATGGTTTGTGGGATTCCAAAATGTACCTAGACTAGTTCAAAGAAGAGCTTGGCAGTGGATTCTGCTGTGATGCTCTTCTTGCAAGCAACCAGAATCGCCATCTTAGAAAAGTGATCGACAACCAAAAAAACACAGCCATTTCCTCGCTTGGTGGACAGGAGGCCCGACATGTAGTCCATTGAGATGGATTCCCATGGTCTATCAGGAGTAGGAAGAGGGGTGTACAAGCCCTATTTCTTAATGGTTGGTTTGGCAATAGCGCAAGCAGTGCAAGACCTAATATACTTGTTGACCTCCTGTCAAAGTTTCGGCCAGTAGAAATGTTTTTGTAGCATCGACATTGTCTTTTCAAAGCCGAAGTGTCCTACCACCCGACTATAGTGGGCTTCCCAGATCAACTTCCCTCGCTCACTGGAGGGAACAGATATATGGCCCAGACAACACAACAACCCATCCTGAAGATGGAAATTATCGACAAATTCATTTGCACCCAACATTTGGTAGGTGGTGGCGAAGTCCGGGTCTGTCTCATAGAGTTAATGGCACCATCCAGAGGTCTCATGGCCGCAGGAGTCTATCACTATGGTAAGTGTCGCGACTGGTGGTCTATTGAGGCAATCAATGACATGGTTGGTGCTTCCTATTTTATACTTGATGTTGAGGTGGAATTGCTGCAAGTATGTGGACCACTTTTGATGGTGGTCATTCTGCAATTTTCCTTGTGTCTGCATGAACTATAGTGGCTTATGATCAATGTGGATGACTGTCTCCCTCCCAAGAATGTAATGTCTCCACTGGCGACAGGCTTGCACAATGGACTACATTTCTTGGTCGTAAGTAGGGTACTTATAGACAACATTTGATAGTGTTGCACCATGATAGGCCACGGGGTGGCCATGATACGTGAGAACAACACCCACAACATAGTCTGAAGCATCAGTCTCAATCTCAAAGGGCTGCTGCAGGTCTGGTAGTCAAAGTACTAGGGCTGAGCACAAGCACTACTTCAAATCATTGAACACTTGTTGTTGGGGCTGGCCCCATGTCAATTTCGCCTTACCACCACCCCTGGTTATTTGGCTGAGGGCCCATGCAATATGGGAGAATTCCAACACAAACCTGCGGTAGAAATTGGCAAGGCCCAAGAAGCTCCGAAGCTCAGTGAGTGTGGTTGGGGCTGTCCAGTCACGGATGCTTGGATCTTGTTTGTATCCACATGTACGCCATGTTGATCATTGATGTAGCCTAGGTCATGGACCCTATCCATGCCGAAGGAGCATTTTTCCAAGTTGGCATATAGCTTGTGCTGTCGCAGGGTGTGCAAAACCTATTGAATATGCTGCAAGTGTTTGGCCCAAGTCTTGTTGTAAATGAGAATGTCATCAAGATACACCACTACAAAAGTATTGGTGAATGGTCGCAGGATATCATCCATCATCCTCATGAAAGTGGTTGGAGCGTTTGGCATACCAAAGGGCATGAACAACCATTCAAAAAGGTCTTCCTTTGACTTGAAGGCGGTCTTCCATACATCTATTTGTTCTATCGGGACCTGGTGGTAGCCAGACTTCATATCAATCTTATTGAAGTATTTGGCCCCCATGAGTTGATCAAGGAGGTCGTCGATTCAGGAAATCGGGTACCAGTTTCTGATTGTGATTTTATTTAGAGCCCGATAATCAATGCAAAGTCCTCAGGTTCCATCTTTCTTCTGTACCAGCACAATTGGGCTCCCGCAAGGTGATGAGCTAAGACGGATGTGCCCCTTGTGGAGAAATTCTTGGATCTGTCGCTTGATCTCCTCATTCTCTAACAGAAAAAGACGATAGAATGGCCCATTGGGCAGCGGTACGTCGGGGGTCAGATCAATGGGGTGCTTGACCTGGCAGTGCAGAGGTACCCTGGTAGGCGAGGAGAAGATATCCGAGTATTCTTCCACGACCTTATCTACTTGCTTCTGCTGTGTGGAGAGGTCGGTCGCAGAGACCATGGATGTGGCTATAATTTTTCTCTCATTCTAAGAGCGGATCACAAAGAAGACAAACTTCCCCATCTAAGAGATGACCTTCCTGCATTTCTTAGCAGAGATCAAGGAAATAGCACTAGGTGGGACAGCCTCGGGTATCCTGTACAATTTCCTGTTCAAAGTAATAATAACACTACGAGGCCTAGACTCATATACAACATGACATTTCCATAAATAAGGTTGGCCCAAAAGAACATCACGAACTTCGAGAGGAGCAACATCACACAATACCTCATCTTTGAAGGGCTTGATGTCGTACAACAGTCGACACTGTTGGCTGACGCAGAGATCGCTTCCTTGGCGGAGCCATCCAATGGTGTAGGGTTGTGGGTGCGGCGTTGTCGGCAGGGCCAACCGCTTGACGACCTCTGCTGAGATGAGGTTCTTCTGGCTACCACTATCAACAATGAAGTGTAGTGGGGTGCCTTTTACCCACATCTGGGAATGGAAGAGGCACTCTCCTTCTTCGGGCTCATCTGGTTCACCATGCTAGAGCTTGGTGGTAGCAATGGTGGCACTGGGTTCCGCGTCAATGATCTGTCTTCCCCTTTCTGGTTCTGACCCAGAGTCAGAACCCGCATCTGATTCAGAGGATTTCACTTCAGCCACCAGCGTCTGCTTTGAGCGACAGTCAGCAGTGTTATTCCAAGGGCTCTTATGGAAGTCGCACCACTTCCCAGTATCTTTCTTTGTCTTTCCAGTGTCCTTCTTTGCTTGTGGCTTGGACTGGATGTCCTGATACTATGCATCTTTACTCTATCCTTTGTTCTGTGGGTTGGGGCCGCTCTTTCCTAGATTTTGTTGTGAGGCGTTCCTCGACCCAAATTGTCGCGTCTTTTTTTTGAGCTTCTACTCAATTTTGATGGCATATCAGTAGGCCGCGCCCAAAGATGAGATGTCCAGAAATTCCATTTCGGTCTGGATGTATCTATGCAGAGCACCAGATGTCTCTCTGAATCTTTGATACCCAACTTGGTGCGCAAGGTATGGAAGATATTTGTGAAATCTGGCACTGCTTGGTCTCTTTCTTGTCGTAGTGTGGTCCATTTGGTATACAAGTCATCATAACTTTCGACAGGATAGTATTGTTCCTTAATATCATCCTTGAAGGATTCCCAGGTGGTCGTGACTATAAATAATGAAGTTTCCTCTGTTTCCTTTTGCTCAAAGAAAGTTTCCCACCAATCTTTGACATGGAGAACAACTTTGAGAAGTGCAAAAGTAATCTTTTCTCTATTCGAAAAGTTATGGATAGAGAAATACCCTTCTAGTAGATTCAACCACTTGTCTACATTCATTTGACCTTCAAATATAGGAATATAGAAGTTTATTTGTACCTTGAAGGGGGCGATGCCTCTGCTCGAAGAAGATGCATCGCCTGTTGGTAGTCTCCAAAGGATTTGCGCGAAATTATCCATCATCTCGTTCCTCTGTTGCATGAGGGTTTCCTCAATCAACAGTTTGAAAGGATCTCCTGTTCCTTCATCTTTCTTTTCTCCTTCCATGAGAGGTCACTTGGGTGTGCGAGAGATTTTGTCCTCAAGAGAAACAAGCTCGAGACCCAAATCTTTGTACTCCGACCTCATTGGGGACATGCATTAAGAGGACAAGGAGCAGACCGCTCTAATACCACTGATCCAGATTTTATGAGCAGAATGAAATGACTACAAATTATTACCAAATGATTAACACAGAATAACAAAGATACAGTAAAACTGGTTTTCTATTCAATAAGGAAATAAGTTGAAACTATAAAATGCAGCGGAAAACAAGCTTGTTGGAATGGTCGCGGCTTATCTCTGAGAAGAGATGTGATAGCTGCACTCATTCGCAAGAAGATGATTACAATGAGGCTCTCAAGGCCTTTTTACAATAAACAGGAGTTTCAAAAACCCTAAACATCCAAAAACCTAACCCTAGGAGATGAAGCACCAAAAGTTATGTGGGCCTCGTTTGGGTAAGTCAGTACATCAACTTCTCGAGGTCGTAACTTTTGCATACGATCTCCGTTTTAGGCGTATGATAGCCCATTGGAAAGATCTATCCGAGGACTACAACAATTGCACAAAATTTTGTGATTGCAACATACCCCAAAAAATGTCATTTAGGGCCTCAAAACGTCTATGGAAGTTCAGGACCCGAAAAATTGCTAAAAATAGTAAATTATCAAAATTGTTAGAAAGTTGTTTTGAGCCAGCTGGGAAAGGTGGGTGGCCACCGATATCCACCTAGATCAGCTGGGGTGATGTCAGGCATCACCCAAGCCCCCAAGGGCTAAGCCTTGGCCCCGTGGGACCAGGGCTTAGCCCATAGAGGCTGGGGTGATGCCCAACATCACCCCACACAACACCCACAGTGCCCAACCAACATGGGCATCGTGGGTGTCATGGGTGGTGATGTCGAGCATCACCCTAGCCCCCAGGGGATAAGCCCTAGTCCCATGGGGCCAAGGCTTAGCCCGTGGGGGCTAGGGTGATACCAGACATTGCCCCAGCCCCCAGGGGATAAGCCTCGGCCTCGTGGGACCAAGGTTAAGGCTTATCCCCTGGGGGCTAGGGTGATTCCCAACATCACCCCAGCCCCCATGGGCTAAGCCTTGGCCCCGTCGGACCAGTGCTTAGCCCCTGGGGGATGGGGTGATGTCCGACATCACCCCAGCCCCCACGAGTTAAGCCTTGACCCTGTGGGACCAAGGCTTAGCCCGTGGGGGCTGGGGTGATGTTAGGCATCAACCCCCACGACACCCCAATAATATGTAGGTTTGTAATTTTTTGGGGGGGGTTTAATTTTAATTAAAATTTTATGTTATTTCAATTGCAAAATTGTATTTTTTTATTTTTTTTAAATGTCATTAAATTTGTTTATATTTGCATTTTTCTATTTTTTCACTTTAGTTTCAATTAAAATTGATAATTTTTGTATTGTAAAATTTCTTTTAATTTTCTTTTTAAATTTTGATTTTCTTTTTTTTTTAAATATGCTTGGAAGTTTATTTTAAAATTGGTTTTAAAACTTTTTTTTTTATTATTTAGTTATTGATTTTATTAAAATTGTTTATTTAAATATTGTTTTTAAAAAATATATTTTTGAACTTTCTGTCTTTTATTTTAATTTTAAAGTTTTAGTTTAAGATTTTTTTTTTTTAAATATTTTTTATTTTAGATTTTTTTTTTAAATTTTGTTATTTTTTTTTATTTTAAATTACTTTTTAAAGGTTTTTTAATGATTCTTTTGTTTTATATATA
>JASDQU010103335.1:35158-45979 GCA_032191745.1 Picea mariana | reverse complement strand
TTTTTTTCATCTTGTTTTTTAATTTTTTTTTAATTGAATTTAGAATATATTATTTTAAATGTGTTTTTTTGTCATTTAAAACAAATATTTATTTGTGAAGATTTTGTTTTTTCTATTTATTTATTTTTTAATCTAAATTAGAAAAAAAAAATTGTAAATAAATTTTCAAGGGATTATTTGGAATCCAATTTTGGGTTGTTTATTTACATAAGGTTTTGTTGTCAATATCACAATTTCAATTAGGTCGTAAATAGCTATGATTTTCACATTTAGAAAAAAACATAAAACATTTTGTTTTACGTAGCATCATTTTATGATTTAGGTGTTCATTTTAAGGTTTTTCTGAGCTACTGTCTGAGTTTCGAAGGCCATGTTCGAAAAATGTTATAATTTTGACCCCGTTTAAAAAAATGGTGCTACCAGTAACACCACTATTTGATTTGGGGGTTGATTTTCATGTTTTTTACGCAAAAATATGGGTTTTAATGGCTAGAATTCTCATTTTGAAGTCACAGTTCTTATTAACTCAATAACTATGTTTCATGCCTCAAACCTCTTTCAAGTCCAATTTGACTTCCTTCATACATGTGTTCATTTGCCTCATTTTAAAGTTTTTAAAGTTTTATTTGAGCCTAGGTTCTTAGTCTTTTCTTTATTTCTTTCATCTTTGAATACCCAAAATGTCGACTAATGAGTTTTTCCCCGAGTCTTGCACCATTATGACAATTTTTGCAATAAGTTTTAAGGACCACGAAGCCTTTACTCCTCAACACACAACAATAGGTTTCAATTTCCAAGTACCTCCAATTCATATGTCTGTGAGTTAAGGGAATGGCGCTAAATGAAAGGAGCATTGGTATAGGCAAGAATATACAACATCGGGCCAATGGGGAAACCGACAGCTGAAAGTAAACATATCCAAAGTTCTTTTTATTTTCTAGTCTGATCTCAACCGAACACCTAGAAGCTCCATCTATCAGGGTAACGGGTGACACATGGCAGTGGGACCTCTACCTAGTCAGGTCGACATGAATTATCAAATCAATAAAAGTACTCCAAGTGTTAATACCATGCGCCAATCCAAAATGCATGCCAATTGATAAGACGAGAAAGCCCACACAAGCACCCACAATGGAGAGTCTTGTGCACAATGCATAAATAAGGAGACGAAAGCCCCATGCATATAAACAAAAGTATATACAATTTTTTGGTTGATGTGGGATTATTCCCAAGGGAAAAAAAATATAAAGAAATAATGTCAGGTTCTTTAAAATACAGTGGTTAAATGGCGTTGATAACAAGAGGTCATTCATTCAACCCTTCGGTCTACGTTTCAAAGCCACCAAGGCCCTTGGATTGAGCTTATTTTCACTGGGTATGTCAAAGAAGTTTCAATTGACCCCATGACAATAAACATAGACCAAAAAATAAAAGGAACAGCTGGAAAATCAAGTGGTAGCGCAAGGTTATTGGAGAATTAATGATCAACAACAAACCCTTATTTTCATGGATAGATGAGATAGTTTATTCTTCAAGGTGTCGATCCTTTCAATTTCGTCTTATCATTATTTTAGCAAACAGTTCGTTAACCGTTCCAAAATTTGAGACACATAAGTTCAATATTTTGAGGGATAAAGATACCAACTCAAGATGGATATGAAGATACAAGGAGGAAATAGAGTGATTGGTCAAAAATGTGAGATATGCAATCTTGTTGAGGTCATAGTGATTCGTGGCATAAGGAGACAATTAGGAGTAGAAGGTGTTGCATTATAAAAACGTTATATTTTTAATAAAAGGTGGATAACTAATATTCATATTCTTTTTGTATTCAGTTTTAGAATTTCAAGGGGACTTCAACATTCGATGAAGATAAAAGAAACAGTTGAAGACTTATTGAGGGGGTTAGTGGTTAGGAATTGGTGGCAGTGAGGACTACGTTCTTGGTTTTGAGCCCTATCGGTTTTCTCTCTAAAATTATGATATCGAGGGAATCATCTATTGGATTCACCTCTTGTTTATTTAGAGTCCTTATTCTCTTTCATTTTATTGTTTTAATCTTCTCTTTAGATATCATCTCTATTTTGTACTCTATAATGGTAATTTGCAGTCAAATTCATATATGTTTAAGACAACGATTTGGTACAAGCTCCACTGCTATCTATGTCTTTACAAATACTTTTGCAAGTTACTTGTATACTTGGTATGATGTTGGATTCATCATCATGCCTAGCTCTAGCACTTATTCATACATTGGATTCATTGTTTTATATGCCCAACAAACCATTCTTTATTCATCTCAATTTTGCAATGACTTCCTTACTCATTGTTAGGATCAAGATTTATTGTTTTTATCTTTTTCTTCCACCTATCATTGCCAACTATTGATCTCTATTGAATGAGACTTCATGCCCAAAAGAAAGGCCTTTGGTATGAGAAATTTACAGGTATTTAAATGACAGTCACCTGCCTTTTTCATTAAACCCTTTTATCTTGTTCTTAGTTGTGTTGAATCTGGAATTTATCTTCTGATCTTAAATGTTGAAAGATGATGATTGGTGACAGTGGGTAGCCAACTATTTTGAATTTAATGAGGGATCCCCCCCTGGTCCAAGAGCCATCTAGTGGCCTAAATTAGGTTTTGAGTCTCCTTGGCATAGTTCCTAAGTAGTCGGGAACATCTCAAGGTTACAACACATTCTATTCATTTTTTAATAAAGGAGATGATGTTTACATTGTCTAAAATTCTCTAAAGGTTGGTGTCATGTACTTCATTCATTTCATTTTATGCATGAATTTACCTTTATTTCAAGCAAGGGATAATGCACTGGTGTCTTTCCCTCCCTTGCATTTAATATCCATTTTGTGAGAATGTTTCATGTTTATAGGTTTCCCAAATTTTGTTGTTCTCATGCACTCTTATGATGACCACATGTCCCCAAGTTGGAGCTAATTGTTACACCCCACATTATTTGTAGTGTACCCTACATTTTTTCACCAGATGTGACCACTCCGATGTGCCCAAAGTGTGATGAATTATTTGTATGTAGCCATGATGGGATAATTTTGATGTATTAGTGTTGATTAAGGGTTACCCAGATCCGCTCAGGTGGATGGTTAGGAGTTTCCTTTTAGTCTCCATTCTCAGGGTGCTTGGTTTTATTTCTCCATTCGACTACCCCTTTGGAGGTGGTAATTCCCTCTAATGTAGGGCATTTATGTCATGGGTAGGTATGCGAACATTTTTAGGTGGATATACTAGGATACATGATTTACGTGGCCCTTAACTATTCACTTATTCTTTTTCTATATAAAATGTGATTGTTCTTTGTAAGGGTTGGCACACCCATGTTCTAAAACACCTTAAGTACATGGACCCTCTCTTTCATATGTATGTATTGTTATCACGAAATATGTACTTTCCCAAAGCCTAAAGGAAAATAGGCTTGGATTGGCATAACACAGAGGTAGTCCTATCACTGTCACCCCAACATGATACCTCTTTTTGTTTAGAAGGAGGAGAACCTCACTCCAAGGGAGACGTCCCAAGACCTAGTTGGTTGATGAAGGGAGATAAGACAATGGTAAAACCCACCCCTCTCTATAGGTCACTCATATGAAAGAAGTCACTTGGTCGTATGGTTTAAAGGGTCAAGGAGAAATTTAAAGTAAATGGTACCTTCCCTTTACCATTGAAACAACAAACGTTAACAATAACCAATGATGTCAATGTTTCAAAGTAGTGACTTCAAAATAGAAATACGCTACTAAAAAAATCTTATGTATAGACAAAAGATAATGCATAGTAGCAATAATATGTCCATAAATTGCAAGTTATGATGACAAAAATGATATTAAAGACTCTGCAATTTGATAGTACTTTGTCACTTACAATTTTAAGATTCAAACAAGTCAATAATGACCTTAATGGGTTTTCAAAACACTTGCAACAATAATAAAATGATGACAACAGCGTAACCACTTCAGAAAAATACTTCAATGAGGCAATGAAGCAACTATTTCAACACTTATTGATTATAGCTTGCCTAATACAAGTGTTGGTGGCCTTACAGATAATTTAAGGGCTGATAGGGGCTGCAAATAGTGGTTGTAACAACAGTTACAACAACAACAACAAAAAATAATAATAACTTCATAAAAAGAACTTAGAATATCAACCAAAATGGGAGATTAAAGCCTTCATATGATAGCGCCTAGGCTTGTGCAATATCTGGGTTGGTTTGCTTAGTTAATAGGCTTGTTAAGGCTGCAAAACAAGGTGTCGAGGAAAATATATGAAATGATATTACTCAATCATTTTCAGATATTTCTTGGCTAAAGCAGGATAGACGGGAATATCACCCTATATTTATAACCATCAAAATTTGTATCCTAATTCACAAGTATTGATTACAAGTGCTTAGGCTGGTTTTTTTATAAATGAAATCTTGCCGAAAAAATCATTATTTATGTAATTTTCTGAATATAATAGATGATGAAATAAATATAGAGACAGAAGTAAAGACACCAAGTCAATAATAAAAACAGATGAGACATAAAGAATCGTTTATTTCATTCCAATTCATCAAAATAATCCTTCTCTTTACAAAATTTCTTGAGGAAGTTTTGGACCAAAGTCAAACTTAGATGTCCCCGATGAATCATACAAAAGGACTTATGACAGAAAGTAAAAAAATGAACTTTAAAATCTGGATCAGCTTGCCACAAATTGTTGCCCACTCGACTCTACACAATAGCCTTTGTCAGTCATGAAATTTAATTCACAAACAGACAAGTCTACACAAACTATCAAAGATAGATTAACACCTCTGAAAAACAAGTGTCTAAATGATGTAATTCATCCCTGAATCTTGTTTTCTACAATAGGACCCTGCTATCATAAAAGATAATTAGGTTTCCAATGACTTAAATAATGAATGAAAACTAAATTATCTCAACAAAACTCAAAGAGCAGACCTTAGTATGCTTCTCCTTCTATTCTCCTCTTGTTCCTCATTTTCCTTTAAGACATTAGAACTAGTTGAAGTAGTTGAACTACTTCTTTAGTTAAGTTAACTAAAACTCAACCAAGTTTTTAGTTAAGGGGGAAAAGTAATAAAATCATAATAAGGGTTTTTAATAAATAATAACTAGTAGGTGGGACCCCTTGTGACTCCCTTTAGTTATTTAACAATCATAACACAACTAGTTAATCAAACAAAACATCCCTCTTTGTGACTCTCATCATAACTTTCATATTTGACAATTTATTTCAGTGATAATTGAAATTATTTCCAAAAATATATTACCATATATCCAAAAATAGTGTGTTGTCCAAAATTTCGAAAGTCAATTGTTCTCAACAATTAATAAATAAAAACTTAAAATCCATATTTTCCACTCTGGGAGGAAATCATTCCCTTGTTGTTGTTGTCACCTTTTGATCTCTCTAAATTTTCCTTAGGTTGTGTGGAACCTTTAGGCCTAATCTCATTGATCACATGAGAGAAATCATCTCTCAAATGCATGTGAGAGGACATGGATTTGGCAGAGTCATTTGAGGGTGAGGAAGGGGCAGCAACGACTTTTTGATTAACAGGTGGAGGAGTAGGTAGAGATAAGTTAGGCCAGCCATGATGTTGGGATACTGTTGGGTGGACAGTCTCTTGCCATCCGTCATTTTCAGGGACTTCAGGTTGCAGTGAGACATGAGGAGGCACCAAGATACCAGGGACCTATGGGGCTTGGAAGAGAGGTCTATCAGGCCTAGGTTGGACCACTCCTTGCCCAATCCAGTTAAAAAATCCAGCTTGAAATAGCTGGCCTAACTCTTGTGATTTTGCATCAAAGTGTATAGAGAACCTTGGCCTTCTAGTGCCCCTGTTCCAATTTCCTCTTCCTTGGTTACCTCGACCATGGATACCTCTGCTGAAAAAGCTCATTCCTATATGCATTATTGATTAGAAAATACTTTCTTCAACATCCATACATGACACCTCTTTTAAATATGAAATAAAATTTGGCTCAGCAACATATCAAACTCATGCAATCCAATCCATACAAATTGTTTTATAGTTTTCGATGAACAGGGGGTGAACAAGGGTTTTGGGATATGTGAGGGGTTGTATTGAGCGAAAAATGTTAAAATGAGGGGGAAAATATCATGATTACTACTCACAACATCAAAAAATCAACTGTATCATAAATCAAAAGAATATATTACTGTAATTTATCCMTGCGATCCTTTAACTGTCATAATACATAATTTATCTTAACTATAATTAAATTTTAGGAACAGGGAGTGGATAGTGAATATGGGAAGGTGAGGAGATTGTAATGTGCGAAAAGTGAAATAATGGTAGGGAAAAGAGTGAATATTGTTCGTAAAATCAATTAAGTAATCCATAAAACAGTTATGTATTCAATGCAAATGACCCAACACCAATTAAACAATTACTGTGACCAATTAAACAATTACTGTGTATTAAAACTTGTTCATTGTCCCACATTTAAATCTTCGACCCTTTTTATTAACAAAGTGTATCATCATACTCAAAATCACTATGTCTTTCAACCTTCCTGCTAATATAATTCTTGTTTCTTTTCATTTACTTCTCTTTTTTATTTAAAACAAACTCCACGGGAACATGGAGTCATATTGTTTCATCTTTGTTCAGCATACATATCTATAGAATATCAACTAATGCCCATAATTCGTAAATACCCAAATCAAACGTAGACACAAGTCTTTCCTGAGTTGAACAGACTCTTTTAAAACATGCCCTATTCTATTATTTTGACAATATTAACAATTAAATTTGCAATGAAACTATACTACAAAAACCACGTGCTTCATCTTTGATGGTGCAATAAAAAAAAATGATGCACGATATCTCCATAAACCATACACAGTAAACAACCAAGTCTCAATCATCAATTTTCCAATTTGTAATGATCTTGATCGGGACAAATTAAACACACAACAACCACCAAATTCAATTGATACCATGTTGTAGGAACACACAGACCAACGCATAATGAAAAGAGGCATCCCTGTGACTGTACATTACCGTTTACTCCCAATCAACCAATTTAATTAAAAAAAAYGAGTTGGKTTATCGATTTATTTGTCACAACAAAGGGAGGCAGTGATTGTATACCAATTMTCATTTACAAATTACAACTTTCCAATAACTCGATCAACATAGACGATACAAATATCAAAGCTATTTTCGAAACCACTTAACCAATTTATGAAAGTTAAYAAGATACCCGAMAAGAGTGTGACTGGTTAGGGTTATCCAAATCGGGCWCTGTAACCATGAACACAAGAAATAATCAAGATTCTGCTCAGTCACCAAAACACAGTGAGACTGTAGGTCGGACAATCAACATTAGGTAGAAAACCATCGAAACAAGCACGGTGGAACCACAAGATTTTATAACTCTTAGCTTGTAAAATAGTGTGRCAGYTCAACACCAAGTAGGGTAGGCAATGATGCAGAGGAGMAGAGGTTTCTCACCGGACAGTAGCCAATACCAWGAACGTGCAGAGGCATAACCCTCACATTTTTCCCAATAGCCGAACCAATTTATAACAATGTTGATRGAAATGCATACCCTAGGTATTACCAACAACCCTAAAGCATACTTCTTGGCATAATGGTCTCCCCATAACCAACTGTGTTGATGCCAATACCACAAAATAATCCCACGACCAGGTGAAAAAACCCACAAACATGGCTCTGGAGGATACACAGTGACCAAACRGAGTTTAAAACATACACAACAACGCCATAACAACYGAATACAACCGGTTATGGTTACCATTAATTGTGAGGAGGTGGACAACAAGGCTAAACAGAGAAAAACCCTCCAACAAAATACCCATAACTACTTAAAACAACAGTGAGCCATCACAGTTTCCACCACACAAAACAACCAACGAATTCACAACTTCAACCATCAATTTTTCCATTTGCAAACGAATAACCACACAGTCATTCCAGAGAAAACACCCACATGTTTACACTGTTGGAAATCTCAAGAAAACACAAAACAACATATTATTGAGCCAACATTCATTTCATACACAGAGTGAATTCATGGATGGGCGAAAAGAACCATACACATAACCAATGGCTTTAAAAATGTGAGTTGGTCGAGCAGTTCCTTCCACGCCTGAATCTCATAGCTTAACCACATCAAAACCAAATGAACAATAACCATGATAGGGTGACGACCCAGTGGGAGAAGTATGGAGTGACGTGCATTTACTGCATGTCGCTTCCATCTTCCACCCCATTCAATTTCACAATACATGACAACCAGCCAAAACCATACCATTAATCCTGTGTCATTAATTCCATGCATTGAAACTTGTACATATTGCTTGCCAATTGCACCACCCCAATCCATATTAACCATTGCCAAAACCATATCATAACATATATCAAATGCTCCCAATATAACTCAATATAAATTGCATAGCCACTAACCATTGCTAGTTATGACTAACACTAAATCCTTTTTATTTCATTTGCACATAGTATAGCATAGTATAGTATAGTTGTCTTCCTTGGATTTTTTTTTATAAGTCCCTTTCCATTGCTCTTTTTTCTTGTTGTTACTAACATGTGTCTTTTGCAGGTGTAACAGGTAATGAATCATGGCGACAATATCAAATGTAACAACAGTAAATATAAGCTATTCATAACATGGAATTTAGAGCTTAGAATAACGAAATCAACACATAAAATGCATTACCCATTTGCCATTATGTCGCAAACAAAACCAATACTTCCTCATCAATCATGTAGAACCCTATAAGCAGCATCGAAACAAAAGCATAAGATGTGTGATAAGACTATCTCTGAGCCTCCAGTCTACAAGGGGGTCCCACCTACTAGTATTATATATAATTAGCATAGTTTAAATAATAGGCATTAGCAATACTTTGCGGGAGAAATCCTCATTGCGATTTTAATCGTCAACACAAGGGTTGTAGAAACAACAAGCTTCAATAAATGACAATCGTAATAAAACCTTCAGAAATGTACTTGGAGGAGGCAATTAAATACAAACTTTTATCTTTGGTTGATTGTACCTTGCCTCATACAAATTATGGGTTGATATAATAGATCATATAAGCTTGGATAGGCTGTTATGTAATGGTTGTAGCAATGATTATGACAAAAACAAGGTAGGGTTATTTTAATAGGCTAGGTTAGTGCTAGTGTTATTTAGTAAGAGCTTCAAGGAAGAGAGTTTGAAAGTTGTTTTGATCTTATTCATCCATAATAGCATAGAAATCAATGCCTTTAGGGGCTTACGGAGTCAATAACAACAACAATATCACTTGGGAAATAAAGTAATCATAATACTTTTCCAAGAAAAGAGGTAGATGCAAGAGGTGTTGGCACTTCAAGGCCTCAAGCATCTAAGTCTTTAAGAGAGTTTCAGATAGAGAATAGGCACTTCTAGGCCCTAGCGTACCTTCCTTCCTTAGGCTATTGAAAAATAATTGGTAATTAGAGTGAAGTTACTAGAGATCTAGAATTTTGGAGCTCCTGTAATCACTTCCAAAACAATGTATAATTGGAAAATTCAAGCTAGTAGAAAAGTTATAAGGGAAAAAAATCACTTATGTTTCTCTCCTAGGGTTTTAAACAAGAAATTTCATAATATTTGACATGAAACAATCAAATTTTACCACAAGCATTCATTACATGAATAAAATGAATATTTTCTACTTACTTCACCAAGAATAATCAAGTCAAAACCATAGTTGAAGACCATTCCACCATGAAAAATGTCAGGATACACCACCATAAAGCTTCCCCAAGAGATGTGCACTAGTTATTTAATCCAATAACCCTTGAAGAGGGAGAAAATTTCAGTCCACCACTTGTGTGTGATGAGTTATGATAAAATGAATGCCACTTTATGTTTATTTACACCAAAATTTGACCTTCAATTATTTTAGATCAAAATATCAGGGTCGGCCTCGCCAGTTTACAACAAAAATTTAATTTTTACCAAAATAAATTCAATTTTCATCTAAATAGGCCTCCAAAGGTGATGTCATGCCCCTATAGGGTGACATTGGGCCTCAAGTGAGGGATGTTGGGAAAGGGGGATGAAACATTGGGCCTAGCCTCATGAATGCCTTCAAGGTGACAACCTCAACTGACATGTGACGTCTAGGGCTACAGAGGTGACCTCTAAGGCCTCCCAAGGCCAATGTTCAAGTGGGAGGAACATGAAATCCTAGGTGTGGATCTTCCACAGTGCCTCCAAAGGAAACATACTTCCTTCTTATAGTGCAAGTCTTCAATCTCTTCTTACCCCCTAGCTGGGGTTTCAATGTCCATCTGTGGGTTTTGAGCCCCCATGAAGGTCCAAGTTAATCATTCCCTCATGTGTACCTGTCCACCAGGCAAGGTCCTGTAGAGACAACAAGTATGCCCTCCAGGGGTTCATAAGTCACAAGGATCATAGCATGTAAATCACATCCAATAATTAAATTACCCAAACATGTGCATCAAACCCCCCTTAACCCCAAACAAATGCTCAAAGACGTTATGCAATCTGACAAGTTAGGTTTGGAGAGGGTATCAGAGTGTCCTATTGGGATAATCCCTCTTAAGTTTGGGTTGTTTCCCAGGTGGAGTCTAGTCCAATTCATGTGAGTGTATGAGGTGGCATGGGGTAAATATTTGGGCATGGGGTGCATGTGATAACAAGGAAATGTAGAGTCCTACCTGCGGGTTCCTTTGTGGAGGGTGAGTTACACCTTGTCATGGATACAATTGTTTCCTA
>JASDQU010103334.1:125356-137392 GCA_032191745.1 Picea mariana | reverse complement strand
GTGGAAGAGTGTACATACTTCCGGAGTGTAAATACTTCATGGGGTATAAACACGGCTGAAAGCAAGGACCTATGAATCAGGAAGATAATCAGGCTCCACAACCAACAAACCACGGTTCAGATCTCTCCTTGATCTAATGGCTTATATCAAATCGTGAACTCAGATTTTGCGTGTTCCCAGAACTCCTACTTTCGATTTCCCAAGTTGTGAACTCCTAATAAGACCAGATCTACAGTTCATCCTCCGATCAATGACTGTGATCAAATAGCAATTTCGTGATTCACAAGTTATTATAAATCTTCCTTTGACTTCTGTGAGTCATGAGTCAGTGAAACACTGATCTCTCGCCACGTGTCCCCTTTTGATGGACGGTTCCGATGATTTTGGAATTTTGTAACCCCGCTCCTCCTGTGTACTTTCAAATCTTATCGTTAGTGCACCTTACCTTGATCAGGCGGCTACGATTCTTTTGCGCTCAGACCAAATGACTGAGATATTTCTCCCTCTGCGCTTACTCCTCGTTGTTTGGACACTGATCGGACGGTCCATATATTTCCCCTTGAGCTCACACTTTCTTCAGATTTAGAATGTTTTTGAAAGATTCAAAGGCTTCAACCTTTGTCCTTCCTGCGAGTCTGTTTCTTGGATCTCGTTAATCACTTATAAAATTTTTTATTCCTCCTAAGCTTGGTCTCGTGAAGACTTCGAATTCCTGCACACTCCTTGCGTTTCGGGGATTTTGATAACTCAGATCCAAAGGATTTCTCGAAGAGAAATTCCTCTCGCCCTCCAGGCGTTCTCCTTTTCTGATTCTTCGACTTCTTGCAAAGTCCCTTAGACTCTTATTCGAATCTTGGATCTGTGCGCGCCTTGCACCAGATATTTACACAAGGTTTGAATTCTTGCGGACAACTATGCATGCCTTGCACCAGTCTCTTTGCACTCCTTGCAAAGGGAAGTTTCATGTTATCTCTCCTGAGCTTCGGAATCGAAATAGATCCCGTTGATGCACTCCTTGCGTTCCGTGTGCACACCTTGTACCACTTCAATAGAAGAGAAACAATTGAAACTTATCCTAACATTCACAGTTTCATCTACTCATAATGAAATTCATTCATTCATTCATGAAAGAACAATAACAAAGAATTGCAAACAATTTCCACACCATGCATTCGGTAAATTTTCCTCTGTTATATTCATAAGTGAAAAACTTGAAATCAAAAACAAAAACTGAAAACTCAGAAATCTCCTACCAACTTGCAGCTAGCCTCATTTGGGCGTACATAACCTCTATTTATTTTAGAGGGCTCTTAGGGTTCCCCTTGACTACTTGTCTACATCAAAACCTAACCTAATACTATCTTAGTCCAGTCGCATTCCAGAGCCGGAGTGGAAACTCCCACTTCGCTCGCGATTGCTCAAGCGTGCCTCAAAATATTTTTTCGGCGTTGAGTTAAGGTGTACTTCCAAATGTATGCTACAACTTCCAGTGTTGTGATTTCATACAGAATCCTAGACGTTGATAGGTCCTGCTCTGCATGCTTGCCAGTGATGCTCCTGCATCATACTTCCCTTGACAAAAATTCATGGACTCCTGTCCATGAGCTCCTGCACCAACTTTCCAAGCTTTTGAATAGCATATTCATTTTCCCAACTGACATCTTCTATTGGGTGTCTCTTCCACTTTACCAGATATTAAAAATAGGTCTTCCTCCTGGTATTTTTCCCAATCCTCTGATCAACAATCTTCTCCATCTGTGTTTTTTCTACTATAGGCATTTGTTTCTCCCATTGAATCTTCTATTGATCTTCTGATCCCTCTGTGTCATATTTCCTGTAAGGATACAAGTCTAAAACATTGAATATGGGCAATATGCCCAAATCATCTAGCAACTCAATCTCATAGGCATTTTCATCAAACTTCCTCAAGATCTTACATGGCCCTATCTTCTTCATCTTTAACTTGTTATATGTTCCCCTAGGGAACCTTTCTTTCCTAACATCTACCAGAACATGATCTCCCACTTCAAATTGAATTTCTTTGCGGTGTTGATAAGCTCTGTGTTTGTACTCCTGGTTAGAACTCTACAACTGTCCTCTGATCTGGCTATGGAGCCTCTCATTTTTGCAAAAAAATATTATACTCTAGTGGTCCTGATCTCACTCTGTTCCAAGTCTCTCAACTCAGATACTCCCCTAGGTTGCATTCCATACAATATTTGGAATGGGCTCTTTCCAGTGATCCTGTTTGGTGAATCATTGTATGAAAATTCTTCTTGTGGCAGAATTTGGTCCCACTGATTATGGTGTTCAGTAACCAGACTCCTCAACAAGTTTCCCAAACTTGTGTTTACCACCTTAGTCTATCCATCTATCTGAGGGTGATAAGATGAGCTGAAGGAAAAATTTGTCCCCAACTCCTTCCATAGTTTTCTCCAAAAGTGACCAACAAATTTTGTGTCTCTGTTCGAGACAATGCTTATGGGTAGACTGTGAAGTCTCACAACTTCCTTGAAAAATACATTTTCAACATGTGTTACATCACTGGTCTTCCGGCATGGGATAAAGTGTGCCATATTTAAAAATCTATCACCACCACAAATATGGAATCAAATCCTCTTTGCATTCTTGGTATCCCCAACAAAAAATCCAATGCTTATTGCATCTCAAGGCCTCTTTGGTATTGGCAATGGTTGATACAATCCAACGTTCTATCTTTTTCCTTTTGCATGTTGGMAGATTCTACATTTGTTCAAAAACTGTATCACTTATGTTCTCATACTTGGCCAATAGTATGAACTGCTCAACTTTGCAAATGTTTTATCATGGCCAAAATGTCCAACCAATACTCCACTATKCTTTTCCTTCAAAAGGTTATCCCTCATTGAGCATTTTGGTATGTACAACTGATTTCCCTTGAACACCAATCCCTCTTGAATCATATACTATGTCCACTGGCTTCTGTCTCTTAGCAYAGTATTTGCACATGCTTYATATGCTTCCTTTAAATCTGTATCATCACAATACATGTCCTTAAGGTGCTCAAACCCCAAGGTCTTCAACTGAAATTCCCGTAGAATCAAACATCTCCTGCTTAATGCATCAACAACCTTATTAGCATTCCCAACAATATGTTTTATGACAAAAGTAAAACTTTGCATAAACTCAACCCATTTTGCATGCCTTTGATTCAAGTTTTCTTGTCTGGTTATGAATTGTAAAGCTTGGTTATCGCTATACAAGACAAATTCCTGTGGCACAAAGTAATGTCTCCACTTCTTCAAGGCTTGACTTATGGCATACAATTCCTTATCATACGTGGATTATTTTCACTTGGTATCATTCATATTCTCACTGAAATAGGCAACAGGTCTATCATCCTGGCTCAAAACTGCTCCAATTGCAACTCCACTTGCATCACATCTCACCTAAAATGTCTTTTCAAAATTCGGCAAGACCAGAATTGGTCATTCTGTTATCTCCTCCTTCAGTATATTAAAGCTCCTCTCAGATTCCTTTGTCCATTTAAAAGACTTGTGATTCTTCTTCACTTTATTCATCATTGGAGCACAAATTCCATTGAAGTCTCTGATGAAATTCCTATAGAAGCTTGCTAATCCATGGAAGCTTCTTACCTCAAACATACTCTTCGATGACGACCATTATTTGATTGATTTCACCTTCTCTGGATCCATCTTCAGTTCATTTGAAGAGATCACAAAACCCAAGTAAATGAGTTATGTCTTCATAAAAGATGACTTCTTCAGATTTATCAACAACTTCCCCTGTTGTAGTCTCTTCATCACTAGTGTCAGGTGCCTCAAATTCTCCTCTTTAGTCCTGCTAAATATCAGTATATCATCCAGATATACAACCAAAAACTTGCCAATGAAATCTTTCATTATTTCATTCATCAACCTCATAAAAGTACTCGGAGCATTTGTTAAGCCAAATGGCATAACAAGCCACTCATACAAACCTTCATTTTTCTTAAAGGTTGTCTTCCACTCATCACCTTATCTCATTCTAATTTGGTGATATCCACTTTTCAAATCTATTTTACAAAAGAAATTTTCTCCACTTAAACAGTCCATTAAATCATCCATTCTTGGTAAAGGGAATCTATACCTGATGGTGATCTTGTTAATGGCTCTTGAGTTTGTACACATTCTCCATCCTCCATATTTCTTTGGACTCAACACAGTTGGTACTACGCATGGACTCAATCTCTCTCTGACCAAACCCTTGTCTAATAGTTCTTGGACTTGGTTCTTCACTTCCTCATTCTCTCGAGGTGTCAATCTGTACGCTTCTTTGTTTGGAATACTTGCTCTTGGTATCAAGTCAATATGGTGACTAATACTTCTGATGGGTGGAAATGAGTTTGGCAGCTTATCCACCACTATGTTAGCAAAATTATCCAACAATTCCTGAACTTCTTCAAGAAAATCATCCATTGAAGTATTTGTAAGGATAACTCCGGGTTTCCTCACCACAAAAAACTTCATCTCCTGTTCTTTCTTGACTTCTTTCAAGAGTTCCTTCCCACTCATGAGAAGTATGCTTGTGTTTTATTCCTCCTTCACTTTCTTCTCCTCTATTGGCAACAACATGTGTGTCCTACCATTCTTCTCCAAGGTGTATGTATTCTTCCTCCCATCATGAATGACATTCTTGTCAAATTGCCATGGTCTTCCCAAAAAAATATGGCATACATCCATGGGAATTACATCACATAGAATTTCATCTCTATATCCTCCTATCTTAAATTCAACCAAGCATTGTTTAGTAACCATTACCCGGTGTCCTTTATGCAACCATGAGACTTTGTATGGATTTGGATGTGTAGTTGCCTCCAACTCCAATTTCTCCACCATCTCAGTGGATACTAAGTTTTTAGTGATCCCATTGTTAATTATCTCCTTGCGTACTCTGTCTTTAGTCTTGCAAGCTGTTCTGAAGAGACTATTCCTCTGCATCGACTTTTCAACTTCTGCCTCTAGTTTTAAGAGAACCTTCCTCAACATCAGGGATCTTCCATCCTCTACTCCTTCTGCTTCAACATCTCTTCTTTGTGCTTCTGAAATGTGAGCTTCACCTCCTCCTTCTTTATTTTTCTTGGGACATTCCCAAGACATGTGCCCTATCTTTCCATAGGCATARAATCTTACTTCTCCTCCTCCTCTTCTTCCTCTAGAAGAAGTTCTTCCACCACCTTGTCTTCCTCAGAAACTTCCTCCTCTTTCCAAGTGACTGTGTGGTTTTTCAGCCTCTTCCTTAGACTTATGTGCCTTTTCATGGGTAAMTCCCTTGCTTTTGTTTGGGGCTGGGCTCTTACCTCTTCCTCGTTGGCTTTGTTTTCTGGCCAACTTCTCCTCTTCCTTTAGTGCGAACTGATAAGCATCCTCCACTGTATTTACCAACATCATGCTAAGCTCATCCTGTATTTCATATCTCAGGMCATTTATATATCTGGCAACTTTTTCTTCATCTCTCTCCGTTTGTCCAGTTCTGATGTTCAACCTATAGAAATCCTCTGCGTACTCCTTAATTGTCATCCCCTTTTGTCTCAAGTTATGCATCTTCCTGAACAAATTAATCTGATAAGCCTTGGGCATGAACTTAGCCTTCAACTTGGCTACTATTCTGTCCCAATTCTTTATCTTCTGCTTTCCTTAGCTTATCCTTTCAGCCTGCAGTTCATCCCATCACAGTGTTGTGTGTCCTTTTATCCTGGTGACAACCTATTTCACCTTTCTCTCTTCATCGACATCTTCATAGTTGAAATGTTTGTCCATGGATCTTATCCAATCCAACAGATCTTCAACATCTAAATTGATTTCATACATTGGGACCTCTATCTTGGCTCTGCCTCCCAATCTAGAAACTTCTCTCAGTAAGCGTTCTTCGACAACATCCTCTCTTGTAGATTCTCTGGATTCTACTTCTTCGCTCTCTGTATCGATGATGTCTCCAGCATCGGGTGCTTGTCTCTGTGATGCCTCCATCACCTCTAATATTTCACAAAGTTCTTGCATCTCCCTTTCTATAGCATGATTGGATAAAGGTGTCTCCCCTCGTCTCCTTGGTGGCATTGTGTTGACTATCTCTCACACACAGAGTACAACTTCGATTTCTTCTGTCTCCACTCCTTTTCCTGTTGTCTGCAAGAAAACATTTTCTCTGATACCACTTGATGAATACCCCCCTTCTCTCCTAAGGGCTGTGCGACCTCCCGGTCTAGGATTTATCAAGAAGCTAAGTCAGATCGACTCTTTGGGTCTCTGCTAGAATCCAAACCCACTTACATAGGTCCTTTCTCCAAATGCACAAGTCGTATGAGACCTGCATGTTCTCTCCTGAGCACTGTTCAACTTCTACGCCAATCACGTGCTAGCTCCTCTCTGGCTACACCCCTCCCTTCTTGCGACCACGACTATAACCACTCACCTATCTCAAAAGGTGTTTCCCAATTTYGTGTATTGGGTCTTCGCATGTGAGTCACCCAGACTCTCCCAACCTCTGAAATCTTGACAGGATCCTAGCACATGCTAGCCCCTCTATTTTCCTTCACCGATGTGACCCTTCGCTCTGACCGTGGGCCAATCCTYCGAGTGTGTCGCGATTTTGTGTATCGAGAACTCTAGATGTGATTCACCTCTGTCCTCYCRAGGTTTGAACTCCYGATGCTTCAGATATGATGACCTAGATCCTCCCTCGATCCGATGGCTCAGATCAAATCACGCTCACTCCCGACTCCTGAAATGTCGATATTTCAGAGTGCCAAATCAACAACCCACAATCCCCATGATCCAACGGTCCTGATTTCATTTTCGTGTATCAGGACTTCACGTTTTTTGAAGTTGGAGGACCGCTCACCTCCCTTCTCCTGATATCTCCCTGGGCAACCATGGTCTAGATCTCGCCTTGATCCAATGGCTTATATCAAATTGCGAACTTATATTTCATGTGTTCCTAGAACTCCTACTTCCAATTTCCTGAGTTGCGAACTCCCGACAAGACCAGATCTATGATTCAACTCCCTCCTCTGACCAACGGTTGTGATCAAATCATGATTTTACGATTCACGAGTTCTTATAACTCTGCCTTTGACTTATCTGAGTCTCGATTCAATGAAATTCTATTCTCTCGCTACGTTTCCCCCTTGATGGACGGTTCCGATGATTTTAGAATTTTGTAACCTTGCTCTTCTAGTGTACTTTCAAAGCTTATCATTAATGCATTTTACCTTGATTGAGCAGCTACGATTATTTTGTACTCAGACCGAACAACTGAGATATTTCCCCCTCTGTGCTTACTCCTCGTTGTCTAGACGTTGATTGGATGGTCCAAATCTTTCCCCTTGAGCTCACACTTTCTTCAAATTTAGAAGATTTTTGAAAGATTCAAAGGCTTCGACCTTTGTCCTTCCTGTGAGTTTGTTTCTTGGATCTCTTTAATCACTTATGAAAAGTGTTATTCCTCCTAAGCTTGGTCTCATGAAGACTTCGACTTCCCACACACTCCTTGCATTTCAGGGATTTCGATAACTCAGATCCGAAGGATTTCTCGAAAAGAAATTCCTCTCGCCCTCCTAGCATTCTCCTTTTCTTGTTCTTCGACTTCTTGCAAAGTACCTTCAATGCTTAGTTGAATCTCGGATCTATGCACTCCTTGCACTAGATCTTTACACAAGGTTCGAATTCTTGCGAACGACTGTGCATGCCTTGCACCAGTCTCTTTGCACTCCTTGCAAAGGGAAGTTTTGTGTTATCTCTTCTGAGCTTCAGAATCAAAACAGATCTCATTGACACATTCTTTATGTTCTGTGTGCACACCTTGAACCACTTCAACAGAAGAGAAACAATTGAAACTTATCCTAACATGCACAGTTTCATCTACTCATAATGAAATTCATTCATTCATTCATGAAAGCACAATAACAGAGAATTGAAAACAATGTCCACACCATGCATTGGGTCAATTTTCCTCTATTATATTCATAAGTGAAAAATGGATACAAATGAAATAAAAAATAAAAACTGAAAACTCAAAAATCTCCTACCAACTTGCAGCTAGCCTCATTTGGGTGTAGATAACCTCTATTTATCTCAGAGGGCTCTTAGGGTTCCCCCTGACTACTTGTCTACATCAAAACCTAACCTATGGTTATCTTAGTCCAGTCACATTCCAGAGATGGAGTGGAAACTCCCACTTCACTCGTGATTTCTCAAGCGTGCCTCAAAAGATTTTTCCGGCGCTGAGTTAAGCCGTACTTCAAAATGTCTACTACAACTTCTAGCACTGAGATTCCGTACAGACTCCCAGACGCTGATAGTTCCTGCTCCGTGTGCTTTCCAGTGATGCTCCTGCATCAATGTACATGTACGACATGGAAAGGGTGCAAGCAATGAGCTTGCATGATGTATTCTTGGGCTAGGTGTGTATAGGATGGAGTGCATGGATTAAATGCATTGTGAAGCTTCTTCATATGAATCTTGATATTAATACCAACTAGGTATGAATGATATTAAATGTGCAAGTGATGCACATGTATGATATAAGAATGTATGTATACTAAAGGCAAAAAATGGATGCCTTGATGAGTGATATGTAAGGAAAGAACTACACTTGCCAAGATTGAATGAATACCATGGATGCAGGGTTGACTCTATTTTGAGGAGTCATGAAATATTGGTTTTGAACGATAGCTTGAGGGGAACTTGTTCCATTCCCTCAGGAAAGGCTAGTATAAACATATGAAAGAGTAAATGAGTAAGGATTCTCTGTTTTCATGACAAAAAGAAACATGATTAAGCCTTTGAGGACTGCATGAGAACAATTGTAAAAAATCATAAGTTAAATGATTTATGATTATGCATGTGGTTAAGTGCATCATGGATGTAAGTTAGAAAAACAAGGAATATGTGTGGACAAATAATCTAGATGCATAACAAAAATGCATGTTTATATTCCTTATGGAACATTTGGTAAACAACCGAAGCTCACTCGAGGTTGAGGCCATCACAAATAGAGAAGGATATGCAATAAGGAAGTTTCATGTTGAAGGAGTTCCCTGTGGAAGAGTTGTGTGAAGACTCTGTCAAGAGAACAGAGTCACCACTTTAATGACTGTTGATAATTGAGTAGTGGGCTACAAGACTATTTATATAAGAATCTTGGATTACATTCTAAAGAAAAATATATGAGTGGAAAACTAACCCACAAGTGTAGACCATTCTGATAACCGAATGGTAATGTGCAACCTGCATATGCTCATGGATCTTTATAAACAAAAGGTTTTCTATTAAATCTTGATGATGTATCCTAAGGGTTAGGGTGAGCCTAACCAAGGATGCCCAAGGAAAAGAGCAGGAAGATCACAATAAGAAGTAGATTGCATAAGCAAAGAAGGAGAAAAGGGGGAACACTTTTCTCATCCTAAGAACTCCGGATTGTTTAACAAAATTGTAGGTCTTAGATGAGCAGCTATGAAGAATAAGTACAACTGGATCAAGGATAATAAGTAAGTAAGTAAGTTTGAATGAATAGGCTTGGTTGAAGCCATATTAAACAAAGGCAGTAAAGCCTTGGAAAATAGCCCAGTTGGACTAAAAGTCCCAGGCTGTGTAGAAGGATTTGGAAAAGGGAAGAGCTCTTAACCCCTTTCTTGTTGTATAATATGTTTTCTCTAGGATAAGAAACTGGTGTGCTAATGAAAGGTAAATGTTTGACACCATAGAGATGATGGTTGTATGACTATAGAAACAATTGAGAATTGTTGTGTTGCACTCATGAAAACATTAATAATAATGTAATGAAGTGCATAAATATATACTAGGACATATATGCAAATATTTTATTGACTAAAATGTTATGATACATGCATTTTTATTTTACCTAACAACTAATATATATTCATGATGGATGACATGGGTAGAGCAGAATTTGAGTTGTTGAGAAAGACAATTTCCAATGATGGACAACCCCAAGCAAAGGATAACTATGCGAAGGTTGTTTTTAAAATATTGTTGAAGGGACTTTAAAAGTACCCACAAAACACCATTGATGAGGTAATATCTGAGAGGGTGCTAGCAGTCAGAGCAGGTATAAGAATATTCATACCTATTTGGCATGAGGTATGAAGGGAATTGGTAGGAATACCTTCTGAAAATATTTCATTATCCCAATGACATGAAAATAATTTTGAGTGGATGTTGTATGCCATTGCTACCCAAGCAAGGTAAAATTTAGGAAGGAAGAATATGAACAATAAAGAGAGGAAGTCTATGAAAGTCAAGGATGAGTTAAAATCCTTGCAAGAAAATGCACGATTAAAGAGTACCATGGGTACAATGACCAATCTGGGGAGATTGGGGAATAAATATGCTCATAGTTATCACATTGCATGGAATTTATTCGAGGAAATGCAGGTTTTCATAAAGGGAAGACAACTGATTTCCCATTAAGGAAGGAGGGCCTTCCAATATGTTACCTACATTATATAGGAGTTAAAGAAAAGATAAAATTGGATGGCCATGAGTGTTTTCACCCTGGTTACTAATGAGGGAAGAATGATTGGGTGCATTCAAAAGAAACATTTAGTTTCATGTGCGCTAATTTGGGATCATGATCAACCTGTAGCGGGAAGCATAGTCTTGATGTAAGAGTGAACGAGAAGGAATAAGACATACTGTGAAGAGGTTGGTTAAAATCTAGCACACCATAGCAGAGTGCTTGTCACTAAGTGTGGCAGCTTGAAAATCAATGCAAAGGTGCATTGGGTATGAATGTGCCCATGAAAATTGGCACATTGATTAAAGTCATTTAATATTTGAATTGTATTTGGAAAATTTAGTATGTTGAAAGGATGCTTACATAAATAATAATATTTCTTTGTTTCCTTGTACCCTTGCATAGATGAAAATGACTTGGACTATTAGTATGCATCATTTGAAAATATAATGTGCATGAAAACTAACAAATATTTGCCTGAGGAATGTGAAGTTGTAGGAGGAAAAAGGGTCTTGGATATGGCATTATTGTAAGCCCATAAGGAATACCAATTGTCTGTTGAGATAAAATGCTATGGGAAGGAAATCCCCATACTTGTGAATCTAGTTCCTGTGTGGAACATATCTGAAAATAAATGGGGAATGTGGAAATATGTGGGTAACAAATTTGCAAGAAAATTATGAATTCAAAATTGATGATAATTTCTCATAATTTTGTATACCTGTGATACATGTGAGATGAAAAATATATGCCTAGGGAGGACAGATGAAGGTTTTCAAGAAAAAAAGTGTGAAATATGTTATTGTTGAGACATGAGGACCCTTTGGTAAGCCATGATCGCCCTAGAACATGTTGTGTTGTGGAAACACAAGCCGGAGGGACGACTCGATAGAAAAAGTCTGAGGGACACATTGACTATAAGGCTCAATGAAATATCTAAAATTATTCTTGTGCAAGAAAGCCTTGGCAAGACAAGATGGATCACCCGAGGAACTATATAGAAAAGGAGATGCATGAGCCTAGGCCTGGAAGGTGAGTGACCGCAAGGAAGAGGAGACTTGATAATTCTTATAAACTATTGATTGGGATTATGCACACAATGGGTATGTCCATGGAAAAAATGTGAGCCAAGAAAAACAAGACAACCATGTGGATACGAATCCAAAAACTATATAGATGAGTATGGTGCTAAGTTATGATTTTTTCTTGAATTTTATGCAACAGTAAAATGTTTCACATGAAAGGTGTAATTAATATGCTTTTTTTCCAAGATTATTGAATATAGGTGAGAAAGACCAAGAGTCTGACAGGACCCGACCCAGAAAGATGGTCAAGACTTCTGAGGTAACTAAATGGGAAAGACATAACCGATGTTAATGAGAAAGAACATTGAGGACGATGTTCCTTTTAAGGGGGGGGGATTGTAATACCCTTGTTTCCCCCAGCTTGTAATTAATCATTAATTTTGATCACCATGCTATGGAATGGGAACAATGTAAATGTATTACTATTTAAATTTCC
>JASDQU010103334.1:99707-116185 GCA_032191745.1 Picea mariana | reverse complement strand
ATTGGAAGGAGAAGCACGCGAGCATAGAAACTCTGCCCATCTTTTCCCCCTTTTCCCCATTTGTTTGCAGCCACATTGTGAGTTTGAGCTAGAATTCCCTTTTCCTCGATTGCAAGTCATTTCCATTTCCCTAGAGAGAACTAAAGAGGAGAAGGATACGTGGAATCAGTTGGTGCATTGTGAAGAGGATCCCAGGACCGAGTTCGAGGAGCAGTGTCGGTCTCATATTGTAAGTGAATTTTGTGAGATTAATATAAAGAAGTACTTTTTCTGTCCCGCCAAATGACATCTTAAACTTATATGATTTGTTTACATTTCTTGTTTACGATGTCTAACCCACTAATCCATATGTAGAATGCATTGTTGTAGTTTCTTGTTTGTCTTTTGGTGAATGTAGGTCAGCCTTGGGAGGAGACTTGCAGTTAGGAAACAACTAAGTGCAAAGGGATTGACACCGGATGCAAAGTTTAAGGTATGCCTACCGGATCCCTATACCTTGTATTTTATGTATGATTGCGGGGTAATGTCGGGATAGTTGATGAAAAGTAGGAGACTTTAGAAGGTTAGCTCTGCCTACATTTTAGAACCCTAGTGTAGTCCATAGAGGGGTGTTCCCACTATAGCAGAATTGGCGACCATATTGGGGAATCCTCTAGGGTCTTTGGGGATATTTATTTTTGGGTGCTTTGAATCAGTTTATTCACTATTTTCTGAGTTTCTGTAAGCTTTTGTGCCTTTAAGGGATTTTGGTCTTCCATAACACTACTCCCTGCCTGTGCTGGACTATTGGTTTTCATTTTTTGGGGAGTTACAGAGGTCTATGCAGCCTACAGTGGGCATGCACGCGTGCATGCGCGCCCTGCCCTTGGAAAACCCGCGTGCATACACTGGCTGTTGAAGTGTCAGTAGCGTGCCTGTTGAGAAAATTTTTGTAAAAAGAAGAGGTAGTCATCCTCTTCCCATTCAGGAGTCACACTTCTCAGGGGTTTTCTTGATCTAGTCCTGGTCTCTGTTATAGCAGTCTGTAGCCTAGGTCTGACTTCAGTTTAGCTTTCTTTTGACCAAATATTTCTTGTGTCTTCTTTAATAGGGTTTTTAGACAAGTTGGTGAGTCTTCTTTGATCTGCCTGCTTGGTATTGTCAGTGACTCCCTGAGATATGCGATTGGGCCAGAAGCCATTTCTTGGTCCTGTCTTGTCATCATTTTTCCCTTTTTTTCTTTGGAAGAAAAGAAAAGAATTCATTTTCAAATTTCTTGTTTTGAAGCATAAAACAATTAAAAAAAATCTTTCACTTCTTTGTTTGGTAAAGTAGTTTAGGTTAGTTGTTTCATTTACCAAGGAAAAAGAAAGTTTTCTTAAGTTATTTACTTGAATAATTAGGACATTAAGTATCTTGTAGTCAAGCGAAATCTTGTTTCGAGTTTTTCTTTTCAAAGATCTGAGAAAAGTAGTTACCAAAAGTTTGGTTAAAGAGTTTAAATTGGAAAATATTTATTTGTGAAGAAAGAAGTAGTTTGTTTTCAGTTTCATCTTATTCTCTTCTCTTTTGTCTCTTAAGAACATCACTGGTTTCATTTTCGTTCCTTTTGACTTAAGAAAACCACTAAAATTAATGCTTAAAAGTTATTAGACTTTGTGTTTGAAGGGTCCATCAATTTAGTCTAGGCTAGAGCCTTGATTTAGGATTGGAGAGGAAACTCTTCAAGGCTACAAAAACAAACACAAGAGTCTGTGCTAGGGAGTTCTTGAAAGTCCAGTAACCATGAAAGTTATCTGGGACCCCCCTCTAACACAGGGGCTAAACATGAGGTCGCGTGTGGAAAGGTAGTGGAGATAACCCCTCCAAAGTCGGACCAAGCGTAGTGGGGAACACATATAGAGGACTTATCTTGGGATTTCATTGATCGCATTTGCCACGGAGCTTCGTGGGTCTCAATCCATTTGAGGTCCTCAGTCGTCTTCCAGAACACTTTATTTCTATACCCTTGATAGGTTTCGGGCTTGATACCCTGCTCATTGCAGTCCACTCGACTGTCGATTGTACCCACCGGGTGACTGTTCGTGTGCTGGCAACCTAGTTTCCTTTATCTTAGTGACTTACACAGGTGACTGTGAGGGTATACCTCGATACCTAGGGAATACATCGGGCCACGCTTTGTAGAGTATACATGAAGGGTTCTTCTATATTCGAGTTGCACTTGCACCGATAAGTTTCTCTAGTGTTGGATGTTGTAATTGTTCTTCCAAGTAGCTAGTGATCTGCTTGTCTTATCTCATAGGAACTTTTTCTAGTGTGTGCTGGTTTTTAAAATGATTATAGAAATCCCTGGTGTGTCATTGATCTTCTCACACAGTGGAAGATCAAGAGCTCCACCGATCGCGAAGGATTTTGGGCCTGCCACCAGTTGATCTCGAGCCACCCTTGCCACCACTAAGGCGAAAACTAGACCAACAAGGGTCTTTTGAGGTGACCGAGTTACATAAAATTGTTGCCGAGTCATCTTCGAGAGGAGAACATTTGATTCTAGAGGAACCAATCATTTCTGACCTTGGAATGGAAGCTCTTGGTCCATATAACCCTCCAATCACTGATCTATTGGTGCCCATTGTTGTGCAGGTTCAACCTTATGAGCATCAGGTAGTGTCACAAGCATCAATCGAAACAAATGTTGCTACTTCTTCATGGAATACTCATATTTACTCTATGAATGTCACTACAGGGGGTGTTCCACCTCCTAACCAACCCTCATTGGTCTGGGCCACTATGGTCTCAACTGCCTCTACCTTGGGAAATGTTCTGATTCCATCTATGGCGGCGATCACTTCTCCTTTCACCCAGAGTGCGATAGGCCCTTCTTTCTCATACGAGATGCCTAGCTTCGGTATGAGCATTGTACTTTCCTACTCCAGTCTACAGACTTTAGGTCTAGGGGCAGGGAGCTCCAACACTTCTCTGCAAGGATCAATGGGGGGCACTTCAGCTCCCTATAACGCTTTCCCTTATGTAGGTGGTCATATACCTCCTTCATCCCCTTCTTTCGACAGTGATCACCAACGTTCTGTCGGGTTGAACGTAAACTACAGTTCGTTTGGAGTAGGGAGTCAAGGACTACCTTCTTATAGCATGCTGGTAGGTTTGACACCATTCTCTTTCTTCGATGCTTTTGGTAACAATGCTTTCTCGCTAGCTGTCGTCTTGGCCAAGGGAAACCACGGTTATGGACAACAAAATCCTGTACAGGGTATTATTTCTACACAGGGGGAAAACTTAGGAATTCCTTCCTCACAAAGACCTTGGAATCCATGGTAGGGTTCAGTTACCTCGTCAGGGATGTTGACCAGGGGTAACCCCTTCCATAGTCAATGGAACCCCAGGTAAGGCTCAACACCTATGCCCGTTGGATCGACATGGGGCAACCCTTCCCAAAATCCTTGGAATGCGACGCAAGCCCAACCCTTTATGTCCTATTATGGGAGTAATTTGATGACATCTCAATAAGCACATAATCCATACACTGGTCATGGCCATGTTTACTACCAGAACCCTAGCCAACAACTTAACTTTTCCTAGCAACCTAGTGCCAGCCAAACTTCATGCTCCTTTTTCCCTGGTTATAATCAACAACCCAAATTACTATTTCTGGAAACTCTGCACTTGCTAGACTTGACAAGGTTATTAAATTACCCCATCTATCATGATCCGCGTTGGCCTCCTATGCCGACCAAATTGCCTTCGTACATCCCAAAGTTCGAGGCCAAGCCTAAAGAAGATCCAGGCAATCATGTGACTACCTTCCATTTATGGTGCTCATCCAAATCATTGAGAGACGACTCATTCCAAGTGCGTTTGTTTCAACGCACTCTCATTGGGAGTGTTGTGAAATGGTACATCGAGCTCAACCTCTCAAGATACTCTTCTTTCATAGAATTGGAAATGTCTTTCTTAAACCATTTACAATTACCTATGAGATACGACACTAGAACCGAATTGCTGGCCAACTTTGAGCAGACAAAAGCGGACGATATCTCAGATCACATCAAATGGAGATGCTGAAAGAGTTTGATAAAAGTGCCAGTCCCACCAACATTCATGCTTGAGTGGTTCCTTAAGTCTTTGGTACCTCAGTTGTCTAAATACGTCACAACCTCAGGGGTCTTTTCAGAAGAAGAAGCAATAATGAGAGCTCAACAACTAGAGCTGATTTACTCTCAGTATGGTTTACTTTATGAAGTTTTTCTAGATGCACCAAGGTCGATACTTGACAAGACCATAAAGAGGTCTGGGCCACATGCCGATGATATTGTTGATTCAGTGCAAACGAAGCCTGTCGATCAGTTGTCAAATCAATTGCAACAATTGTTGATATAGCAGACAACAGCTAGCCAAACCACTGGCTCAGTTGTTCCCCCTACCCAAAAGTCATATGTACACAATGTGCAATCGACAAACCTGAAGGCCACCCAGTAGCTTGGTAGAAAGAAGAAACAATGAAAGAAGGGTAAGGGGAATAATAAACCTACCGATAATGATGGTGGGGGCGACACTGAAAAGAAGAAGTCAAAGTATCCATGTAATCTTTGCAAGGAAGACTATCTGACTCACCAGTGGCCTCGGCTTGCGAAGGCCTAGAAGTTATTGGCACAACAACAACCTGCCATGTTAACGAATCCATTTCCACAGGGGGAAAATCTAACTCAAGCCTCTTTGAGCATGAAAGGGGGTAGTCAAGGACCCCCTTCGTCTTCAAGTAATCCTGCGTCCGCGAATGTGCATATGATGAAAGTTAGCATTGATATAACGACTAGGACATGCAACTACAGAATGCCAAACACCTTTGAGAAGGGTAAAGAAGCCAAAAACCCACATCTTCCTCTCCAGATTGAGAATACATTGGGCGAAACAATGACATGCATCCCGAAAGGAGCGTTCAATAAAGCTTCTCACAACACAAACGCAAGGGCCACCCATAATTACTCTGTGGTGGAGGATTTGTCGCAAACCCCTTGTGCAATGTCTGCTTTGGAAGTCCTCCAATGCTGCCCTTCCTAGAGAAAGGCCATGTTAGCTGCCTTAGAATCTGTTGAGACTTGTAATCTAGGAATGATCATGCTTGATACGACCGACTTAAAACCTCGTCTTCCTTACCATGTGGCATTCCATATAGTAGTGGCTTACACCATGAAAACTTTTACTCGAAACATTTTCCGCACGGTGGTTGATGAGGGAGATTTGACATGCATGATGTATTTGGCGTGTTGGAAGGCCATTGGCCAACCCATTTTGTCTCTTTCACCTACTCTTCTTACCGCTTTCGACGATCATTCATTCTGACCAAATGGAATCATCCCCTCTTTTCCCGTGCAGTTAGGAGGGAAGACAATGTGTCGAAGTTGAAGTGGTCAATGCGTCTCTCAACTACAATCTCTTGTTAGGAAGGAGTTGGACCTATGCTATGCAAGAAGTGGTTGCAACAGGTTTCTGGGTCTTGTTGTTTCCACATGAGGGTTAGATCGTGACCAATGATCAGTTATCCTTCTCTCATCCTGACCCTTCATCGGGGGTATCCCYGGTCCTAATGATCGATAATCCTCAGCCTGACATTGTCAATGTAGGGGTTGGTTTTTTCCCACCTTTTATGGGTACCCTTGATTACCCACCTCCGACCGGTAATGTCCATTACATGTCGGCTGTCCCTAACCAKCCAAGGGATGAAATCTTTCAAATCTCGTCGTTTCGCATGACTTACTTTAACGATCTGTGGACTCTTCCTTCCCCATCATCCACGATGGAAGGGATAGGGCACCATGGCATGGCCATGCCTTTGTCCACAACAGAAGTTTCATACTCTATATATCAACAAGCTTCCGCCGACTCTGATCTGACTCCCGCAGTGGAGTTAGATCCGGTTCTAGAGCCTACATGGGCTCAAGGTTCCCTCCCTAATATTGATTCTTTAGACTTAGTCTTGCCCTCATACGAGGGAATTATTGAGTTAATGACTAGTTTGGACAGACCCTAGGATGATCTTCATCACAGATCTTACTTCCTCCTAGAGTTAAGAATAATTGAAGTAGGTGAATTCACTCTGACTATGAATGGATATAAGGCTTGTCCTATCAATCTTTTGGCTATGCACGTTGTTTACACTGAAGGAAATATGGAAACCATTTCTCAAACAATACCTATCGATATCTCCAGAATCCCTGGTGTCATGGAGAATATTTTCATTGGAGTGGACTTCTCCCCCAAGGAGATTCAAATCTACACAGATTTATTTAAATATTTCCAGAATGTTTTTTCCTGGTCTTACGAGGAAATGCCAGGAATATATCCAAGAATTGTTGGACATGAAATCACGACATATCCTGATGCTAAGACGGTTCGGCAGAAGCTTCGTCCAGTCAATCCTAAGAAATCAAGAACTATTAAGGTCGAAGTAGAGAAACTACTCCAAGTTGGTTTCATCTACCCCATCCAATTGACTCAATGGGTGTCAAATCCCGTTCCACTCAACAAAAAATAGGGTACGATTCACATATGTACGAATTTATGTGATTTGAACAAGGCTTGTCAAAAGGATAATTTTTCCACACCATTTATTGACCAGATAATTGATGAATGCATAGGTTGTGAAGCCTTTTATTTCATGGATGGTTTTTCGGGATACAATCAGATACAGATCAAGCTCGAACACCAACACAAAATCGCTTTCATCTATCCATGGGGTATATTCGCTTATCGGAAGATGCCTTTTGGTCTAAAAAATGTTGGAGCTACGTTTCAACGGGCCATGTCTTTTTCTTTCCACGACCTCAAATGCATAGTCGAGGCTTATCTCGATGATTTAGCGTCACGATCTCACAAGAGAATTGATCATCCCACACACCTCTGACTTATCTTTGAGCGATGTCGCTACTACCAGATCTACTTGAATCCAAACAAATGCATCTTTTGTGTAACATTGGGTTGTTTGTTAGGTTTCATAGTTTCAACAACAGGGATCATGGTCGATCCTCTAAAGGTTGAGGTGATAGTTCAGTTGCCTCCCCCGTGCACAATCCCTCAACTTTAGAGTTTACAGGGAAAAGCAAACTTTTTACGACGTTTCATCGCAAACTATGCCAAGATCACAAAGGGTTTTATGCATTTACTGAAGAAGAACATTCCTTTTCATTGGGACGAAGCCACTCAATGATATTTCAAAGTGTTGAAATGTGCCCTCAAATCTACCCCTATGCTTTGGCCACCCAATTATAATAAAGATTTCTTATTGTACTTGGTCGTTGCGGAGTCGACCATCGGTATGGTCTTGGTTCAGGAGGATGATTTGCTCTTAGAATATGTGATTTATTACCTGAGCCAAGGCTTGCTTGGACCAGAACTCAATTATTCCCACATTGAAAAACTTGCGTTGGAAGCAGTTCATGTTTTCCAACGGTTCCGTCATTACATCTTGTTTCGCAAGACCACCATCATTGTCATTTTGAATCCATTTCAATACGTGTTGACATGACGTGTGATCAGCAGAAATATTAGTAGATGGATAGTTATCCTCCAGGAATTTGACTTGSATTTTGTTTCGGCGAAGTCCAAAAATTTGTTGGTCTTTGMGGAACTCATCTCAGAACTTTCGGTTGAATTAGRAGATGTTATACTCGAGGAGTCACCTATCAAAGGAGACATCTTTTTATTGCATCTTCGGACCCATGGTACGAAGATATACTAGTATATCTCTAGACTTTGAAGTKCCCTACCTTTGCTTCTCGTGATGAGCGTCATCATATACRCCATCAGGCTAAGAACTATCTCATCCTCGAGGACACTCTGTATCATTGAGGTGTAGATTGCATCCTTTGCCGGTGTCTCACTCATGAAGAGGTGGAAATTGTGCTTAACGATTTCCACACTGGAGTATGTGGCGATCATTTGTCTAGGTTGGAAAAAACCCAAAAKATTCTATGAGYCGGTGAATTTTGGCCAATATTAATCAAAGATTGTGTTTAATCAAYCAACAAGTGCCACCTGTGTCAGATCTTCTCTTGGAAGATGAGGGCACACCCCGCTCCCATGTTTCCCTTCATCACAGTTGGTCCCTTCACCAAATGGTGGATTGATTACGCTACATGCAACCCCCTTTCCACAAGGGGGCACCGTTATATCATCGTAGCAGTAGACTACTTCACGAAGTGGGTTGAATCTATGTCAATGTTTAAAGATGATGGAGAGACAACACCTCTCTTTTTGTTTAACCAGATAATAGCAAGGCTTGGCGTCCCGAGAGAGATTGTCACTGACCATGGCAGTCACTTTCAGAACAAAATGATGTTTGAGTTAACATCAAAGCTTGGGTTGAGGAAAGAACATTCATCACCCTACTACCCACAAGCAAATGGTCAGGTGGAAGCTGTGAATAAATCCCTCAAGACTATTTTAAAGTGAATGATCAATTCAGCTAGGTCAAATTGGCATTTGATGTTGTACCTGGTGTTATGGGCCTACTGAACGTCTATTAAGACTGAAACTGGTTTCTCACCTTTTCAACTCGTTTATGGGCTGGAAGTAGTCTTGCCTATAGAGTGCTAGATCCCCTCTTTAAAATTGGCAGTACAGTTATTGCCAAACACTTCACCGCTTGAAGAGCATTTATTGTATCTTGAGCAGTGTCAAGATGCAGCCTTGGCTAACGAGGCTCACAAACAAAAATTCAACTGTCAGTATGATTGTTCGGTCCATCCTCGGATTTTCTCTGAAGGAGACCTTTTCCTAGTCTATGACCAAGATAAGGACCCCCTGGGGGCAGGTAAGTTCAAACCCATGTGCTTTGAACCTTTCATCATGAAGGAGGTTCTAAAGAAGGGCTCTTATCATCTGGTGGAATTTGAGGGAAATTTTTTGGCGGAGCCTAGAAATGGGCTCTACCTCAAGAAGTATTACTCATAGGTGGGTCGCCTTGGGTGAATTCTTGTAACATATGTATAGTCTTATACATTTTCTTTTTAGTATTTTGTCTTTTTGGTTTTATGGACGTGTCATTTTTGATGTCATATTTTTCACTGTGGCATATGTCAAGTGAATCAGAGGTGTTTGTTGGGTTTGCAGATGGCACTAGCCAACACACTCAAAGGCTTGCTTCTGCAGCTTGGGTGATTTTCACACCTCAGGGCTAGTTGCTAACTTCAGGAGGTATCTGTTTAAGTGACGCCACAAACAATGTCGTTGAATACAACTCAATTTTAGAGTTGCTTCATGACGCTTTGTCGCATGGTATCTCTCACCTCCGGGTCTACTTAGATTCTCAACTGGTTGTGTCTCAGTTAAATGGGGTTTACCGCGCTTATGATCCTACACTACACTGAAGGTTCCTTAGGGTACATCTCTTAGAAAGAAGATTTGATTACATTATGTATATCCATGTTCCTAGGAGATTGAATCAAATCACAAATACTCTAGCTAATCATGTATTATATTGGCATATTGCACACATGTAAGAAAAAGAACACACACACATGTAAATACATTTTTAAAATAGATGTAATCCATAAGACATAAAAAGATGAAAAATATCCATATATATATATATATCAAAAAATATCAGAGTACATGGGTGGGCGCAAGCCCCTAAAAAATATGTCCAATCAGAGTCACGTGGCTTATGCCCTCAAAAATATACAAAAATTGCTCTCGGCACGTAAGTAGTCTAGCCTAGCTAAGGGCAGGGCCTATTGGCCCTTCCATAGTGAACAACGATGTTTACCAAATGCCAAAAGAGCTAGACCCAGGTCTATGGCACCCCAAATACGTGAGGTTGCATCGATGGTGGGAGATCCTTGATCTCCGCCATAGGGACTGTACAAGTGAGCGCGGTGAGGTTTCACTCTACCCGTCTCAATACTCTCTCAGCCTCTCCGGCTAGAGGCCCCTCTGCTACTGTTGCTGGTCCGATAGCTCCAGTTGGTCCTACCTCTGGTCGAGGATGTCGCCTAGTCCTTAAGAAGTCTATTGGACACATTGGTCCCACATCTATACATAACATATACGTAAGTGTCAGATACTCTGGTATACAAAAAAAATGATATATATATATATAAAAAGACATAAAAATTAAATAACTTTGAAAACGAAACTTACCCATCTCTCCTCGCTCCGCTCCGGGAGGTAGAGGCATGTCAAGATCTCTAGAAAAAATGATCTTGGCATAGGGGTAGTCCTCTATCGCCAGAATCTGTCATGACTAGCAGTCAAAAAATTTGTCATCGAAAGCCTCGATGGTCCTCCCTCCCCCCTGTCACGGCAACAATGTCGCCCATATTCATAGTGCTGGGAGAAAGGCCTCGTGCCCTCRTATAGTCTCTCAAGGACTGAGATTGGGTACCCTCTCGAAGAAAAAGGAACACAAAATAGTCCCAAACCCAAAGTTATGGTTCTCTCGTATCCGACACTCTGTTAGTTGTCTCTTCATGAAATCTAGCATGGCGGTACTCCAGTCKAAAATCCGTGCATTTAAGAACTGTACCGCACAATGAATGTGTGCACGGGAAGCCTGATGTAAAGTTGTGGATCCAGTGATCCRCCCAATAAGTAGAACTATCACTTTGAGTGATAGGTTGTTGATCTTATGTATAGGCACCTGAGAACCTACTTTCTTAGTACCAACCTTGCAATGGAGTCCAATCAACTCCTCAATGTTGTGTGGCCCGGGGGGAAAAGTACGCAAGTTGACTGGGTCCCCTCTCCTCGAGAGACCAGTCAGGAAATAAATKTCCTCAGTCATTGGAGTCAATGACTGCCCCTCGAGCATAAATACCTCTGTGTCAGGATGTCAGTGATCTATAAAAGCATTTAGCAACCGAGGTTGTGCCCTCATAAACAGACGCTGGAAGAACTTTAGCAACCTGCATTGTGACAAAACAACGATAGTAGTAGGGTCCTCGGAGACCAAAAAATGAATTTCCTCATGCTCCCTCTCTCTCCAATGCATATACATCCTGCAAAATAAAAAATGGATGGAGATTTAACTCTTGCATTTTTTTTTTCACTTAGTTAAGGGTGTACGCGGGTTGTCTTGGGGACAATCGTGTGTGCACGCGTGCAGTTCATCTTCTTCCCACGTGTACACGTGGGTTGTGCTTGGAAAACTCGCATACACGCAGGGCCGACCTATTTAAAGGTCAGTTCCCCCCCAAAACACAAAAACAAATGAAAAAATGAAAGATGGAAATGCAACGGAGGTTAGTGTGTACTTACTTGGTCCAAACGGAAGTTCGTTTCATCCATTGAAGCTCCCAGAATCAACTATTTAGAAAAAGGGGTGTTTTTTTACTTTTGGTCAATTCTCAATTTACAATGGTGATAATGAGTTGTCAGCTGTCTAGTTATAGACTTTTTGACCCCTTTTTGTCATTTTTTGGACTCTTTTGTCATTTTTTCTAGCTTGAAAATATTTCAGTATGGTTCTTGAGTTTCTTGGGGGATGTTATGATACGTGTTACTTTGGGTATTGGGAAGTTTTCCGAGAGTTGGGTTAGTTTTAAAGGCCTTTTGGTAAAAATTCATTTTTCCAACTTTGTGCATATAAGGTAGGATTCCACCTCCACTTGTTGCACCTCGTTGTCTTTTTCTCTTTGCCATAGGATCGATCCCACCGAATTGCGACACAGAACCCTCACTCCTTCTCTAGAAGTGTCATAATTTAGTGGTAGATCTTACCTTCACATGGATTCCCTAGGTAGATCTTGGTTGCATTTTGGTGTCCATGCCGTCACTAATGACTATAGGCTCGGGAGTCCTTATTATTTTTTCCTGATTACGATTTTGAGCCTCATTTGCATGGTTCATTATCACTCTTGACCTCACCCTCGGGACTCCCAAAACACAATGGGTCTTCTTTTAATCCCTTTTTAGACCCTCTAAACATGAAAAGATTGTCGAGTGATCTTGTTTCCCTTCACACATGCTAAACTGAAATTTGAAGGCACGTCTGTCTGGCGATAGTTTACCCCTTTTTTTGGTTTGGATGGTCAAAAGTACGAACAAAGTTATACTCTAGGACCCTTGTTTCTCTAGAAGAGTACTCTTAGGTATAATTTTACCCCTTTTTCAGGCCCGAGGGACTAAATCTATGAAAAAGGAACCCCCACGGAGTCCATAGTTAAGCTCTTTTCAGACTCCCTAAAAGTGAAAAGATGGTCAAATGAACTGGTTTGTTCACACTCGTTAATTTGGTCCAGAAGAACATCCCTTAAGGAGTCCATAGTTAGGCTCTTTTTAGACTCCTTAAAAATGAAAATATTGTCGAGTGATCTTGTCTTTGTCACACTCATTAAACTGATTTTGAATAGACGTCTGTTTGTTGCTAGTTTATCCCTTTTTCGAGCCGACTAGACTACCTTCAAAAAAGGTACCCCAGTGGAGTCTTCTTTTACATTTTTTCAGACTCTCTAAACATGAAAAGCCACCGATCTTACCTTCTTTGGGCTCGTTAAAATTACATCGAAGGATGTTATCATTGTGTCTATTAATCACATTTGCATTCCTACATATTTGGCCTAATTTCGGCTCCATGTTTCTCTCAACTAAACCATCTGAAGCATGCCTTATACGCAAGCCTTGTAGCACTTTGCCTCTGCGTCTTGACACCTTGACCCATGGAGGATTTTTCTCGAGTGTGATTTTCCTGAATATGTCTCCTTTCTATGAGAATCAATGTGTTCCTTGCACTTGGAAATAGTATGTCTACGACACTCRATCCTCCTTTGTAACGTAGCATTCTTTATTCCTTTTCAAKATTCCCAAAATTATTGAAAAAGACAAAAAAACAAAATATACCCCAAAAAGAGGAAGGGAAAAATATTTTCTTTTTGTTGACAACACAATGAGTCGCCCTTGGACAAAGGACATCCTTCTGTTTGTTTGTCAAGCCCTAGGATTCAATATGACCTTAAGAAKTTGTTCTCGCTACATAGAGCTGTGTCCACCTCCATTTGGTTACCCTTCCAAACATATGGAGAGTTTGCATTTCCTCCTGCATCGTGAACTTATGTCAATGCCATGCTGCATAAGTCTCATCTTTTTTCAGGCTTTCATCCAAAGGGAAGTCTTACTAAACTTGAGTCGKTCCTTCTGTAGTTTGTCTCTTCTCCTCATGCCCGACCACCCCAAAACACCAATCAAGTCCTTGTTCAATTTCAATGAAGTTCTCTACACTGATYGCCAAGATCCTCTTGTCTATTCCTGACGAGTCATCGAAGACCTCTAGGTAGTGAAGTTATACACTGATATTACACTACTACCTGAGTTTTGAAAATTTTGAAGTTGTTTCTCAAGCTCTTAAGACCTCATCTCTAGTCGTCAGGCATCATTGGCTTCTTGAAGATGGATAACATACATGTATATCTTTTGATTTTGAGATGTAGATCTATTGTGTACTGCTCGTGGCTACACTTTGTATAGTTATATGACGTGGATATGCAGTGTATTTGATTGGCATCCATGATTTTATTTCATCCTGAGCATGGGTATGCTCACCTCGGTGAGACAAATTTTTATTTTTGCAGATAGTACCTCTTGAACTCTGGTTCCTGGTTTCACTCGCTTCGTACATCAGTGAATATTTGTAATGTATTTTGGCCATTAGATTCTCTTCTAACCTCAAACATTATGGGGCATCTGTTATAACCCTAAATTGCACAAGACATGCATACCTGACATCAGGCCATCTAACTTGTTATCTTTTCCAAGCCATCACTAAACAAATTCTTCAAAAAACCATTGCTTTGAAGGTGTATGTTCCCTGCACCACTACTGCATGCGTACACACGCCTACTGTCCCACTAAATCCTCCGTACACTCACAAAATATCACAAAAAATGGAAAATTGCATAGGATACTAGTTTTTGGGTCGTTACTTAATCGTTTGATTGCCCATAGCCAGTCACCCCAACCGTTATTATCTCTTCTGGCCTATAAAAGAAGGGGTTGGGGTCCCATTGCAAGGATAATCATGAGAGAATAGAAACTCTACCCATTTTTCCCCCTTTGCCCCATTTGTTTGGAGCCACATTGTGAGTTTGAGCCAGAATTCCCTTTTCCTCCATTGCAAGTCATTGCCATTTCCCTAGAGAGAACTGAAGAGGAGAAGGATACGTGGAATCGGTTGGTGCATTGTGAAGAGGATCCCAGGACTGAGTTCGAGGATCAGTGTCAGTCTCATATTGTAAGTGACTTTTGTGAGATTAATATTATGAAGTACTTTTTTCGTCCCACCAAATGACGTCTTAAACTTATATGATTTGTTTACATTTCTTGTTTATGATGTCTAACCCACCAATCCATATGTAGAATGCATGCTTGTAGTTTCTTGTTTGTCTTTTGGTGAATGTAGGTCAGACTTGGGAGGAGACTTTTAGTCAGAAAACAACTAAGCGTAAAGGGATTGACACCGGACGCGGAGTTTAAGGTATGCCTAGCGGATCCCTATACCTTGTCTTTTATGTATGGTTGTGGGGTAACGTCGGGATAGTTGATGAAAAGTAGGAGAATTTAGACGGTTATCTCTGCCTACATTTTAGAACCCTGGTGTAGTCCATAGAGGGGTGCTCCCTCTATAGCAGGTACCAAAATGTTATTGGGTCGAATTCCCAGTTTACCCTCTTGGACAGGGACAGTTTTGGAAACCAACAACAATGAGCTATTGCAAAAACCAAGTAGGATGACATATAAATTTCTAGTCTTTTTTTAATATTGACAATTGGGAACAAATTTCATGGGAAATTTGCTTCCCAAAATAAAAAATGGCTTGTTCATTGACTGTGAAATACAAAATATAAAGAACCATGCAGAAAATAGTTGATGTGGATTCATGTCCCGTTATTGTTTGTAAACAACCAGGCAATTTCCCATAATTGATTTTTAAATGAGCTAACCTGCAAGTTTGTGATATCTTTAGGAACTACCATCGGGTCTTCTAGGAACTTGGGAAAGAGGTCCAACCCGTTATTATTCTTTCTTAGGAACTTCCTAGAGTCTTCTGCTTTGAACGTCAATGTTGGCTTCAACAATCTTAACATTTGGCGGAAGACCTGAGGTGAAAAAGAAACAGAGGAGTGGTTCCACAGTCAAATAATTCTTTGGTCTTATAATATATTTATCCGCACACCAAGAGATCACCTACTTATAGTCAAAAACTTCAGGGACACCACCTGCACAAGAAATCCCATAGGTCCAAATTATTTCGTTCTGGGCGGAAGGGGATGAGTAGTAAGAATATGCCCTGGACCACTGGAATTTATGGTCCTCACGCCCAAATGTTTTCACTGTATCTCCACAGAACTTCTATTGAGTTGGTGCCATTAGTTTATGAGAACATACATTTGCTCCAAACGATGTATGAAATGAACAATTGGAGGGGATAATATAACCCCCCGAAAATGTTGGTTCAATGCGTGTGAATCAGAAATCTCCTTGAGCTCTTCACTCATTAATGAAAATATCTATGGGTGTTGGATGATGAGATGTTAGAAGTAAAGCTTAATTATTGCATACTTAGAAATGCGAAGGTGACAGGTATGGTGAAGAGAAATTAAGGATTGGAGGTTTTGTGAATGATCCAAGCCGACGATTTGCGAATGACATTCCATGATATTTGAAATTAACACTCGGAAGGGATAATAAAACCCTCCGCAAATCTTGATTTAATGCGTATTAATGGCAAATCTTCTTGAGCCTTTTGCTGATCAATGACAATTTATACAGTTCCTACATGATGGGTTGTTAGAATTAAAGCTTACTAATTGCATATTTAGAAACAAGACCATATATATATATATATATATATATAAACATTTTTCTATTATAAACAAGTGTGAAGGTGACGGAGACAAGGAAGAGAAAGCAAGGAGTGGCCAAGTATGAAAAGCGGTCAGATGGGCTTCAAAATAGGTTTACAGGAGATAATCAATAGAGGTGAGTGTCCAACAGTCAAATTATATGACTCAGAATTTTTTGATTGCAAAACGCGTGAAACGGAAGAGGGMATGATGGTGYAGTTTAGTGGACGATTTGTATATTTGCGGAATTCCAGGAAAGTGGCTAAGTATGGAATAGGGAAACGATCGATCAGGCTCATTTTCGGAATTAGGGATTGAAGATTTCATGAAAGGGCCAACCCGAGGTCCCGTGAATGACATTCCATGGTGTTTGAAATTAACACTCGGAAAGGATAATATAACCTTCCAGAAATCTTGGTTTAATGCGTATTAATGGGAGATCTCCCCAAATCTTGGTTTTAGCATTAAAGCTTGAAGGTTATATGCTTGATAATATAACCTTCCATAAATCTTGGTTTAATGTGTATTAATGGGAGATATCTGCAAATCTTGGTTTGGCATTAAACAATGCATACTTTCAAGCAGTCGGAGGGGCTTGAAAGTAGGGTTGCAACGGATACAGAGGAGAGGTGAGCATCCGACGGTCAAATT
>JASDQU010103334.1:76986-99533 GCA_032191745.1 Picea mariana | reverse complement strand
AAGTGCAAGCAAGGAATGGCGAAGTATGAAAAGTGGTCAGACATGTTTCAAAATAAGGTTACAAAGGATTCTCAGTAGAGGTGAAGGCCGACGATAAAATTGTATGTCTTGGAAATTTTAACTTCAAAATGCATAAAATGGAAGGGTGCAAGCAAGGAATGGCCAAGTATGAAAAGTGATCGGACGGGTTTCAAAATAGGGTTACAGTGGATTCTTAGTAGAGGTGAAGGCCAACGTTCAAATTGTATGTATCAAAATTTTTCACTGCAAAATGCATAAAAGGGAAGAGTGCATGATGGGGCGGTCGAGCGGTCGGTTTGCATATTTGCGGAATTGTGGGTGTTGTTTGCATGTCGCGGAAAAATGGAAGGGAAATATTTAGTCCACCTGTCCAGGAACCCGCAATCGAAAAAGTGGCCAAGTATGGAATAGGGAAACAATGAGTTGGACTCGGTTGGAAAGAAGTGCGAAGGTGGCGGGCACATGAAACAACGATTAGGAATTGGATATTTCGTGAACCCACCAACCTGACGATCCAAAAAAGAGATTAAGACAAATGGCGAAGTATGGAAAGAAAATGGATGGTCTTAAAAAATGGGGTGACAATAGTTCCACAGGAGACGTGAGGACCCGATGGTCAAATTGTAGCTCTCAAAAATTTTGAGTGCAAACTGTGTAATGGGGAAGAGGATATGATGTGAGAGTCTGGTTGTAAATTTGTAGATCACGAAAGTCTGGGTGCTCTTTGGAGGTCATGGAACAATGGAAGTGAAATCTAGAGCCTACCTGCTTGAGAATCCGTGATCAGAAATGTGGCTAGGTATGGAATGGGGAAGCGGTCAGTCAGAGTCGCGATATAAAATCACGAGTGAAAATGTGAATCCATGTGTCCGCCAACCCACACAACTAAACATTTTTGGTAAAACGACTAAGTAACAAGAAGGAGAAAGTAGAGGGAAAAGAGAAACAGGAATTTGGTTAAGTATAGAAGAGGGAAAAGAAGGGTCAATATATTCAAATCTGTAATAGATATCCCATTTCTTGGCAAGATCTTTTCTGCATGTTTCTGGAGAAGTTGTAAACTTATTGCATATACTTGGAAAGAAGTGTGAAGGTAGCGAGTACAAGAAAAAGTGACTAGGAATTGGAAATTGTTTGAACCCGCCAACCCGATGATCCACAAAAGAGATTCCAAGAAATGGAAAAGTGTGTAAAGCGGTCATACGGGCTTCAAAATAGGATGACAAGGGTTCCCAAGGAGACGTGAGGCCCCGACGGTCAAGTTGTAAGTATCGTAACTTTTGAGTGAAAAATGTGTAACATGGAAGAGCGGATTATTTGGGAGTTCAGAAGTCAATTTGTACATCGTGGAAGATGGGGTGCTATTTGCATGTCAAGGAACACTGGAAGTGCAGTCCGCTTGTCTGGGAACCTGCAAGAGAAAAATTCTTTGAGTATGCAATAGGGAAACAATATTCAAATTATACCTAGTATATTGATATTTGTAATAGATTTCTCATTACCTAGCAGAATATTTTCTGCATGTTTCTGGACAAATTGTCTACAAACAGTTATTATGATTGTCTCCTAGAGGCATGGTGAGATGTTAGTATTAAATCTCAGTTATTTCATAGTTGGAAAGAACTGTGAAGGTGGTAGGAACAGGAAACAATGACTAGGAAGTGGAGGCATGAAAGAGATTCCAAGAAATGGCCAAGTATGGAAAGTGGACGAACAGGGTTGAAAATGTGGTGACAATAGTTGCCCAAGAGACATGAGGACCTGAAGGTCAAATTGTAGGTCTCAAAAATTTTGAGTGAAAACTGTGTATCATAGAAGAGGGTATGATGTGGGAGTCAGACAGTGAATTTGTATATCGCGGAAGTCTGGGTGTTGTTTGTAGGTCACGAAACAATGGAAGTGCAATGTAGAGCACGCCTACCTAGAAATCCATGATCTGAAAAGTTTCTAAGTATGGAATGGGAAGCGGTCGGTCGGAGTCGGGATATAAAAGAACGAGTGAAAATGTGAACCCGTGAGCCCTCCAACCCACACAAATAGACATTTTCGGAAAAAAATGACTAAATAACTAGAAAGAGAAAGTAAAGGGGAAAAACAAACAGGAATTTGGTTAAGAAGTAAAGGGGAAAAATAAATGAGAATTTTGTTAAGTATAGAAGACGAAAAGGAAGGGATAATAGATTAAAATCTGTGTATCACAGAAGAATTTTGAGTGAAAACTGTGTATCATGGAAGAGGGTATGATGTGGGAGTCTGGTAGTGAATTTGTATATTGAAAAAGTCCTGGTGTTGTTTGCAGGTCACAGAACAATGGAAGTGCAATGTAGAGCCTGCCTGCCTGGAAATTTGCGATCTAAAAAGTTGCTAGGTATGGAATGGGAAGCGGTCAGTCAAAGTCAGGATATAAAAGAATGAGTGCAAATGTGAACCCGTGAGCCTTCCAACCCGCACAGCTAGACATTTTCGAAAAAACGGCTAAATAACCAGAAAGAGAAAGTAAAGGGGAAAAACAAACCAGAATTTGGTTAAGTATAGAAGAGGGAAAGGAAGGGATAATATATTAAAATCTGTGTATCACGAAAGAATTTTGAGTGAAAATTGTGTATCATGGAAGAGGGTATGGTGTGGGATTCTGGTAGTGAATTTGTATATCACGGAAGTCCTGGTGTTGTTTGCAGGTCACAGAACAATGGAAGTGCAATGTAGAGCCCACTTGCCCTAAAATTTGTGATCTGAAAAGTTGCTAGGTATGGAATGGAAAGTGGTCGGTCGGAGTTGGGATATAAAAGCATGAGTACAAATGTGAACCTGTGAGCCCGCCAACCTGCACAGCTAGACATTTTCGGAAAAACGGCTAAATAACCAGAAAGAGAAAGTAAAAGGGGAAAACAAACCGAAATTTGGTTAAGTATAGAAGAGGGAAAGGAAGGGATAATATATTAAAATATGTATAGATATTCCATTTCTTGGCAAGATCTTTTATGTATGTTTCTAGGGCTGTCAGCATTAAACTTCAATTATTTTATACTTGAAAGAAGTGAGAAGGTGGTGGGCACATGAAACAACGATTACGAATTGGATATTTCATGAACCTGCCAACCTGATGATCTGTGAAAGAGATTCAGACAAATGGTGAAGTATGGAAAGCAGACAGACGGGCTTCAAAATGGGGTGACAATAGTTCCATAGGAGACATGAGGACCCAACGGTCAAATTGTAGCTCTCGAAACTTTTGAGTGAAAACTATGTAACGGGGAAGAGGGTATGATGTGAGAGTCTGGTTGTAAATTTGTATATCGTGGAAGTCTGGGTGCTCTTTGGAGGTCACAAAACATTGTAAGTGCAATCTAAAGCCCGCCTTCCTAGGAATCCGCGATCGAAAATGTGGCTAGGTATGGAATGGGGAAGCGGTCGGTCAGAGTCACGATATAAAAGAACGAGTGAAAATGCGAAGCCATGGGTCTGCCAACCCACGCAACTAAACATTTTTGGTAAAACGACTAAGAAACAAGAAGGAGAAAGTAGAGGGAAAAGAGAAACAGGAATTTGGTTAAGTATAGAAGAGGGAAAATAAGGGCTAATATATTCAAATCTGTAATAGATATTCCATTTCCTGGCAAGATATTTTCTGTATGTTTCTGGAGTTGTATATGTATTGCATATACTTGGAAAGCCCCATTGCAAAACCATCATTTTCTAGTCCAATATTTTATCCACTTACTTGTTTTCTATTGTGCTTTAAAAAGGTTGTGATAAAATGCTTTGTTGAAGATTAGTTTTTATCGCAACTTGTGGGAGTTATTGTTCTCTTGGTACATTCTTGCATGACTTTGACATATTAACTTGCGCCAATCTGGGGACCGACACCCATAGAATTGGCTAGGTATGAAAATCAATGGCGGTTGGTCGGACTACCGTAAATCGCGGTTGAATTGCAAACCTGTGTGTTGAGTTGTTGCTAGTAAAATCATAATGAATGTGCATTGGGAAGGGAAGGAATGTTGTGGGGATTGAAGAGAGTGATAAATGGTTTGAAACTTAAGTGAACATCGAATTCCAGGAGTGCGGGGTCGAATTGTAAATCACATAAGTGTTGCATTTAAAATGTATATCATGGAAGTGTCGTGTGCAAGATGTATATAATGGAAGTGTTCTATGCAAGATGCATATCAAGGAATAGGGAGCATAAGAATTCGATAGCGTTAAGTCGGGACCTGACGGTGAGATGATTGGCTAAGTTTTGAAAGGGACGACGGTCGGTCGGGATGATGATGTGATGATATAGATGGATATTAGATAAACCGGGAACTGATGACCAATCCAGGAGTTGGAGAAAGTGAGGTTCAAGTTTAAAGAGATTTTTTCTATATTTATTTAAAATGCATTCATATCCATGTATCTTAATAGATTATTTGTGGTCCAAATGTAAACCATGTTCGAACTTGTGGATGAATTGTAGATTACTGAAGTTTTGGGTGCAAGATGTATATGGAAAAACTGTAGATGATGCAAGTTTTGAGTGCAAGATTTATAATAACACCAACCACGAACTGTAATATATGCACAATATAGAACATGAACATGTATAGGGAAATGAGTTAATTTTAAGAAGAAATACAAATTTCAAATAACAACACCAAATATTGAACATCACCATAGAACAACCTCAAATATTTATATTCAGATAAACTGGGTCACGAAATACAATTGACAATATTTCCCAAAAATAGTCATCTTCGAATTTGTAAAATAATATATAGTTCATTACATATTCTATGAAATAAAAATGCCTTTGACATAATGACTGGGATTGGGACTGTCGCGGACTACAAAGAAAATATGTACAAGAATGAATTTTGTAGAAAGAAGAAAGTCGGCAATGGAAACAACAGGACCTGGCAAGAAGAAAGAGAAAATTTCCAGTCCTTGGTTAAAGCTTTGTTAGAGTAAGTGGATGAAGACAGAAGAATGTAATCAGTATCAACTTACTACGATGGTATACCATGCCTTGTCATTTTCTTTCTAATGTCCTTTTATGGCTTTCCTCGGCTTTGAACTTCATTGGTAATCCGATCAACATCCTTTTTGAACCATTCTTTGATGTAGCTCCTCATGGGCACTACGTTGATTTCATGGCAGATTTTTATATTGAACAATTCACTTTCCAAGTCCCTTATATCAATATACAGGTTGTGCAATGCTTTTTAAATATCTTGGTTTTTAATCGCATAGATGACTAGCTAGGTTTTCACATCATCTTCACCATATTCAAGAATGCCATAGAAATTTTCAAATGACAATTTTTTATAGATATGAAATTGATCATCAAATGCTTGCTTGGCTAAAAAAAATGAGTTGAATATCAATTTAGGGTCATGGACTTCATTGGTGTTGGCAGCTAGATCTATCTAAGTTAGCTTCTTGAATAGTTTCTCCCTTCTAGATATGGCTTGGCTATATGCTTGAATGAAACCATTGAGGTTCTTTACCTTTTCTTTCCAGCGTGCTTTTAGTTGGTCTATTCGATCCAGGGAAGGGAGATCCTCTTGTCTTCTTCTGAATTTTGTCATACTGGTAACTTTAACAAAGAATGGTAAAACTACATTGAGTTAGAAACCTTCTTCGTTCTTGAGATCTGCTTGCAGATAATCATGAAAAGCATGTGCTCTTGTTCCAAAAGAGACCATATTCTTTGACATCTCCCAAGCCTTTGTTATTAATTCCATTCTTTTGTTTATATTCTTTTCCACATAGCCTCGAGATGATGTGAGAAGGCTTGCCAATCCTTTTAACTTTTCCGCATGTGTGGTGGGCCCGACCATTGCCAAAGGAATAGAAAACATTGGAAGAGGCATTAGAGTTGCCTCCAATTCTTTGATTCGCTCCTTTAACATGACATTTTTTGTTTTAGGCCACTAATAGAGTTGTCTAGAGCATCTCCAGTTGCTCGGTGTATCTGAGAGATCTGGGAAGGGCGCATTTTGTGTAGGTTGATCTCTAAATGATATTTCCCTTTCTTATTCTTTGGATCTTTCTGTTCAATAAACAATTTTTTGGATTCGTTGTCAAAAACAATGCTCTGAAATGCAAAAGACTCTTCTTCATCCAATGTATCTATGCAAATTATTTCCATCCCAGGATTGTGTGGAGAAATGCTCTCTAGTTGGTCGTCATCGAGGAACATTTTGTCAATGTCAATTTCTAGTTCCATATCTTCCAGGGAGAGATCGTGGATATCAATTTCTCCCCTCGGTCCCTCCTGTTCTTGGACTATTGTTTTCCGTTTTTTTATCGTGGGAAGTTTGTGACAAATTTCAATTTTTTTGGAGGGAGGGTTCGTATCTCCTCCTCTGCTTGAAGAACTGTGTGTCACTTTGTTACTTGGGTAGGCCGTTGGAGTACTTCTCCGAGATGTTGTGGTGTTGGGTGTGGCGGTTGGGGATTGGGCACATTTTTCACCTGGGCCTTTTCATTTCTGCTTGGATGAGTCATTGGTACTGGCACCGAGTTCATTCAGGATAGTGTTAGTGAAAGAACTATTGAAGTGGTGCCTGACCATGAAATCCCCGACTTTCCAAGTCAAAGAGATGAATTGACTTTTTATTTTTTCATGGGAAAAATGAAACCAGTAGATGTATTGCCTTGTTATTCCAGCAAAAAACATTGTACCGGATATGTGACATGGAAGGAAGCAAGGATTTTATTTAGACCCAAAAATCCTTATAAAATTATAGTTCTCCATTTTTTCTAGTGTGCCCTTCCTATCTAGGAAGATTGTCAGCTGGCTAGAGAACTGGGGAAAATACTTTCCAAATATCAATGCTTTAAAAACTGAAACAAAATCATTAAAGACTTTATAAAAATGTTGGCAAGTGTCGTGTCTCCATAATATCTAGTATGAGAATGTTACTGGGTCAAATTCATAGTTCAACTTCTTACACATAGATAGTTCAGGGAATGGGTAGCAATTCTCCACGGAAAAAATTAAATAAGATGACATAAAGAATTTATTCTTCCTTYAGTATTGCAATAACTGGGAAGAGAGTTCAATGTAAATCAACTTGCGGCAATGGAAGATGGATTCTTCCTTGACCATAAAATATAAAATATACAGAATCATCCGAGAGATGCTGGTTGCACTTTCTTGTCTCGTTATCCTCGTGAAAATCCATGCAATTTTCTGAAAAAGGTTTTTAAATGCACTAACCTATAATATGGCTATGTCCCAGGGAGCGCTCACTTGGTTCTATAAGAACTTTGACAAGAGGTCCAATTCATTACCATACTTCTTTTAGAATTKTTTGCAATTCTCGCCCTTGAAAGTAGTCGTTGGGTTGGGAAGTGTTAACATATTTCAAAATACTTGAGGTGATAGGGAGACTTGGGAATGGTTTCCCATCTGGATAATCTGTTGGTTTGGAATATAGTTCTTGGCACATCACGTGACCAACTCCTTAAAGTAAAAAAATTTKGGGACACAATTTGTCGCTGCAATTCCATATGTTGAGATAACTTTCTTTTGGGCAGAAGGGGACGAGTAGTAGTCATAAGCTATGGACCACTAAAAAGTATGGTCCTTGCGCCTGAAATATTTAGGTTATCTCCACAAAATTTTGTCGAGTTGCATCCATAAGGTGATGAGAACGTTCCTTTTCTCCTCATATTATTTAAAATGGATGCTACAACATCGTAATATAATCTTCGATAAATCTTGGTTCAATGTGTTTTAATGGAAGAGGTTGTCGACCTTTCCTCCTTTTAATGTCAATCTTTTCGATGTGTCTGGTGAGTCATGACTAATAAAGGCATAATTAATGTGCATTGGGAAGCATGCAAAGTTGGTGTGGATGGACGACAACAAAAACTGCTTTAGAACTTTGGTGAACCTGGAAGACCAGTAACCTGCGAATCTGTGAGAACAAGAGCTAAAAAATCCACTAAGTATGGAAAGGCGAGGTGCAATTATTTCAAAAAGTTGAAGTAAATAACAATTTTTCTGAGCTAAACATCCATATACCTAAGATTAAAATAAAAATAAAAATAAAGAAAAATCAGAAGCCATAATATTGACCTCTACCAATTTGAGAATAGGTAGGTTTAGTTGATGGATCCAAATATGGCTTACTTCAGGCGATTGGGGTGCACGTGGGGTTCTTGTGAGAAGAGATAATGTTTTGATGAAGGTTTGTTTATATTGCTACATGTGGTAGTAATTGTGTGATAGTATTTAGAATGAACACTGGAGGATGGTAATACAATCTTCCGTAAATCTTTGTTTAATTCATTTTAATGGGAGATGTCGTATAGATTTGGCCTCATTAATGCCAATATTTTCAAATCTAATAAAAGCATAATCAATTTGCAATGGGAAAGTCTATGAAGATGGAAGGGAAATCGAGAAAGTATGGAAATGAGGGGAAAACGTTGTCAACTATGTAATATACCTGGATCTTGACAAAACCAGGTTCAATTTAGAAGATAATTTGTTTATATTTACTTAAACATTTTCCATATTATTTTATTTTATTAGTATTCTTTGTGGCCCAAATGCAAACCATGTTCAAATTGGAAGGGTGGAGAAACATTTTCATATGCAAGCATACTCTCAAATATGTGAAGCTGTAATATATGCACAATACTAAAGAGGGGTATCATGTCAACACCTTTGTAGATGACAGGGGGCCAATACAATATTGCATTCTTGCTATGATGATGCCTTAAAAAAACTAAAATAAGAAACTAATTAGATTCCATAATATTCTCCCATTAATGCATTTTAATAGGAGATGTCCTCGATCTTTCTGCGTATTAATGCCAATCTTTTCAAACATATGTCGTGGGTTGTCACTAGTAAAATCATATTTAATGTGCATTGGGAAGGGGCGAAGGTGGCGGGGATGGAGTGGAGTGAAAAATTCTTTGGTAATTTTTTTGAACCTGGGAGTCCGTGGTCGAATTGTAGATCACCCAATTTTTGGATGCAAGATGTATACTCTAAACACGGGGTATGAGAGTTCGATAATGCCTACTCGGGAATCCATGGCCATAAAATTGGCTAAGTAAGGAAACGAAAGTCGTCGGTCGGACTCGTGATGTCAAGATATATATGGATATAGAATTTGTGAGTCTGCCACCTAGGAACCCGCTATCATAGAAATGCAACTAAGTATAGAAGAGGGAAAAAAGAAAGGGAGAGAAGTACTTTATACTTGACAAAAGAACACTTTGTCTGATAATTTTCAAGTGATAGAAACACATCGACTATGGGGCATGAGATTTCAGGGCATGAGAGTTCCATAGGGCCTAGCTCAGAACTGGTGGGCATAAAATTGGCTAAGTATGGAAATGAATAGCAGTCGGTCGGACTTGTGATGTGAAGATATAGATGGATACAGAATTTCTGAGTCAGCAACCCCGAGAACCCGCGAGCATAGACATGTGACTATGTATAGAAGAAGAAATGGATAGTAAAGGGGAAGAAGAAAAGGGAAAAAGCGGCAAGTATAGAAGAGAAAAAAAAAAGGAGTAAATAACTTTATACATCACATAACAACACTTGGTATTAAGTATGTAAAGGAGGTCCGGTCAGACAGAGTTATCGTAGGCAGAGTGAGGCTTGCGAGTTTGAGGAGTCTGGGGTCGAATTGTAGATAACTGAAGTTTTGGGTGCAAGATGTATATCCGAACATGGGGCATGGGAGTTCGATAATTCCTTCGGGGGAACTCACGGCCATAAAATTGGCTAAGTGTGGAAACGAACTATAGTCGGTCAGACGCGTGATGTGAAGATATAGATGGATGTATAATTTCTCACTCTGCCACCCCGGGACCCCGCGAGCATAAATATGTGACTAAGCATAGAACCAGAAACAACTAATACATGGAAAGAAGAAAAGGGAAGAATGGGTAAGTATAGAATAGGAAAAATAAAGGAAGCAAAGAAATGTATTCATCACACAAGTATGAAAACGAATGGCGGTCGGTCGGACTCGTGATGTAAAGATATAGATGGAAATTGAATTTGTCCCTCTGCCATCTCGGGAACCCACGAGCATAGACACGGGACTAACTATAGAACCAAAAATAGATAATAGAGGGGAAGAAGAAAAGGGAGAATGGATAAGTGTAGAAGAGGAAAAAGAAAGGGAGCAAAGAACTGTATGGCTCATAGAGCAACACTTAGTGTGACAAATATCAAGTGATAGAAACACATCAACTATGGGAAAAATATATAGCTGGACAAATTGGACAACACATGCAGATTAGAGTTTTTTTGTAACCATACCTCTTAGTCTCAAGCATACACAGTGTATTTGTTGTGGCACATTGCACTCCATCCTTGTGCCCAATTACTATGTTCTTGTTTCAATGTCGCAATACAAAGAATACAATGGACATGAAAGCAAGTTTCTACGTAGGAACACCTGAAAAAAATATGGGAGTACAAATTTATTTATTTGAATACAACAAGATAGAAAATAGAATTGACATAAAGACAAGTCAATATACAGGAAGATATGGAGTATCCAAGGAATTAAAAAATGAAGCTGCAAATTAGTGTAACAAATATAGACAGAGTAAATGAAAAGCAATTGGATATGGAACACGGGTAGAAATATGCACCTTTGCATGGATTCTTATACACTTCTGGTTAAGTGTTATTTGTCGTGTCTAGTTTTCCACTTTGTTTCTATGAAAAAAAGCACAAAAAAAAATGGACATGAACATAATTTGACATGTAAAGAAAAAAACAAGGAATATGTACATAGAGTAAATAAAATAGAATAAAAGGAATAGAGTAACATATAGTGCTAGAAGAATGTACCGTTTTTGTTTTTTGTTTTTTTGGTTCATCCATGTTTATGTATATATAAAAATTTGTGTAAAAAAAGTTTGTGCCTAAAATTAATTACAAAGAGAAAACTAAGTTGGATAGCTTGGTTTTTTGCAACAAGATAGACAGATATGCTTTGAAACATAGAAATATGATTTTGCAATATGTTTGATGTATATTTCATAATTCAAGTGCAATACCAATTGTATCATGATCAGACCAATATGTGTACAAACCAGGGAAAACTAAGAAGTTGGATAACTTGGTTTTCTTCAACAAGCTAAACATATATGCTTTGAAACATAGAAATATGATTTGGAATATGTTTGATGTATCTCTCATAATTCAAGTGCAATACCAATTGTTTTGTGACCAGACCATTATTTGTCTAAGATAAAGACATTGTATTGATAAATGGGCACATTCGACCATACATGGTCAATAATTGTGTTTTGTACATGGCTTGTGTTGTTCAAAAGAAAGAGGAAACTGTATTTGCACATGTAGTTTTCCAATTCTTTTGTTCTGGAATTATTTTGTAGCATGTCAATATTGAAGTCTCCTACAATGAAAATGATTTCATTCAAATGAAAATGGTCCAATGCATTGGAAAGAACATTTAGTATGTTAGAGAATGTTGCATGGGGAGAAACATAGAGATTCAATATTGCAATTTCTGATCCATGGAAAAATACTTTTGCAAGCACCATCTCAACATTGTTTTCTTCGAAATGTATATGCTCCAAAATTGTTACATGTTTTTTCACCAATATCATCACCCCATGTGTAATGTAACTTGATATGCAATTGTGATTTGGAAATTGCTTTCTTTGCATGCATAATGCCATGTATGTTTTCTATAATCACAGAATATCGGATTGCATTGTGTCATAGTCATTGAGTATATCATCCATATGTGCATGTAAGCTATGTGTGTTAAGTGAGAGAATTGATACAGATGAGTTTGTGTTTATGGATTGGAAATCATACTACAGATGCCACTTTGCGGTAGTCCTGAGGCGTTGCATCTCAATATCAAATTTGTGTTTGGCTTTGAAGTTATCTTTTGTAAGAGGACTTAGTAAATACAAGGAGTCTATACTTCTGACATGGGACAACATTGTGTATATAAGTCCATGTATTCGAATTCCAACAGTCTCAAATGAAACACTATCAAGTGTTAGTCCTTGTGATCTGTGGACTGTACATGCACATGCAAGTTTAATTAGAAACTGTTTTCAAATCTTCATTCGACCTGTCTTTGTTGATGTTGATACTGGTTTTGATATTCACAAGATAGGTGTCTAATTCCTTGCAGTGTTTGAATTATATAGATAAGCCAACTTGTTTGCTTGTCGGTGGCCTAAATGCGGTTCATGGAACTTAATCCAGAGGACATCAAGTTTTCCTATTTTGGTATAGCCTTTGAGTATTCCATCTACACCATTGACCAAGACATCCTATGAATCATAGTTGCAAGCATATATTTCAACCAACATGTCTACTTTCAGGACAAGTTGCAAAGGTAAAGTGGCTATATGACGTGGAACATTTCCATGGTTGTCTTCTTTGAGGTCAATTGAATTGATCAGGATATCATTTCCAGGCATGAGCGATAGCATGAACCTGCTATGCATTGCAACATCCCTATTCGTGTAGAACAGGTAAGGGAAGGTTGGGTCTGTTGGTGAAGGTTGCATGCACCTCGAATTGATATATGTTAAGTCATCATGTGTTTGGTTGTTTGTCCGCATTCTATTCAGAATTGCAATAAATGTTTCATTTGTCTGGCGCATTGTAGTACAAAATTAAAAGCATTTAATATTGTCTTTCCATAATTCATGCGTCATTGTTTGCATGTTGAACGTAGGTTTTTCAAATATCAAAGAATCTTGGATGGGATGTGCCTGGTAAAGGTCCCCACATAATATCATGTCAGTGTTTCCAAAGTATTTTGTGTGCACATGTTTTATGTTTCTTAGTCAGTTGTCAATGGAACACAAGAAGAGACTTCCAATGAAGGATGCCTCATCTATGAAGACAAGTTGCAGTTCTTCATAAATCTTAGACAATGTATCTAACATTTTCTTGCTGAGTGAAAGAAACTATGACTTGTTAAAAGGCATAAAAAATGCAGAGTGGATTGTTGTTCCACCTACATTATATGCATCTTTTCCTATGTATGCAACTATTAGGTCCTTTGGATTCATAGGATCAGAGGAATTGTTTGAATCATAGATTTGTATAATCATTTGGAATAGTTCTTTTGTTGTGAATGTCTTTCCTATTCATGCTCTGCTTGTAAGGAACACGTGCACATGAGTGTGCATGATCAAGCATTTTTTAAGCGTAATGTCCTTTAGAATTGTTTGTTGTTCTTGATTCAAGAGACGTCTGATTCTGTGGTATTCATTATTTTCAATAAGGAAAGGATGTTTTGTGACTTGAAAACCAAGATTGATACATTTCCAATGTCATCTGCTCGAGGATGAGGAAAATCTGCTTACAAGTCATAGGACTCGCAGGGAGTTCTGGTTGTTTTTCGGTTTGTGAATGTCTCATCAACATTGTGAGGGTTTTCTAGTTCATTAACTGCACTTTCTAGATCACCCCATGTTGGATTAACATTGTAAGTAAATCTAGATTCATTGGTTTGCACTATAGTCTCATCGGCAACATATGCAGCTTCCCATGCAAGGAAGTTATGTTTTAATGTGTTTTCGTTTTTGTCGAACGGAACGTATAACAATAGATTTTCTCTACAATAGTTTCCATAGTCAGTATGTTTTTGTATTTGACAAACCGTATCACAGAGGGTTTTTTTCTTTTTGATATGGGTGCACCATTTTTTTTGTAATGTGATAAAAATTCTGCTAAGAAGATATGCGTAATAGGAGATGGATGCTGGAGGAAAATCAAAAAACCTATGCAATGAATCTGAAAGAACTCTCTGATCACGTCCTATGAATTTTCAGGATATTGTTCTATCAAAGATAGTGGTTTAAGCACAACTGTGTGTTTCTCAAGTGGAGATGTGTTTATGAAGACACATTTTCTTGAACTACAATTGAGGGGCAGGGAAAGTGCAATGTGGACTGCGTGTTGAGAAGACATTTGTTGAAGATTAAGTAATGTATTACCAAGCGTACGTATCATTTGTATATCATCAATATGACTTCTTTCATGTTCTTTATGTATTATTCTGAATGCACTTTTCATATATTTGTCCACCTTTGTCATATATGAGGTACAGTACGATGTTGCAACATATGCATTGAGGACATACTGTGCATCTATATTTGCATTCCACATAACTGGCATGTCCTTGGAGAAACTGTTGTTCCAGATATGAGAAAGTTTTCGTTTAAGGAAAATTGGTGGTTGTTTAAGCGTACATTGTATGGCTTGGATGTACTCATCTTCTGTTAGATTTATCTCTGTCAAGAAGTCATCGAAGATCATTAACCCATCAAAGTCTCGATGTTCTAGAAATGAGAACAAGGATCTAGATTTATCAACGACAACATTGTCCTCTAAACTAAGTGGCTCTATGATTCTTGTTGTTCTCATTGGCGGCACAGGGAAGTGTTGACGGGCGTAAGTGACACACCATCAACTACGAGAATAGATTCGGGCCAGGGTTGTCTAATTAACCCAAGTCGTTTGGTGTAATCTATTCTAACAGTTTTAATGGCTTCGTTAGCCAACTAGGGTCCTAAAACAAAGAAAATAAATAAACTACTCTAAATATAAAACTATGATACAATATACTTTAATCTAATTATTTACAAGTGTTTCCAGAAATATAAATATGTGATTATAAACAGAGTATTTACAAGTTGCAAGTTTTTGGTGAATGCCTTGTGAAATCAATGTTTGGTGATTGTTTTAGAAAGTAGATAAAGAAAGAACATATTTTTATATTTTCTACTTTATAATCTAAAATCTAAGAACTTAAAAAACAAAATGCTAATAAAACATAATCTGAAACAAGGATAGAGTAATGGTCACGACCAATTTAAACTGCCCTATTTTGTTAATAAACAAACTGATAACAAAAATTGAATGTGAATAAAGCTAACCTGAGATTAGTTTCATACTGTGTCTATGTCTCTATGCGATCCAAACCTCCAACTATCTTGTCTATGAGAGAAATCTACAACAGACTTGTACTAACATCTCTTGAATAAACTCAAGGTGTTTATTGACAGTTTGGATATAAGACAGAGTAACAAAAATGTAGATCCAATGATCTTGTGATTATGAATGATTACATTAAAAGAAATTTTAATGTGAAACATTCATTGGGTACATCAACTAAACATCAAGCATAAATTATGACATTGAAGTTTAAATGACAATCACATAGATAATATATGAAACAAGAAGTTATAGACAAAAATTTAAAGAACTGAATAAAATGAAACATCGCATGCTAATGAGACTAAATCTGCATAACATATCAATCTTCCATAATAAAAAGAAAAACATAAATGGAACAGCGTCACCTAGGTCTAAATCCGCAATGTGAATCACTTTTCCATTCAGTTCTGAGAATGACATGTCCATAATCTGTTCCAAGAAAATATAGTCCCTTTTACTAACAAATTGAACATTATTTAAAGTAATCTGGGATCACATACTCATATCTCACGGGATAGAGATGGATCTCCTAAAATCAAGCAGTATTACAAAAACAGTGGATTGGGAACCACTTATAACAAAGTTGGTTTATTAAAAAATAGATCAAAGTTTCTACAAAACATGAAAAAAAAGAAGCTACTAATCACTTGCATATAATTAAAAGATATTTCCTCCCAGTAATCAATAGCAGCATCTCCAATTTCCTAAAAAAAAAAAAAAAACATTTTATTAAATTAGAAAAATAATTAATCATAACTAATTACTATTTTTTATAAAAATAGAGACTTGGCTACAGAAGTCTTAATTTTAGTAAATAAAATCAAACTTCAAATCGATTTATTTTGAATTAGCTAACAGAGATAAAACGAAAAAGAAAATCAAATTGTTTACCATTAAAATTTAACTAAAGAGGGGTTGGGTAGTTCAGAATTTATTATCACCTTAACACTGGTTGCATTATTGATGACGATGTTTCCTGATCTCTTAATACATTTAGCTTGCCTCTCGATGTGCGCCTTGAGATCACGGTTTTATTTCCTCAACAAATCATTCTGGGCAGTAAGAGTTTTAATTTTGGATTGTAGGAGAGGAATGTCGGTGTAATACCACTCGACCCAATGCAAACAAACATCACATTGTATAGGATAGATGGTAGGTCGATGAAGTGCATAGTCAAATAGGGATGTATCAGTCTTACTTGTTGTTTACTTTTAATCATGCATAATACCAGAGAACCCTTCTTTACCTTTAAGGCATGGTGGAAAATTTGTCACAAAATCATAAGGTTCAGTAGGACTGATAACTTCCCTCTTAGAACCCTGCAGTTCTGGATTTTCCCGAACCAGAAAATCCTCTATCTCAGGATCTGAACCCTCATCGATCTCGATTGGACTGATAGAGCTCATATGAGTATCGTTTTGGTTCCTTAGTTTCCTTGAAATTAGGCGACCTACCTTCTTGTTCTTGAACCCTAAGTCTGTGCATTGTTGTTTTGTTCCTTTGCAAGGTTTCTCGATATTTGAATTAATAATAACATTTAGGCTAGAATCAATATTAGGCACAAGAGGGTCAATTATCTTCAATTCAACAGTCTCTTGCTCAGGAAATCCTACAGGTGAAGACTTACTCGACATCCCTACGTCTATAGGGTTTATGTTGATAAACTCTGGTCCATTGATCGAAATACCGAATTGCTCTTCAATCAGTGGCTTGTCTATGTTAGGGTTTGTTGTAGGAATAGTCTGGGCAAAACCATTCCTCATCAAAAAAAATTCCCAATAGTCACCTACAGTCGATAGGTGATACATCAACAATATCTTAACCAATCACTGATGGAATAGGCTTAAATCAACACCCTGTCTTTTATATCATTTGGACATCTTATAGAGGCTTCTCAAGAAGTAAAATGGCATATCTAAATCGAAACCAATGAAATGCATGAGTAAACAGATATGGTAGAGGAAGACCAATCCGTATCGACCTTCGCATGTCACAAATTTCTTGAGAATTAACAACAAACTATGCCATCTAGGTTTTACCAGGGAGATAGAAATACCTTTCTCACAGCAGTTCATCTTTCGGGATGTCATAAACAGACTCCACGAGACTCCTTCAATTCAGGTGTTTTTGAACCATTTTTCACCCTTTGATGGAAGCCCTATTGCTTTGCTCACAAACTTCTCAGTCAATTCTAACTGTGTGTCCCCAATTTTAGCTTTGCAACCATCAAAGGTTTGCGCAAAAGATTTAGCCACTTGAAGATTATAACCCTCAATTTTCTTAAGGAAAACATCCCAGCCATGGCTTTTTAGGTCCTCAATCGTATTTTCGTGAGAAAGTAAAGCCTGACATCCATTCGGATCTAAGCGAATGACAGGCACCATGAAAAATGTAACTAGAATGCAACAAGGGTTACTCTGGATAGTTTTAGGTTCGAATCGTGTGAGTAGCAGAAACAATTCCGAATGGAGAGTGGAGACATAAAAATAACATAGTCGATGTGTTATCATAACTCGAATAGTGGGAGTGAAAACCAGGGGTTTGATTGTAATCCTTACCATCCCTTGTGATGAGAGCCAAACATACAGAGTACCAAAACCCTATGAATGTAATGAATGGCTCATTAATATGTTAAGCCAGCAAGGTGAGGTGAGGATGCGAGTACAGAAGGTGTGTATTCATTTGTATGATTGTTGGTATGACCACCGAATTCGTGACAAGACTATAAAAAAAATATCAAAGGCTCTTCACAAATCGAAATCTATCAAACCATTGAAACAATAATCATATTAAAACAAAAAAGATGGTTCTAACAACCATTTTATAAGATTTATATTTCAATTTCATATGAATGGTTTGTTGAACGATATTCCTAAGGCAGAAAATTACTAAAACAACAAGCCAAGTTTTATGTTTAATTCATGCTTGCAGTCATGAATTAAAGATAAAACAATTGAAAATCTAAATAGTAAAAATTAATGAAGTAGGATTTAACCCAATCAGTGATAATAAACTCAGAAAAGTGTTTATATACAGGTTGATGGTAGCTATAGAAATATGCAAATTCTTTCAATCGTGTACAATATAAAAAATGATGTATTGTTGCCAACATGAAGTTGTATCTTCAATGTGATTTTTTCCATTTTTTACAAATTTTTGTATGATAATGTCTATGAACTTTGGAAAGTTCTCGATCCAAATGATCTGTGTTGCATGTTATGTATTTTTCCACAAACTATTCGATCTGTGAGTTGTTTTCAGCTCCATAGACCGATGCACCCTCTATCCACAACAGTGCGTGGTCATGCTCACTCCCCCTATTCTGGAATTCAGTCACAAAAAAGTAGTCCGATATTTTTTCGAAAAACATTTCATCATGGAGTATCAATTGTCTCAAAGCATTTATTCTATGTCTATAGTAGCGAGAACATGTCACTTGGTCTTTTCTTATGAGGTAGTCCATGCTTCATTTTCCAGTGTATCAGTTTGTTTTTTACGTTTCTTGTTCTTATGCAAGTCAGATACTGAAGCCACCAATGGATCCCAGCGATGCTCTGCACTTGTAAATGTGATGAAAAATGTTGGCGGTCCCAATTGTTGGATCATTGCAAAAACAGTTTTCTTGTTTTGTTGCAAATAGTCAGGAGAGATGCAAATGTTTTTGAAATCTATGTATCCAATATCAGATTTCGGGATTTTTTCTAGGTTTACTTTGTACTTGAGATATTTGGCCAACAAATTTCTTCCTTGTAGTTGGCCTTTTCTTATTCACACCCACATGCAAGACAACGCTTGCTCTATTATTATGTGCATTGTTTTGAAAAAAAAAATTGTTATTTTACAGGAGAAGACACCGTTTGAATGCAGCAGCTCCCATCGAACTTTTTTATGGTAATTGAATCATTCTGTAATGTCAATGGGATGTGGATATCCATAGAACAGTGTTGGGAAGTTCATTTCCTCAACAAATTTGTCCTTAAATATTCCAAGTGGATGTTGCCCCTCAGCAGGTGAAATTTTGACAATTTGGTCTTGTAAGTCATGGATGTGTTGTGAATCAGTGAATCCATGTACCAATGTCTCGGCAGGTGTTTTAGTCTCTGATTCATCGCTTGTATCAAATTCACTAGTAGTTTCAAGAGTCTATGTAGAGTTGTCATCCCCTTCTCCGAGAACACCATTCTAGTTCTCATTTATACAAATGTTATGTACTTTGTACAAGGCCCTGTAACATGCTTCTTTTAGTGCTTTCATGACAACATGCACACACACTTTACTTGTCTGATATGAATTCTTGTACTGCAAGCGTCTTTTGAGAGCCACAACAATTTTCATTGTATCGTTAATGAATTGTGGCAAGGCTTTTTGCACAACATCTAGTTGGACAAGCACATTAATAATTGATCCTGTTAAGCCCATTTGAGGTCATTTATAGTCCCAGGGTCTGATTTGTGCAAATGCAATTCGCAAAGACACAAGTCTCTCTTCAATTTCTGTAAGCGCACTTACATATGGTAGTGGTGTATTACATATTATTTGGTCAGGCATTGCAAACTGTGGCAGTTTTCCATTTTCAAGCGACTGTTTGCATGGAAGAGAAATTTTTCCACTGGAAAATGTTTTATCATTTAGTGTCAAGTGGAGGTATTATGCTTCCAAATCAGGCATGAAAGACTTAGTGTTGTTTTTGAAATTCAATTGATCGCAAATTGCACATGCAATTGAAGGAGTGTATTTGATTTTTTTCACATAGATATGTCTTGCATCTTTCTTTTGTAGGGAAGTATGTGTAGAAAGTGTTTGTTGGTTTTCATTGGTAGCAGTACATGGTGTTGGTTCTAGCCCACAAAATGTGATTTTTTCCTCTTAGACAGTGCCATGACCATTGTGGGATATGTGACCGTACCTATTTCTCTTGTGTTGTGCACAAACAATTTTTTTTAGGTTGTGATATGTTAGTTTCTATCTAGAAGGAAGCGTAGTAATGCATTTTTTTCTCTCATGTATGATCTTTTTCAAGTTGTGATAACTTAGTCTACATTTTTTGTTTAAGGCCAGGATGACCTCATGGCAACTGGGATGAGTTTCATTATGATTAAATAACATGTGATGCTTATGTAGATTCGATGTGGTTTGGCTGGCATTGACAGTTGACCCTAAACCGATAGTATTTCCCATACCACCAATGTATTTTTTCCTCACACGTATGACCTTTGTCAATTTGTGATAAGTTAGTCTACGTTTTTTGTTTAAACCCTGTATGGCATGATCACAACTAGGATGAGTTTCACGTATGAATTTTTTCAAGTTGTGATAATTTAGTCTACGTTTTTTGTTTAAGCCCTGTATGGCCTCATCACAACTGGGACAGGTTTAATTCTCATCAAATAGCATGTTACAGGTATGCACATTCGACGCAGTTTGGGTGGCATGGAAAGTGGACCCAAAACCAATGGTATTTCCCATCAAAGGTTGATAATGGATATGTGGCGTATCTATTTTCTACGAGATGATGCGAATTGTTCGATCGTAGTTTGAATCAATACACCAGGAATGGACACTGTCATCTATCAGGGTCGACCAAACCTAGATATTTACTCTGAATATGATAGATATCCATTGCAAACAGAATCTTCCAGCCTACACATTTCCTTTTTCATATGGAAGTGCCATGTTTACAAGGTATTCTTGCCAACTTCCAATTGTCAGCATATTTTCTAGGAGATATGGCGAAAGGTGTTGATGCAAACAGCTAAAAGCTTGTTGGTTGCCACATATAATTGCATTGCAAAAGGATTGTACAGTGTAAAGACACAGTGACTACACATCAAACTTTGTTGCTACCAAATAGCAAATTGCATTGAACAAACTATCTCCACAACTAGATGCAACATTTGTTGCTATATGCAAGCCATGACAGTGTACATGATGCATTATTCATTTCCATTGCAATTCAAGGTCTTTGAAAATGAGGGACATGTAAATATGAGGTCCTCCAAGATTGCATATAGATAATTTTCTATACAATAGTGGTTCATAATGATCACTGACAGGATTGGCATCATGGAACAAGATGCAATATGGATCGTTGGATGCATTTATGTTGAATAGTATATCTCTTGTTTTCCTTGTCAATGACCACATTCCAATTGATATATTGAGCCACTTAGACAACCACCGTATACAAAATGTATCTCCCCAAAGTCCCCTTTCATGTGCAAGCAGAATTGTAGATGCAGACAACCGCATCTTTGAAAAATACGTAGTGACATCATGTATTCCATGCAACTACCAAAGAAAGTCAGATGCCAACTCGTATTCATAGCACTCCAATGCCTCAACGTCACCCTTTTTTAAACAGCCCAAGAAATAATCTATTAATCCATTGTGCAGGTCAGTCAAGGAATAACGAAAATGCAATAGAACCTGAAATGCATCGAAAAGGCAATCCCCTACAGTATACGAGAATGCATCCAATATAAAAAGCCCATTTCTATGCAATACATGGTCGATGTTTTCATTCACAATGGAGTCTTTATCTATTTTATACGACTCAACATATATTACTTGTTTCATCTCTTAAACTGTGATTTTCAGGATGTTTCTTAGCTATATTCAATTTATATGCAAATAGAGAAAAGAAAAAAAAATGAAAAATAAAAAAAAGACAAATAGAAAACTACAAGTGTGGAACTGCATACCAATTCCACTATCTATCCTTCAACCTTCTTCTTGTCAAATTCAATCCTCCCTAGTCGCCACAGTGTATGATAAGCAAACAAACGTACAGTGAACAGTGAACCAAACATAATAGAAAATGCAAATAGATAACATTATAAATTTGTTGAGCACAAAGACCGAGTATTAAAGGTATATCATTTTTGAACCTATACCTATTCTGGGTGTGAATCCTACAAGATTTTCATAGGCAGAAGATGCTTTGCAAGAAACAAAGGACAGGACAAAGAAAACAGGTGGATGGAGTTTACCCTAGAAGATGCTTGCCCCATGTGGCAACTCCAAACTCATTTTCTAAAACGATTTGAATTTCTATTTTGGAAACATCTATGGCACAATATCTAGAATGTGGAAGTTGGAATATGTGATTGGAAGGGAACAACCTGGAAAAAATGCACCAAACGCATGGTTTCCAAGAACAGAAAATAAGAGGAGAACATTTGGTTTTCTTTTTTATATTTCATTGTAGTTGCGACAAATCTAGGTTCTATGTCCAGCATTGACATTCAAATAGGAACAAGACGTTTGGAAGGGAACAGACTAGGAAAAATGCACGAAACGTATGGTTTCTAGGAACATATAATATGAGGAGAACATTGGGAAAAAATGCTCCAAACGTATGGTTTTCAAGGGCAGGAAAACCGAGGAGTTTTCTTTTTTATATGTCACCGCGGCTATGAAAAAGGTGGGTTCTGTATAGAACATTGACATTCAAGAACAAGGAAAAGATTTTGGTTGTAGTAGCCACACAAAAAGATGTTCTGCAACAGGGGCAAGGACTCCTAGTATTGAAAATTCTTGCTTGCAAGCT
>JASDQU010103334.1:37307-52644 GCA_032191745.1 Picea mariana | reverse complement strand
TCCCTCGAGTGATCCATCTTTCCTTGCCAAGGTTTTCTCGCACATGAAGAACTACCCACCGTGTGAATGATCCCAATAGTTTACAAGAAATATTAAGGTCTCCTCTTCCTTACGGTCACTCACCCTCCAGGCCCAGGCTCAGGCATCCCCTTCACTGCTATACAATTCCTCGGGTGATCCATCTTGCCCTACCAAGGTTTTCTCACACAGGAATAATTCCAGAGACTCTATCGAGCCTTACAGTCGAGGCATCCCTCAGAATTGCTCTGTCGAGGAATCCCTCTAGCTTGTATTAACTCAACACAATATATTCTAGGCGATCATGGCTTACCACGAGGTTCTCATGGCTCAACAATAGCCATTTTTCATGCTTTTATAGCTTAACATCCTTCCGGCTTAGCTAAAGTTAGGGACGAAGGTTACTCTCCTTCTCCCAATTCAGTCTTTATTTCATGCGATCGGATTATACTCTTTCTCACTCGTATCACATGCATATAAAAATTCACGAGAAATCATCATAAATTTTAAATTCAAAATTTTCTTGTAAATATGTGACCCATAGATATCCAAAATCCACATTTGGTTCCCATATTTGTTCCACACATGAACCAGATTCATAATTATGGGACTTTCCTTCCCACAGCGGTTTGGCTCAGCAGGCAATTGGTATTCCTTATGGCTTACAACACTGCCATATTCAAGACTCCTTTGTTTCCTTCACTTTCAAGTTCAATTAGCCAAACAATTGTTAGTTTCAATGCACATGCATTTTATTGTATCTTTATAACGTCATCATGAACAATTTCAGAATTTTTCATACTAACAATCAATTCACTTTCTCAAAAAGGAAATATCATTCCTTGTAGTTTGGCTCAGTAGGCATTTGGACTTGCTTAGGGGCTTACAATACTGCCATATCCAAGACCCATTTCTTCCTGCAATTTTAACATTCCCCAACCAAACAAATTGTTAGTTTTCATGCACATTACCTTTTCAAAATCAAGCATACTAACAGTCCAAGTCATCTTCATCTTTTCAAGGATACAAAGCAAAAGGATACATCATCCCTTACCTATGCACCATTTCATCCTACCAATTTTTTTTTTCAGAATGTAATTTAGATATCAATTGACCTTAATGAATGTGCCAACATTCATGGCCACATTCATACCCAATGCACCTTTGCATTGATTTTAAGTTTCCCACACTCTACGACAAGTACTTGGTCATGGTGTGTTGGAGCTTAGCCCATATTTTCACCATATGGTTTATTCATTCCCATTCATTGTTATAGCAGGACCATACTTTTTTCCATAGGCTGATCGCGATCCCAAATCAGTACCCCTAAAACTCAAAAGTTTCACATGAATACCTTTAAGCATTCTTCCTCCATTAATAACTAGGGTGCCACTGCTCATGGCCACCCAAATTTGTTTTCCTTCAGCGCTTTCATAATGTAAGTAAAACATTGGAAGGTCCTCCTTCCTTACTGAAAATCCATTGTCTTTCCTCTTATGTGACATGCATTCCCTCAATGCATTCCATGAAACGTGCTAACTATAATCACCTTCACTACCACAGAACCAATCCCCACGACCACAATCTAACTAGCCCGAATGGACTATGTTTTCTCTCCACGCGATCTAGATTTGTGACCTCATCTCTATTCATTTCGGCGCTATCCTTCCAGCTGCCGTGTCCAGGTGATACTCTATTCATTTCGGCGCTAAACCTCTTGTCTTCAATTCGATGGTGAATATTTGTCTTCCCACATATCCAACGGTTGCAAGGGATTGTGGAACCTCAACTAGCTTGTGGTTTAATTCTCCTTTCTATATCTGCAATGATTATGGGTCATCGATCTTATTGAACGACTGGAGTTTGACCCGTTAAATCCAGTGGATCTTAAAATCGATCTGATGACTGAGATTGGTTTCCTTTCGATGAATGACTTGTGTTTACTTTCGCTGTCAAGTTCTTGATTAACCTGATTCGATCAGGGCTTTCCTTTGTGATCCTCGCGACCTCGATATGTAGTTGATCAAAGGGATTTCTACGATCTCTTAGTAAATTTTTTTGACCTTTTGAGTCAATCAGAGATCATTTGGCTCAAATGCTCCTGCATCATACAATCGGCTTTCACTGCTAGAGGTTCATACCTCCAACATTTGGGTTCTCCTTCCTGAATCATACCCTACTTGGGTATCCATGGAATACAACTATTCTTGGCTACTAGCACCCTCTTTATGATATTTACCTCATCAGTAGTGCTTTAGCGGGATTTTCACAGTCCTGTCAATGATCTTTCGAACGCAGCCTTCCCATGGTCACCCTCTACTTGAGGTTGCCCATTATTGGTAACTGTCTTCCTTACCCGTTCCAATTCCTTTCTAAATACATCATGCATCATTATTTGAAATGTCAAATAATAATACATGTATAACATTCAAATCCATAAGCTTTTTCAACATGCCCTAGCATATCTTTATGCACTTCATCACATTATCCTCAATGGTTTCCATGAATGCAATATAGACAGTTCTCAATTTTTTCTGTAGTAATATAATCATCATCATATGGTGTCAAGACATTTACCTTTATCAGTAAATCAACTTTGTCATTCTAGAGGAAACATAGCACATAGAAAGAAGGGAGTTAGGGGATCTCCCCTTCTTCCAATTCTTTCTACAACGCCTGGGAATTTTCATCCCAGCTGAGTTATCTCTAAGGACCTCACTTCCTTTTCTTAACATGGATTCAACCAGGCCTATTCAATCAAACATACTCCTTTATTTATTCATTAGTCTTCTACTCATTACATGATGCTTTCAAAATGTAATCCATGATTCTTATATATATATATAAATAAGTTTGTAGCTCACTGCTCAGTTTCTCAGCAGTTACTAAGGTGGTGACTTTGTTCTCTTGATAGAGTCCTTACACAGTTTATTCACCGGGAACTCCTTCAGCATGCAACTTCCTCATTGCATATCCATCACTATCTGTGATGGCCTCAACCTTGAATTAGCTTTAGCTTGTCACTAATCATTCTTTAAGGAATATAGACATGCATTTTTGACATGCATCCAGAGCATGTGTCCACACCTATTCTAGTTTTGTTAACATACATCCATGAAGTGCTTGACCATATGCATAATCATAAACCTATGTGTAGCTACCATAGGTATATTTCCTAGCCCACCTACATATCTATTTTAAAATAAGTCAACTCATGATTGTTCACCATCATTCTCATGTGACCTTCAAGGTAGAATCAATTGCCTCTTATTATGAAAACAAAGAAACCTTGCTCGTCAACTCTTTTTTCTATTTACACAAATATTTATTGAGGGAGTGGAACACATTCCCCTTAAGCTATCATTCAAAACATAACTTTCATGACTCTTCAGAATGGATTCAACCATACATCCATGGTATTCATTCAATATTGGCAAGTGTTATGATAGCCTCACGTTTCACTCATCAGGGAAACCATATTGGGCCTTTAGTATACTTATACTCTTACATCATACATGTGCATCACTTGCACATTTAATATCATTTGTATCTAACTGGTATTAATATCAGGCTTCATATCAAGAATCTTCACAATGCATTAATTCCATGCACTCAAACATATACACACACATCTCAAACATTCATCATGCAAGATCATTGCTTGCACCTTTTTCCATGTCATTCACACACATGGACATATCAGACTTCTAGATCCTTCTCCCAAGGATCTTCCAATTCATCCTTAGGATCATGTATACACATTTGTGTATAAGTAGGTGCATCTCTTGCACCTTTTTACCTCATGAATTTGCTTGATAGTTTAATTTCATCATTAGTGTCCTTTAGTTTGATATTTTAGTCACTTACAGGACTAATATCACAATCATTTCTCATATTGATGTTGCCTTCTCTCATGGAAATAACCAACCAGGGTCACTTTCCTCTTTATGCGACAACGTCTAGCAAGAAAACCTTCTTTCCTCAGCGTCCATAAGGTTTTACCCATCTCACTTTTCTTTGGTCCTGAGGAGTTATATACTCTAATTTAATATAAAGCAGTAACTATATTTGCCAAGGATCCTACCTGATCCTATCATATTCCTTTAATTCCACAAAGGTATTAACCATTATATAATCCACCATCATCAGTGCCTGAAGTTCCAACAGCCCATGCTTAGAAGAAGTGTTACGAACACCAGGTCATTTGTCCTTAGGGAATCCGCTTCCCTTGACAGAACCCTGCCACCTTCATCTATCCACATTCAAGTCTTATTATAAATGTTAATTAGCATATCCCTACTCTAGTAAGAGTAGTCATCACTTTGACAAGGGATAAATAAATTCTTCTGCTGAAATTCAACAAGAATTCCCAAATCACAAGTTCAATCTGTAGTCCTTCTCCTCAAGGAGTAAATGTAGATAACAATATATCCTTACACGACTCATACATGAGACCAAGTAGGTCAAGTGTTGTAACCATGATCTGATACCAATTTGTAACACACCCCAAAAAAAATTATGTCCTCCTTACATGAAAAAATCCTCTTTCTCTTTATGGGTTCTAATTTGGAAAGTCAGGGACTCAGCCCGAGCCTCCAGTCAAGATTCTATGATTCTAAATCAAAATAGACTTTGAGACCATGATAGTCTCACCTCTAAATCAGACACAGACCCTTTCATCCTCTGATGTAGGTCTTATGATACCTGTGACTTTCTCCTTCGCGCCTCAGCGAGGTCTCGGAGTTGGCATTAGTCCCTTTTCTCTTGGCCTCTCCTCAGATGTGACCTTGGTGATTACCACATGATTGAGGGTGCAACCACAAGCGATTTGGAGTCAAACTACTTTTGGGCCCACAACCCTCCTAGAGTATCCATGTGTCCTCCTAATGAAACCACGGTTTGGATTGCAGCCCTCCCTCGGTATTTCAAACTTGGTGCAACTACTATCCCCGCAATGCTACAGGATCGTCGATCTCACGATATTGACAATACTGTCTGAATCAATGGTTCAGATCTATGCCTCTCAAATATATGGACCCGATCTGTCCCTCCTAGATCAACGATTGTGATCTCTTCACAATTCCAGATTTCGGGGTTTTTAAATCTCAAACCCTGCTTCTTTCGTACTTCAACCTTTCGAAGCTAACGATCTACAAACACCTGTCCTGCTCGATCAATGGTATTTATTCCACTTCGGATGTTTGACCATTCAACCCAAATGAATGTTCCTCCAACTCTATTCACAATCCACGGTCGATATCTCCTTCGGGTTACGGACTTCTGAGATCTCAAATCTCAAACCTTTTTCCTAATGAATTTTATCCGAAGGCTACAATTCTTTGTGTCCTCTTGATCTGATGATCGAGGATTACTTTGGGTCTTCACCCGGAGCTCAAAGATTTGCGCCACATGTCCTTTGAATCCAATGGCTATGAATCACTTCGGGACTTTACCCAGAGTCCACGGATTCCGTCCAGGTTCACTTTGGGTCTTTGGGCCTTCAAGGTTCAAAAATCTAAGATCTCAAGATGAAACCCTACTATAATAATCCTGGAGCTCTTGATCTGTTGACAAGTGCCCCATTTCCAATCGACAACTCATGGCTCTCTCCTCTTCGGGCTTCGAGAATCTCAAGTTTCAAACATGCCCCCTCCTAGACTCATGGTATCTGATGGCTCATATCCACTCTGGTGATCTGATGCTTGAAGTTTACCTCGAACAATCTAATGGCTCAGATCTGTTCCTACAATCAGATGACTGAGAATCTACTTCCGGTTTCCAGCTCTTCGGGATTCAGAAACTTCGAGTCCCAAACCTTGATAGGTTCTCTCTCCTTTGCGTGCAAATGTTAAGACTCATGCACCTTCCTCAGATCCGATGACTGTCGATCCTTTCCACTATGAGACAAATGACCACTTTCGCTCCTCCTTCTGAGCTTCTGATTTCTCCCACTCGATAGATTTATCAGTCTTCAAAGGTTTCAAACCTTTGCTCCTCCAACGAGTCCTACTCTTGGATCTCGTCAACACTTATGATAAGTGATATCCCTTCTGAGCTTGGTTCTTAGGGGATATCAAGTTCCCACATATGCCTTGCATTAATCTACTCGCGTCAGATAGATGATCCATGACCTTCCTTGATCCAATGGTCCAGATCACATCGCAACTTCAGATTTTGGAAGTTTAGTCTCGCCAACGTGCGATTCTCCCAATGTGAAAACTCCGATCTCGCCAATATGAAGGTCAAGGAGGGTCTCGACAGATCCTTGGATCTATGGTCCATATCACATCACGACTTCAGGTTTTGGATTTCAGAGAATCCTTCCCCTTCACAATGATTACCAACATTCATCGAACTTGCGAAGACTGAAGGAATCGAGGCGTTAACGTCTGCGCTCCTTCTTCAAATATAACGGTCGTGACAGACCTTAGATTCTCCTGAATGAATCTCATTCATTCATCTTCCAATCGAAAGGATATTCCCTTCCGATACTTGAATCTTTCTATCCTTCCTAAGCTTCGTCAGTTATGAAGGACCTAAGAGCGTTACGCTCTTTCTGATGGAATTAACACTTAGAAGAATTTTTGCGTACCCCTTGCACTCATTCGTCAAGTCTGGAACTTAAGTGGTTCTTGGTTTCTGCTTACCTTGCAGGGAGCCTGTTCATATAGGCACTACCTCTCCTAAGTGTAACTGACTCCATCCTTCAAGGGTCTCATAATGACTAGGAGAGTTGACATGCACTCATTAAACTGTGTCCAAGGTCAACGGACATACAGTTCGTGACTCTAGCTTAAACCACCACAGGACGCAAGAATTTACGAGTATAAAATATGTCCTATCCATATGATTTCCTACTTGCCTAATTTCACATTCAAGCAGATACAAGAGAAGGAAATACAGTATAAATCATGAAGCAAACATAACCATCCCTGCAACATTCATAGGATATCCAACTTTAACTCACATTACCACTTAAATACACAAGATATACGATTACTTATCTATTACAGGTGGTAGCCAACTAACCAACTGTGGGTGTTCATCCTTCCACCCTACCATAGGATCAGAGACATTCATTCTTAGCACTCTGGCCACCCCCGTGCCAAGCCATGATATCACCAGGGAACTCTCGCAGTTCTCAAGGATTCTTTCTTTGTTCATCTTTTGCTTGGGTTCTGTTCTCTACAACTTTCAGATATTTCTCTCTATTATGGCCTCAACCAAGTTTTTCAGATGCTCTCTCTGCATATAGCTCACGGCCTTCTATTCATTATATCCTAGAGAGCTCTGAACATCTCTCTTACGAGCTTGCACTCTTGTCTCCAAGTCTCCTCTCTGGTTCTCCATGTTTATCTATCTTACCTTCCTTCTTTTGGAAGGTTCCTGACCCATCACATTCCTTCTGTCAGAAGGAAGCTCGGGTCTACAGGTCTTTGTGGTACTTTGGGTTGACATTCTGAAGCTAGAACATACTCCCATTCATGGGGATGGTTGATAATTCAACCACTGGTCCTTTCTTCATTAATTGATTTCTCTCCTTGGAATCCTAAGGAGGTTTATCATCCTCATCAAGGGAAACTTGGGGTTATTTGATATAATGAACCCTCTCGTATAGTTTTCACATTCTTCCTCTAGTGATATCATGGACAGTACTTTGAAGGCTTCACCCCCACAGTCAGTTATTGGCAACTCAAACAATAATACATTTACATTCTCCACGTGCCTTAGCATGGTAATTCTTATTTTATGATTAATTACAAACTGGGGGAAACAAGGATATTATAGAAATATACCTCCACTATAGATATCATATCATCCATCCATCCAATAGCTAAATCAAAACCATTAGAAGAGCAAGTGATAAGAGAGATATGTAAAAATTCCCAAGTAGGGCGCAAATTTCAACCAAGAATGTCTTCTCTCAAGGGAGAGAGTTATGATAAAATGAAATGAGGTTGATCTCTATTTATATCAACCTACTAAACATAATTTGTCCACATACAAGGGTAAACCACAAAGTAAGGAGTAAAAATTTCCTTTACTTTGCCCCTTTTACATAATGATAATATTGAATTCATAATTTGCACATGAAAGAAAGACTAAAAGTAAGATGACACCCTTCTAGGGAAACGTTTTGGCACTTTGAAGAAAATCATTGAGTTGATGATGAATGCGTTAGGCCTCCAAAGTCCATGTGTCCTCATGCCAAGCCTCTCTTCTATGATCCAAGGTGTATTTCCTCAAAATCATGCCATGTGTCCTCATCACCACCAAAACCCTAACCCATGCATGATGTCAAGCCCTCCAATTGTGACACTTTGGCCTCCAAAAGAAAAACATTGGGCTAGTAGGGGCATGGGTGAGTTCCCTCAAGGAATCTCCCAATCCTTCAAAGGATGTCATCATCTTCCAATGTGTGGGCCATCATATCCAACCTGTGGGCTTCAAGCCCCAAGGAATCCCAAGCTAGACTTGTTCTTCCAAATTTGTCCACCAACCAAGTTCTGCAAAAACAATTAATACACCCTCCAAGGATCTCAAGTCAAATGCATCATGATGAGTAAATCAGATCAATAAAAGAATCATCTAATCATGTACATCCAAACCACCTCATTTAAATAAACAAGTTCTCAAAGACCCTTTGCAATTTTCCAAGTTTAGGTATGAGAGGGTTGACCAAGCAACCTATTGGGTGAATCGTATCTCAAGTTTAGGAGTGTTTCCCAAGTGGACTCCTCTCTAGGCCATGTGGGAAAAGTGACATGGATGGGGGAATTTTTTTGGGGCATGGGGTTCCTGACATACAAGGGATTGTAGTGTCTCAGTTATGGGTTCCTTTATAGAGGGTGTGTTGCAATTTCATTTTTAATGCAACCTTTTTCCAAGCCCATTTATTGCATTTTTTTCTTTTAAGATGTTTCCAGGTTGAAGCCAACGTGGCGATTCTATCTAAGCATGAAAATCGGTTCCCATCTTGACTCTACCCTGTTTACATCATGCTTCCCCAAGTTGGAAACAATGTGTGGGGCTTCTACCTAAGCATGAAAAAAAGTTCTCACACATGCTCTTCCTTGGTTGGAATTTTGTATTAATTATTTTTCATGGGTCCCATCAGTTTCTTATGAGAGTTATTTCATTGTCCTCCAGATCCCTAGGAGAGCACCTAGAAGGTTCATGATTTAATTTTTTGTTTTTCCAACTACAAGCCTCTAGGCCTTCAACCCCTTTTTCCCATGAAATGAGGGGCAATCCCTTCTTGGGTCAGTACACCCGAAAATCCAAAAAGGTAAGGAGATGAGGGGATGAAGTGTGGAAAGTGAAAAGTATGGTCAGGAATGGCACGAGGACTTGTCAAGAGGACCTCCCAATAAAAATCCTATCCCTAAGGGTGACCCACTTGCTAGGGCGCAATGCCAACCACCAAGGTGAAACAAGGCAAAGCACACAATTTCCAAGAAAATGTTACATAATGAAAAGAAATTTTAAATGAAACAAACTTAAATGCCTCAAATATTGAAATGACACTCACCATAATACCTGACTTGTACCTCATGGAGCTGTTAACACTCCGTAAATATGTTCGAATCATAAACAAATGACGAAGGTAACTTTTTCAACGAACTTTGAGACCCGAAACTAGCCTTTTGGATCTGGAGAGGGCTCCCTCAAAAATGGCGTGGTCTTCGTGCAGGATATGAATTTGAAAACAATGGCTAGATTTAACACCTATGATATAATGGGTTCTGGTTATATTGGTGCAGGAAAGTAAGACTTGGGATATGGGGTCACTCTGAGGAAAATATGGGACAAATGACTCAATGACTGGACTCAAGAGGATAAGTCTAGGTGAGCAACAACCTTCAGTGTAAAACCATAATGTGTGGCAGGAGAAAATACAAGAAGTAACTCGGAGCATCGTTGTGGGTGAATTCGGAGTTAGCCTTAGAAGAAAACCTTTTTTCTAACTGGTGTGAACAAGGGGCGTTGTACAATGAATCTGCAAGTTTGAAAATTCATTCCAAAATAAACAAAAAAAGATATGAAATAAAGATAACAGGAAGAACATACGCAGAGAAAGAAAACACAATACATCCAACTCTTACAACTAGAATATTTTCGTCAAGTTACAATACCTTTGCATTAAATTCTGGTCAAAACTTAGATTACATACATTAGTTGTTGTCTACCACATTTTCCAACCAACTTGTCTTACATCGAAAAGATGAAGTATATAAATGAGGGCGCTGCTTGGGCTACCCTGCCTCCTGAATGTTAACCCTAAACTAGGAAAACTTAGCAGCATGCACTAGAGACTCTTCACATGGTTCTTTCCAAAAATAGACAATAATCATATATGTTCACTCGAGATCGTTTGCATGTTTTCCACGGGAATCTGATCATCATTCAGGCTTTGATATAGAGAAATATGTGTCGATGTATCCCTTTGATCAGGTGTCCCAGTGAACAAGTGTCTGTCAGGAGCTTGTTGTCTGCTATAATGGATCTGATTTATGTTACGTGATCATTTGCTAGAGGAGAGTGCACAACAAGCGGTTGTTTGATTGTCACAGCCATTATCAAAAAGGTATAGTGCTTTAGGGAAATGTTTCCTTCAAAACTGCCAAGATTTGTCTTATGATTTTTGGATGTAGAGACGAACACCTGCTAAACTTGCTTTTCCTGCGCGCTGGCAAGAGTTGTGCAAGATTCCTTTTCTGTCGCTTCGCCTTCACTGGGATGCTCCGTATGTCTTTCTTTCGCTAGTATTTGTGCTTCTTGAAACTGTACAACGGTGTTATGTGCCTCTCTGAGATTCCTTTTCAACCATCCCACATTCCCTTCGTGACCCTGCGCTGCTGACACTTCCATAGTATTTGTCGCTAGTTGCCACCTCAATTCCATGTTTTCCTGATAGAGTTTAGCAATAGCCATCTTTTCCTACTTCAGTTGCTGAGATGGATCTTGATCATTCACTCCTGTGATAACTGCTCTCCTTGTTTTGCTCTTGTTTTCGCGGCTCAATCCTCCAACAGGTTCTAGCTAGATGGCGCGCATGAGTAGTTCTTCAACTATCGATTTGGCCCGTGGCTCTTCTAAAACTCTCTCTTCCATGGTCTCCTTGTTCTTCCTCGGCCTGCTCCCTCTCTGAGGCATTTGTTGCTGGGGAGAGGGGGATCCTACTGTCTTCCCTTCCTATTTGAATCCCTCCGCTTCAGATTTTGCATGGTTTGATATAGTCTTCTCTATAGGTAAAACAATATCTCCTTTCACGTCTTTTGGGATGCTCACCGCAGGTGAGAACGACTCCCAGTCTTTTTGGGGATCAGACCTTGTATCTTTGTTGATTCATGCACCTTTCCTTGCAGTATGAGAGGTCATCATGGCGCAACAAATGTGTATTTTGCACGCAGTATATCCATCAAACGAACAAGGGGAAAACTTTGAACGAACTGGACTGGAAAGGGGAATTGCAAACAGAGTTTGGGCCTGGTTCTATGACTAGAGAGAGTGTCGAACATCCGATATTTATAATGAGTTCGACAAGAGAGGAAATCATGTTGAAGGACAGTGAATTCATGGAGACAAGATGTTGCAAGTCGAGTTGTAGGTTTTCCATGGCAAATCCCCACGTGTAGGATACATGTGATAAGGTTTGTTGGGCATGCATGATATGAATGTCATGATTTTTCATTCCCTCGGCTTTCATTATGAACTGATAATAACTAATGTACTTGCTAATGTGATTTCCATTAACCACTTGACTTGACCTAGGCACGTAGAGACTGGTTTCTCAATGGGACTCGACTCTCTTGGAAAAGACATACCCATACCACTTATACAAGTTTCGACACTGACATCCCTTCCTGTTTTCAAGGGCCAACTAACCACTTGTTGACTTCGACCTCACGGTGCTACGTACTTGACTTCACATGTTTAGATGCATGGGTCACAACGTGACTTAAAAATGACTCTTAAATGGAAATAAAAATGGTGGCGTTAACAGCTAGCTCCAATGGGGATGTTATCCTCCCTGCGAGTTAGCAAAGACCAGTAGACCAGGTGCCTGACCATTGAGCTTTATTTGACCTCTAGACATTGAGAAAAATAAATGAAGGACAGAAAACAAAATAAACTTATCGACGCATCTTCTAAAACTTCAACATAAACTTAGGGCCTTCACTTGGGGCTTCAATTTTCTGCTGACCTACTGACTCGACGCAAAAAATAAAACGACTATTTACAATGAAAAATGACATAAACGACCTTTATCTCGTTAAGTAATGCTTGAGGAACCTGTCGTTTATAGGCCCCCAACCAAGGCATTTTCCATCTAATCCTTCCAGAAAATAAGCATTGTCTCTACAGTATGCACTGATTTTGAAAGGACTTGTCCAAAGGTGGTCGAACTTTCCATGCTTCCCTTTACCTTCATTTCTTGCGTCCCATATCAACACTAAATATTTGACCTGAAAATCCTCCTGCTTCGAACGCTTGTCAAAAGCCTTATTTATCTTCTCCTGATGGAGCATTGATCAATCGTACACCTGCTCTCTCACTTGTTGTGTGTGAATTAGCTGATTGATTCTCCTCTCTACAGCATTTGGCTCAGCCCCCTATTATTGCAACAACTTCCTGATGGGTGGTCCTAGTGAAGTAGGGAGATTTGCATCCACGTCGTAAACTATCTGGAAAGGCGACATTGATATAGACTTCTTGGTGGTAATCCAATCTGCCCACAGCGCATAGATAATATTTGTATGCCAGGCTCTCTTGTTTTCTTGCAGGAGTCTTTTGATGATCTTGGTCAGGCTCTTATTTGAGGATTATGTTAACCCATTTCCTTGTTGATAGTACGTTGTGGAATGCCCTAGGGTTATGCTATAATCCTGGAAAAAACTTCTCCATCCTCTTAGACTTGAATGTGGTTGCATTATCTGTAATGATCTTAATGGGACACTCAAACCTCGACAGGATGTTCATCTCCATGAATTGGATGATGACTGCGTCGATAGCTTGTTTCATGGGGATCGCCTCTATCCATTTCATGAAATATTCGGTGGCTATGAGTATCCATTTGTGTTGCGCAGAGGATAGAGGATTTATCTCTCCTATGAAATCTAGACCCCACTGCATGAAAGGTGCTTTGACTGAGATCGGCTTTAGTGGCAGGGACTATAGATTTCTTCTTTCGTCGAAAATCTGACATGCGTGGCAGCTGGAGACCTCCTTATATACGTCAATGAAAATTGTAGGCCAATAATAACCCACTCTTAGGATTTTGTGCGTGGCGGTCTTCCAATAGTGGTGTCCTCCACAATCGCCTTTGTGAAATTCTTGTATGGACCGCTTCGCGTTGTCTTCCAGCAAACATCTCAACAGTATTCCCCTGGGTCTTTCCAGTAGAGTGATTTGTCCAGGATGCAGAACTTAACCGCTTTAAGCTTGAGAAATCCAGTCTTAGTATTACTCACGCCTGGAGGGGCCTAGAGATTCTCCAACACATAGATGATGTCTGCATACCATGGTGAATCAATGAAAATTTGAGGCACCTGCGTAGTTTTTTCTTCTCGGGGGCATTCCAACATATCAACGATGAAATTCATTCCTACAGCATCATAGTCCGACTGTGCCATTAACTTTGTGAGACCCTGGCATTTGATCAGATTTGTAGGCTTGATTTCAATATCATATTCTAACATGGTTGCTATCCATTTTCCTCTCCTTCCTTTCGGGTCAGGTTGAGTCAGGATATCTTTCACTAAACCATTGGGTACACAAGCGATGACATGGGAGTGCAATATGTATGTCCTGAATTCTTTCAAGGATTTCACTAAGGCATACGCCTGTTTTTCCATAATGTCATACCTTAGTGGAGTGTCACGTAGCGTCCGTCTGAAATAATCTATGGTTTTTTCGAAATCTTGTTCGTCTTTCTGTAGAAGCACACCAGAAATAGTGTGTTCTGAGGAGAATGAAAACAGGAGGAAATCTTTCGTAAAATTTGGATTGGCTAGTACAAGAGCTTTATTCAGTTCCACTTCAATATATTCAAAAGACTTATTGGACTTCGGGTTCCACTTGAGCCTGTTTCCCTTCCTAAGCATGCAAGTTATATGCTTTATGATTTCTGCTAGGTTTGGGATAAATCTCCTCAAGAAATTTACCTTTCCTAGGAAGGATTGCACCTCCTTTTTACTGCGTAGGGTGTCAATATTCAGGATCCCTTCAACCCTATTGGGGTATATCTTAATGCCTTCCTTGGAAATTATGTGCCCCAACATCTTTCCTTCTTCCACCGCAAAGTGAGACTTCTTTGGATTCAGTGATATGCCGAATTTTCTGCACTTCTGGAAAACTCTCTTCAGGTGCTCGAGATATTGTTTCTTGAAGGCAGAGTACACTGTGATGTCATCCAGATAGATCACGATGATTTTTTCCTTTTCATTTGCAAAAGTGATGTCCGTGGACCTCTGAAAAGTGGCTCCAGCGTTCATCAGGACGAATGACATCTTGGCGTACATGAATGTTCCCCATGGAGTTGTGAAATTCATTTTCTCTCTGTCGTCCGAGTGGACCATGATCTGATTATATCCTGAGAACCCGTCGAGCATAGACATATTCTGGGATCCCACCACTTTTTGCAGGATGTATTGCATTTTAGGAAGGGGGTAGTGGTCCTTGAGAGAAACTTTATTTAAATTTCGGAAGTCTGCACACAGTCTTATCTCATTGCTTTTCTTTCTTACAGGTACCAAATTAGCTACCCATTTCGAGAACCTCAAAGAAACAATAATTTTAGCGTCAAAAATATTCTTTATCTCTTTTTCAATCAGCGGAAACAACAGGGGATTCATCCATATCAACTTCTATTTGAAAGGTTTATGATCTTCCTTGAGAGGGATAACATGTTGGATCAATTTCGTGTCATACACTTTTAGGTCATCGTAGCTCCATGCGAAGACATCCGGAAAATCTTTCATGAGCTTTACGTAGTCCTTCTTGACCTCTGGACTGAGTGTCTTGGATCATTTCACCATCTTCGGGTTCTCCTCAGTCCTGATGTTGCAGTCTTCCACATATTCTTCGCTTGTAGTGATCTTGGGGCTCTTAGCCACATCATTTTCATCAAACAACTTTTCCAGTGGCACCAACCCCTTTGGAATAATATTATTTTTCAATTGTATTATGTCCCTTCCCGTGATCTAGTTTTGGAAAGGGTCGTCATTACTGTGCGCATCCATGCTCTCATCTTCGTCGTTGCAATATTCCTCATCGATGTTTGTATTAGCGAACTCATCGCTCATAAGGAGGAATC
>JASDQU010103333.1:322561-359592 GCA_032191745.1 Picea mariana | reverse complement strand
TTTTTTTTTTTTTTTTTTATTCGCGAACAAGAAATTTGGTAATTTCATTAATAAAGTAAAAAGGGCTCAAATAGAGGTCAGGGAATGGACAACTAATAAAATGTTCCCTTTTGGAGTAAAGGAATCAAGCAAGCGAAAGGGAAATAAGAAATCGTTTTCTTAGCAAGGCTGAGATAAAAACGAAATTTCTAGGGCGGGGCCCCGAGTGCCGCATCGTGATTTAGTCTTGCTATGTTCTATTTGAATTACGAATAGAATTGAATGTTGGTTTCAAACTATCTGAAATTCATTTTTGTTTCCATAGAAGCCTGATGGGATCGACACAATGCATTGTCATATAATTGTTAAATGCTTCATATTAGATCAAATTACTTGAGCCAATACAATATTCAAGAACTACGAGACTATCGAACCATGCTAATGAGAAGAGGTGTTAAATTCAACAAAGAAGCAACAACCAACATTCCAAGGCAAACTTTTTAATAGTAAATCCATAAAAAAAAAAATATCGGGTAGTGTATATCTATCCACATAAATTGGACTGATTTCTTTGCACGAAAACATTGAACATATTTTTTATAAACACAGGTACAAGACTACAAAAAAAAAAAAAAAAAACATGCATACAATTATGTGTTGTTCCTTTAGTGGGACAACATGCAGGAGCCATTGAGATGCTCTTCAACATGCATACAAAACTCATTACCATGATTTTTCTTAGGAAGTCCTTGCAGTCTTCTCCTCAGAAGGTCAATGCTCATTGTCACAATCTCAATATCTTGTGGAAGACCTAAGGCGACAAAGAAACATGAGAGTGGTTCCCCAATGGATTAATTCATTGGCTTGAAGTAGGTGAACAACACTCCTGCTCCTGATGTTGGCGACCTGGAGACATTTCAAGGCACCACTGAATTGTACAAATAACAGGGAAAAGGCCCCGGTGAGAAGAGTTTCCAATCCCCAGGCCCCATTATGAAGAGCACGACATCCCGCATCATCACTCCAACATAACACCCGAGCAAGAAAGCAACCCATAATTTTTCAAATGTAGGAGGACATAAGAACCCATCCTCATGGTAACATTTATAGTTCTCACAAGCTTCTTGTGAGGAGGAAGACGGAAAACATTGTAGGGAAAGTGGAAGAGCCCGAAACTGAAAGTTAGGAAACACCAAGAGACCACCTTCTCACAGTCAAAGAATTCAGGGACGCAGCCTGCACGAGAAATTTGAGAGGTCAAATTAATTCGTTTTGGGCAGGAGGGGACCAAGAGACCCCCTCCTTACAGGAAAAGACTTCAGGGACACAGGTTGCACGAGAAATTCTAGAGGCCCAAATTAGTCCATTCTGGGTGAAAGGAGATGAGTAGTAGGAATATGCCTTGCACCAGTGGGAGTTATGGTCCTCATCCCCTAAGATGTTAATTGTATATCCATAGAACATGAGAGTGGTCCCGCAATTGAATAATTATTTGGCTTGAAATATATCTCTGGGAGAATCAAGAGACCATTTCCTTACAGTGAAAGACTTATGCCAAGAATGAACTAATTTGGACCTCTCAAATTCCTACTCTCGAGCTACAAAGCAACTATTGCATTCAACATAGGTTTCTTTTCTGAAACCCCTTCTTTTGGTCTTGTTAGGGCCGCCATCGTCAATCCGAGAAGTGCCCCCCATTATGGTTGATTTCAATTTGGGCACATAAGTGGGAACAACGTCTGCATTGCCATCATCCATTGTCGTATCATTGTCCATCATATCATCTTCTTCCAGCTCGAAATCGATCACATCAACCTTTGAACCAGCCATCAACGCAGGGGGGCGAGTTGTCTCAGCAGGCGGGGTTGCCTTGGAATTCTTTGGCTTGAAATATATGTCTCCCTGCACCAAGGGACCATCTCCTTTTTTTCTCCTGGGCGGAGGGAGATGAGTAGTAAGAATATGCCCTAGAGTACTGAAACTTCTGGTCATCATTCCCAAAGGTGTTTACTGTATCTGGAAAGAACTGTTGTCGAATTGTTGCCATAAGTTAACAAGAATTTTCGTTTGCTCCAGATGATGTTTGAAATGAACATTCAGAAGGGATAATATAACCCTCCACAAATCTTGGTTTAATGCATATCAATGGAAGATCTCCTCGAGCCTTTCGCTGATCAACGACAATCTCCACGGTTCGTGCGTAATGAGTTGTTACCATTAAATCATACTAATTGCATATTTAGAAAAAAGTGCGAAGGTGTCAATGACGACGAAGAGCGATTAAGGATTAGAGAATTTGTGAAGGCGCCAATCAGACGACGCACGAAAGAGATTGCACAATGCTTGAAATGAACACTTCGAAAGGATAACACAACCCTCCGCAAATCTTGGTTTAATTCGTATTAATGACAAATCTGCTCCAGCCTTTCGGACATTAATGACAATCTCAATGGTTCATGCACGATGAGCTATTAGCATTAAAGATTAATAATTGCATATATAGAAAGAAGTGTGAAGGTGGCAGGGATGGCAAAGAGCGATTAAGCATTGCACTTTTCGTCGACCCGCCAACCCGAGAAAGAAATTCCAATAAATGGCCAAGTATGGAAAGCGGTCGGTCGGGCTTCAAAATAGGGTGACAAGTTATACTCAGGAGACGTGAGGGGTCGATGGTCAAATTGTATGTCTCCAAACTTTTGACTGCAAAATGTGTAACATGGAACAAGGCACAATGACGGATTTTAGTGGTCAATTTGTATATCGTGAAATTTCGGGTGTTGTTTGTAGGTAGCAAAACAATGGAAGCACAATGTTGAGCAATCCTGGCCAGGAACTGATGATGGAAATAGTGGCCAAGTATGCAATGGGAAAGTGGTTAGTCGGACTCATGATATAAAATCATGAGACATACTCGGAACAAGGAATATTGACGGGCTTGAAAACAGGGCCACAAGTTCTACTCAGGAGATGTGAGGGCCCGATAATCAAATTGTATGTATCCCAACTTTTGATTGCAAAATGTGTAACACGGAACATGGGACAATGACGAACTTCTACGGTCAATTTGTACATTGCGGAACTTCGGGTACTGTATATAAAAGCATGAGACATTCAAAGAAACTACACATTCGAAAAAACGACTAAGTAACCAGAAAGGGAAAGTTAACGAGAAAAAGAAAGGGGAATTTGGTTGTCAATTTGTAGATCGGGGAAGTGTGGGTGATGTTTGCAGGCGGCGGAACAATGGAAATGCAATGTTGAGCTTGCCTACCTGGGAACCCGCGATCCAAAAATTTTGCTAATATGAAATGGGGAAGCGGTCGGTCAGACTCGTGATATAAAAGTATCAGTGGAAATCTGAAGACGTGAATCCGCCAACCCCCGCACCTAGACATTTTTTGAAAAAATGACTAAGTAACCAGAAAGAGAAAGTAGAGGGAAAAAATAATGGGGATGGCAGTTTTCGGAAGCAGGAATTGGTGTAAGAAATCCCCATTGATGGTCTTAACAATAACTATGAAGTGCATTAAACAGGTGAACCGACTCTTCAATTAAGGAATAGATAAAGCGAGCCATGCTTATAGTTTCCAGGATGTGTTTGCATAAGAGAAGCATCGAAAAGCCACAAGAAAATCAATTTTGGTATGTTTAAGTAAAATTATTGTACTATCAACTTCACCGTAAGTATAACAATGATGAATTTGAATTTTAAGATGAATTTTAATTTTAATTTTTTGTGGTTGATATGATAGTTCCATTGGACTCGACATAGTATATATCATTTGATTTCAAAACATTATTGGAAATGAATTTTTCTAAGTTCATCGATTAAGGAAAAGTGTTAAAACGAGCCACATACTACATTTGCATCAGAGAGCTTATATTAAAAGGCAAAGCAGGTCATGTATATTCTTTAAGATCATAGAAAAACTGCCAAGATCCTAAATGTATCATTAATTTTCCAGAACGAAGCATACAACCAAGAGCCAAGTAAACACCAAATGTATTGAAAGTCGAGGCACAAGGAAATGCATGAACATAAAAGGTGCCAAGTGAGATCCCACAAGGGTCCATAGAGCAGTACGCATCGACCTATGCATCAAACAATTTGATATAAAAATAAATAAACGTGGCATTGGTTTTCTCTTACATATGGTATATGTTCCCATAAGAAAATAATTGGGGCCATAAGATATGAACAAAAGTTTTCCAAACACAAGACAACAAAAAACCAATGGAGCTTCGCCATTGTATCCCAGCTATAACCAAACCCCCAAATGGGGAACAAGAAACTTGTCGATTACTATTTTACCATGAAGCAAGATCACTATGGACATTTGCTTCTGATAGTGCCATGTTCTATCACTACCAGTTTTAACAATGCCAAATTTCCAATATTATTGGAAATGCCTGATGGTTCCGCCCAGAGTAGTAATCCATTTCGATGGTTCAAAGCATGGGCCTGAGTTATTCACAGTTGGATACTTTGTATGGGGTTTGTCTTCATGCTTCCCATTTTTGGACTGAACAATTTTATGTGCTTGTACATCAACAATAAATGCACCTGCCTGTATGAATTCCAATGCCCGAACTCCTCAATCTCTATAGGGAGTTCTAAAGATTTCAAGCTCATGCTTCAACCCATGTTGAGCTCTTTTTTTTCAATTAGGGCATCAAGAAAATGCATATATCATAACATAAATGTATAGTTGAATATCATCTTCTTTTTTATTTGGGTACCCCAAAAATTCAGAAATCATGCCATGGCTATATAGTTGGAAAACATTTTTTCAATTTGGGCACCCAAAAAGGTGTAAACTCCTCATACAAATCTACAGCTAGCCACCATTTTTTTTTCATTTGGACACCCAAAAAAATATGCAAAATTCTTACTAGGAGATGCAAAAAAACATCAAAATAACAACAACGATTTGATTTGTAGTTAGATTCTTCTTATTTTTTTCAAGTGCACAAAAAGAGACAAAATCTTTGGAAAGAAAATTTTACAGCTATATATTTAAACTCCGAAGAAATCGAGTCTGACGAATATTCATTTGGGCATTGAAGAAAAATTACATACAACATGAGATTTTTTCGTTTCCTGCTAAAGCTTGATATGAATTTTTTTTTTTCCAGCTGATATGCAGTATTGCATTGTCCTCATTTAAGGTAAATTTGCTATGTATCTGAAAGTCGCGCATCATGTAGACATTGTTTGCCTTTTTCTGTAGGTATACTTCATATGGAAATTGTTCTAACCCAGGAAGCACATCTTGTAACATAGGCTGTCTAATTGTACAATGTATGATTGTGTTGCCCACGGTTCAGATGGCAACATTGAGACAATGTCTATATATGTAAGGGCATTTTTTATTGCATCGTAGACAATCAATTGTATCATCATTTATGAAAGTAGAGGCAGAAGCAGGAGAGTTTCATTTCGCACATACAACCTTGAAGGGGGTCGAATACACATTTGCTGCAACCAAAACACCCTCAACCTGGGCACGTGAGCATAACAGTCAATATATTGAACAATATAATATACAACCGCACAACAAAAAAAGAAAAACTACAGAAAATTGGTGAAGGCAATTTGTATGAGCAAAGTGAGGATGAAATTGTAGATGTATACACACAACAGTTGTAGAGCTAGTTAGTTTCTTGAGATCTTGCACTATGTATGTTCGCAATTTTGTTACAAATGTTGCTTGGGTTGTGCGAAAGATCGTTTCTTTAACATCTCTTTTCTTTGTTATATTTTTGAAGAGCATAAGTGGAAATTTCCCTTTATGCAATTCTTGTTCCATTAAGGAAAAAAAATTTGAATAGGTGTCGAACAATTGCAGTCGCAACATGGAACAGTGCAATAGTTGTGTAAAATAACCAAGATACATGGAAATGTGAAAGTAAAGGGCAAAATTGGATATGGAGAACGGTACCATTGCCTTGTCAATGTCTGACTCTCCATCTTTTATATGGAGAATGTGTTGCGAGCCAAGTTTTCTCGCGAGTGTGACAACTGCACCAATGGTTCCGATTGGGTAAGTGTCGTTGCTCTGTGCAAGTTGGTTGATTGTTGTGTCCAGGACGAAACGATATTCTGAACAAATCACAAGAATTTTTCCCCAATACTTGTTTCGTTGAGTGATATAATCCGATCACAATCACCATGATCATATATTGTTTTGGGAAATATATTAAAATTTGTAATGGATATCCCATTACCTAGCAATATTTTTTCTGCATGTTTCTGGACAAGTTGTGTGGGAATAGTCAGTGTGACTGTCATCAGGGCTTCGTTGTATGTCATGCCAGCACGCATAATGGATCTAGTTTTGTTTGCCTTGTCCAAGTAGGTGCTATAGACGACCATTATGTCCCCGATGAACACTTGTCCAGTTCGGTGATTGTTCAAGCCCTCTATTGATAGTATTTTGGGTGTTATAAGTTTAGACCTGGTGACATTTTTTGAACAGGAAAAGTAATGTGAATGGTATTTTGCATTATTTTTTTGTTTTTTTTTCTTCTTGGCATAAATGTACAAGTAGATGCACAACTTGGATGAAGTATGGAGCCAGATTTTTGCAACCAGACCTCTTAGTCTGTGGAACTTGCACTATGTTCGGCATCCCACTTGCGCTCGTTGATACTTCTTGTGAACTGCAAATTATGTGTTGTAGATGACATCAACATATTTATCATGGCATAGATGAATAAATAACTAAGGATATTTGTCTGGTAAACATATGAGGAACACGATTTATGAATATTTATCTTTGGCCTTGTCGGTATGTTGATGTTTGCGATGATTGACTACTCATGGCCATGTCACTACTCCAAATTTTTCTGATGCAAGCATGTGTAGATGAACATCAGAAGGACTAAATAAGCATATGCATTGTATATTGTTCATAATTTTTCTGAATGTCACATACAGGGTCAAAGAAGATTGAATACAAAATAGGGTGTCAAGTGATACTCGAGAAACATGAGGACCCAACGATCAAATTGTATGCCTCGGATTTTTTGACTGCAAAAATGTGTAATAGGGAATAGGGCATGATGNGGGGGGGGGGGGGGGGGGGGGGGGGGTACGATGACCAATATGTATATCATGGAACCTCCGAGGTTAGAGGCACAATCTTGAACCCACCAGCCCGGGAACCCGCGATCGAAAAAGTGGCTAAGTATGGAATGAGGAAACCGTCGGTCGAAGTCGTGTAATATAAGCATGAGTATAAATGTGAACCCATGAGTCCACCAACCTGCGCACCTAGAAATATTCGGAAAGATGACTAAGCAAAGCAACAAGAAAGCGAAAGTAGACAGAAAAATGTAGGGGAATTCGGTTAAGTATAGAAGGGGGAAAAAAAAGGGATAATAGAAAGTGGAAAAATTAGAATCGGGGAAGGCAATGTTTGGAAGCAGTAAGTCTCAACAAAGGTCCATTATTGTCAAATCATCGTTTTCTAGTCCAATATTATATGCACCCACCCGTTTTGTGTGTTTGATTTACTAGCATAGTTGGTATACCTTTTCGAAGATTGTACTTTATCCCCCTTTGTTGTGGCATATAAGAATTCATAGTTGGTATACCTTTTCAAAGATTGTACTTTATCCCCCTCTATTGTGGCATATAAGAATTCATCTTCTTGTCCAACTATTCTGTTTCTTTCAATGTAGCAACGTTGAACATACAGTGGACATGAAGGTAAGTTTTTTTTGTTTTTTATTAGTTTGTATGTGACATATGGGACTAACTTGTGGCTAAGAAACCGTGACTCAGGGGCATCTAAGCCGTCAAAATCACCCAGGGATCGCTCCCGGCCTGAGCCACACCAACCCTTAACATGGATGGATTTTTTGTCCCCGCAGGTTTCGAACTGGTGACTTTAACATCACGTAGCGCCTTAACAACACACTCCATCATCGACTGTACTACACCTCGGGGACTGACATGAAGGTAAGTTAGTATGCAAAAAGACATGTAAAAAAAATAAATACAATTCTATTTATTTCAATGTAGCAGCAAAGAGAATACAATTCACATGAGGATAAGTTACTATGTAGAAAGATACGTAGTATCTAAATACAGTAAATTAGGTGCAAAGCAGTAGAACAAGTAGAACAAATATACATACAATAAATGAAATACTAAACACTAGAACATGAAATAAGAGTAGAAACATGCACCTTTGTATCTCCTCTTCAACATTTGCGGCAAAGAGTCCATCGTTTTCTCTAGCTATTCTGTTTGTTTTTTTTTAAGTAAAAAAGGATAGGACCTGTTATATTATCATTATCAAGTTACAATGACTGTTTACGAAGCCAACTGTCCTGCCTAAACAGGAAACCGACACAGCTAGGCATCCTGTGCCATTTGTTTCCCAGTGAACAAGACTATCAGAGTACCGTCCTACCCGAAGGAAACCAGGACTGCCACCCATTAAGTTTAAACTATATGCCAAAAACTAGTTGCAAAATAACTAAGATCTGACTGGGCAAAAGCCTGGTTCGGAAACAGAAAAAATTTTCTAACCAAGAACATCATTGAACCTCTTATCCGGTGATCTCATCCTCGTCCCCGTGCTTTCGCCATCCTACTGGAAGAGCATAAGCCTGCGCGCACATTGGGAATTGTCATTTAGGAAGAGTTCTGGAATGAGCCGCGAACAACATGTCGAGTCGTTGATCAATTCGGGCGAGGTGAAAGACCTGGTCATCCAACAGATTCCTCAGATCGAAGATGAGAGCGAGGTATCCCGAGTCGGTGAAGAGTTGATGGTCCTACCAGTGGCTGTCGACGGAGGTTGGGGGAATGGGTCCTGTTGCTCCCTCACTTGCATGTGCCGGTCAGTTGGAAAACTGGGTCGCCGCCTCCATAGGTGCACTGGGGAGTGAGTCTCTGGTTCCCTGTGTGCGAGACGGGGTCTCTTCTTCTACATAGCAGGTGGTAAAATTCTCCACTGGGCTATTGGCTCTGGAACCAAGCAGTTTGCCCGAAGGCGGAAGCTTGTCATCTGAGCCAAAATCAGTGGGTGGATTCCAATTGTCTGAGACTGTGAACAGAGGGAGCTTGGGATAGCTTTGCATGGCGTCTTCCAAGGTAATCTCTTCCACGTACGCCATTGGAGGCGTTCGTGGTTTCTTACGCCTTCGGAGGGACACCATGGATAACGTCTGCTCAAATTTCTTCTGTCTTTGGTGGCGAGATTCGGTTGTGTACCAAGTGACACCCCTGCACGTCTTACCTTGTGCTCTGGGCATGGTGGAGACCCTGGATATGACCAGGGTTCCTTGCGGGTGGAAGGCTTTGCTCCAAAGCTTCAAAGGGTCCCCAAACTGCTGCTTTGGTGAAATGAACTCTGCACTCGATGCTACGATGGGCGAATGTCGCTCCATTCCATCAAGGTAGGTGATAAGAAGGAGGGCAACTGCGACCGCCATAGCCATTAAGGCTTGCTGCTGAGTGCGCTGGTGCATTGTACCGATCACTTGCGTGAAGGGGCTCATCGCTTGGATGTGGCTGCGCGGATTCATATTTGGTTAATGACTGAGGGGATGGTCGCCGGTGGATGCGTTAATGCTGCGTCCTGGCATTATCCCGCGTGTCTCCGGTTTGCGACGTGACACCCCATTCGGGGCCAGCTATTCTGTTTGTTTAAATGAAGCAATGCAGAAAAATACAATGGACATGAAGGAAGTTGGTACACGGGAAGACATGTAAAAAAATAAACAGAGTTCGATTTATTTCAATGTAGCGGCACAAAAAATACAAAGGACATGAAGATAAGTTATTATGTAGGAAGATACACAATATCTACATACAATAAATTAGGTGAACACATATACATACAATAAATGAAATACATAACAATGAAATATGAAATAATAGTACAAGCATGTACCTTTTTATCTCCTCTTCTACACTTGCGGTAAAGACTCCTTCGTCTTCTCCAACTATCCTGTTTGTTTCAATGTGGGAGCGCACAAAATACGATGAACATGAATGGAAGTTGGTATGCAGGGGATAAAAATTAATATGTACGTACAGTAAATGAGAATCAAGGATTAAAATAAAAGATAGTTAGAAACATTAACCTTTGTTTTTCTTCATCCATGGTTGTAATTATATAGATTTTTTCCTACCCAAAATATATTACAAGCCAGAAAATATCAAGAAACTGCATGGCCATAGCTGACTGATTTTGGTTTTGTGCAGCAAAGTATCCATATATGCTTTGAGACATGGAAATATATTTTGTAGTATCTTTGATGTACATCTCATGTTTCAAGTACAAGACAAATTGTATCGTGGTCAAACCAGTCTGTGTACAGGATAAAGAGGTTGAATTGTGATATGGGCACATTTCACCATATATGGTTAATAAGTGTGTTTTTTACATATTTTATCTTAACAAAAAGACAATGGACATTGTAATTGCACATGTAGTTGTCCAATTATTTGTTATGCTACTATTTTGTTTCATGTCAACACTGAAGTATCCTAGAATGATAATGGTTTCGTCCAAATGTAAATGGTGTGATGCATTTGAGAACACATTCATTATGCTAGCAATGTTGCACACCAAGCAACATACAAACTGAATATTGCAATTTGAAATCCACTGAACACCACTCTTGCTAGCACCATATCAATATCCTTTTCTTCTACAAGAACATTTTACAAAGGCATGTAGGTATGGTCCAGAGCTAGGAAAAAAAATTGGAGCAAAATTTAAGAGCAAGATAGGTGGGCAGCTAGGAAAAAAATTGGAGCAAAATTCAAGAGCAAGATAGGCGGGCATGGGACAGGCGTCAGATCTCGACTTCGCCAAACATGACAAATGACAGAATCGTAGGTCCACTTGCGGGTGCATAACATGAACACCGCAAAGTGCAAAAAAAACAGCTCCAACTGCCGGCGCAGGAGCCAAACCCTACAAAGCCGAAGCAAACAAAATAAAACAACAAGCAACAAACCAACGAGGAAGCACGAACATGCCCAAATACAACCCCGGGACCTCAAACTCGCAAATTTGAACCAAACAACAACAAGCAACAACCGACGAACCAACGAACCAGTGAAGAAGTAACAACCACTAAACCAGTAAACAACATATGTATCTCCAATGATTGCCAAATTGCAGCCCAAACACAGAAGGAACCCAAAATATATGACAAGCATGCTAGTAGAAATAATCAAACATTCTTACTTGCAAACTACAAACAATGAACAACAAAGAATGAATAGAAATGAAATTATGGCATCGAAACTTACTCTAAAACGATGAATGACAGAAGTGCAGGATGAATTGTGGGAGCAGGACCTGGACCCTGTAAAGTAAAAAAAACAACTCCAACTACACATGCAAGACCCCAACCCTGCAAAGTTGAAGTAAATAAAAGCAAGCAACAAGCATCAACAGGGCTAACCGCAGGTGCAAGTCCTCAACCTTGCAAAGTTGAACCAAACAACAACAAGCAGCAACCGACGAACCAACGAACAAGAAGCACCCACCGAACCAGTAAACAATGTATGTATCTTCAATGATGACCAAACTGCATTCCAAGCATAGAAGTATGAAACATACAATGGCTATGCAACTGGCGGTGGACAACAATATTGTCCAAATTCATTGCAACATTGTATGGAAAAATTCAAGAAATGTACTATGGGAAGCCTATTTAGGTAAACATTTAAGTTGTCAGGGATGTTTAAGGACCTCGTGGTATGCAAACATTTAAGTTGTCAGGCATGTTTAAGGACCTCGTGCTAGGTAAACATTTAAGTTGTCAGGCCTATTCAAGAACATCGAAATAAGTGTCAATGCTCTAAACCTTCGATATGTAAACATTTCAATACAAATAGAAATAATAAAAACATTAAAAAACAGCGTCGATGCTCAGAACTTTCGGTATGTAAACATTTCAGTAAAAATGTAATAAAAATTAAAAAAGAGTGTCTAAGCTCAAAACTTTGGATATCTGAACATTTACAACATTGGGAACAACGAAGCTGGCAATAAAGCCTCCAATATATTCTCCAATGAGACGATGACATATAAGGTTTTTTTATTATATAAAAAATAATGTTTTTACTTCTATAGTTCGAACAATACAAATGATGCAAAAATTTATAGTCAAAGGACATATTAATATGAAGTCAACGAATTATTGATCGCTATAGTCCCTCTACGCCTTCGGCAGGGACTAACAACAAACAATTGATTTTCTAGACTATAGGACTGATTTCCTGGCATGCTAAAATGTTAAAAAAAATTGTGACGAAGTTTATTCTAAAGTGTTTTTTAGAAAAATAATTTTATAATTTTATTAAGAAAACAAAATTACATTATCAAAATGTATATAGTATTTTAGTTTGTGTCATAAGACTTATAGCAAAAATGAATTTTGAATGTCCCTTTATATATAAATACATCAATACTTAAGAGCAAGTCTACTAAGTATGGAAAGAATGAGGGGCTAGGGTTTCCGCAGGCGCTACGGTCTTTGCAAATGCCTGACACTGTGGATAGGGTTCCCCCTGCAGACACTAGGTTCTCCGACAACATAGCTTAGATGGGATTACTATTTCTGTCGTATACTCCTAGGTGTACATAGGTGTCAAGTTATCAATTTCCTTTATGGCGAGGTGTAAATACCTGATCTATGAATGTCGACGTGGAGGACTAGAACTTTAGGTACTTAGATGGCGGTCCTAGTAGACCTATCCTGGGCCGACGAGGATGAACTTTGGGCCAGAGAAGGATTTTTTTTGGCAGATGAGACGTACAAGTTAATGTACAATTGCTTACGTCTTGGGACAGATGGCTCGACGAAAGATACATTGCATTCAGATCCGCTTTCAAAGCTTCCTCGACATGTGCCCTCTGTGGTTGAGAACCGCGTTCCACCTAGTCCCGGTCACATGAAGAACATGCGCCCTGTTGTGGGGTCTCACACAAGAGATCTCCCTTGGGAAGGCTACAAATCTTCTACTCCAAGTCCCATCCCTCCACACTGTATTGCAGTTTCACATACACTACATGTTTTGTTTTCTCCCCCAAGGTGCAGTCTTGGAGTTTTTCAATCGAAAATTCCTGTGCAAAGTTCTTCTCGACATGTTGTTAGTGTTGGACATAATAGATCCACTAGAACCAAATCTCAGCTAAATCGCAGACAAAAGAACTGGAAAGTTCGTGAAGCAAAGTCGAGTTGTGTTCTCGGTAAAGATATAGAGATGGATAGGGTTGCCGATCTTTCGAACAAAGCCCTCGCGGGTAAATTTTTCTACACCAAGATGAATAAATTACAATTGTCAGAATGGATTTTAGAATGTTGGAAACCTATCATTGGGTACATTCCTATGTTTAGTCTTATTTCTAACCACTGGGTGGTTTTTCATTTCCTTGCCGAGAGCGGTCTTTTGAGAATCTTAGGCTTTCCTTGGATTTTAGGCAGAGGTATTTTAATGTTGAAAAGATGGGTGCTTGGTTTTAATCCTCTTAAGGAAAGCTTCATGAAAAGAAGCTTTTGGATGTTGCTTCTCGACTTCCCCATTGAGTTTTGGTCTGCTAGGATCTTTGAAGTTGTTGCAAACTCGGTAGGAAGATTTGTTTTTTTCCAATGAGAAGTCTCTCCACTGGAATAACAAAAGGCTTGCGTGGGTGTTAATTGATATGGATCTCACCAAATGATTACCTGATGTTATCGACATCTCTATTGGGGACTCTCATTTTTTCCAGTTAGTTGATTTATGGAGGGAACCTTTCAGATGCCATTCTTGTTGGCAAACAAGTCATCTAAAGACGTCTTGTCCTGGCTCCAGGGAACTCAATTGTGATACAGAACATCCCAAGATGACTTTCGATCAAGCTGAAGTTTTATATTCTGGTCCTTTAGACAAAGGATCCTTTTTAGGTATGATGAAATTCTTCTTTCCTTCCTTATTTGCTAATATTTCCCTTGAAGAGATTTTATATTTAAAAGAGAATGGAAGTTGGGTCTTAGAAATATTTGGTGATTTCTGGAATCTTTTAATGAAAAAGTTTGAAGACTCGGGTGCTCCTCAGAGCCTGAATTCAAAATATTTAGATGGTGTTAATCACCAGCTTTACTCTCTCGTGGAAACTCAACCTATCTTTCCCCCTGTAATTGTTGTGATTGAAGAGCCTCCTACCCGCTGTTTAGAGGCTGAAAAGCACACCAGATCAGGGAAGAAATTAGGAGGTGATTCGAGCTCTATCCCTACTATTGAATCTATATTACTTTTGTTAGTCCCCCTTGTTGGAGTTGGTGTGGATCCCACTAGCGAACCTATTGTTTGTGTTTTAGATGTTTCACATAATCTTTCTACAAAAGTTACGGAACTTTTGTCTCCCACTCTACTTCCCATTACAAATTTTACGTCTTTACTTCCATTCTCCTCATATTTCTCCAATGTGACCCTCAGTAAATAACCTAAACCTCACATCTCAAAGAAACCCTCCGGGGCCACTGAAAGTGGTTTGACTCAGTTTGGAACGATATCCCCTGTGGGTTTTGTTTCAGATTGTTCTGTAGTTCCTGCCCTCCATGTTTCATTAAAGTCCAACCCTAATATGGTTTCCCTCGCGACCCTTGGAGAAAGCCAACCATCTTATGAGTTTCCCTCATGATTTTCCTATCTTTTAATCTTCGTGGGTTTGGGGGACCCACAAAAATATTTTTCTTCAAATTTTTGTTGAACCAAGTGAATCTCTCCTAAGTAGTCATAAAAGACTTAGATCATGCATCATAAATTCTTCCATTTCGAATCATAACCTGATCTGCTTACAATTGGAGATGTCTTCCCAAAATAGGGCCCCTCCCTTTAAGTTCAACAACTCCTGGATTTCTGATCCCGAGTTTTCTTCCCTTATAAGGGAAACTTGGCATTCAATGAAAAATTGGTCTGATTCTTCTTCTATTCTTCTACTGTGCAAAAAATTGAGGAATCTTAAGAAAGTTGTGATTCTATGGTAGAGGAATAAAAAATCACATAGAACTCCTACATATTGAAGATAAAATTTTAGAGCTCTTTGAGCAATGTTTGAAACATGTGTTTGCACAGGAAGAATTGAACTTACTAAGGACACTTAAACAAAGAAAAGATCAGATACTAGCCTATGAAGAAGCCACTTGGAGGCTTAGAAGCCGGGCAATTTGGATAGATAAGGGAGGAAAAAATACAATTTTTTTCATAAATATGCCACTCAAAGAATATCACAGAACACCATTTGGAAAATTGTTGATGATTCTGGATGCCACAAAACAACAAAAAATGATATAAAAGAGATTGTTTTTAAACATTTTAAAGACCAATACAGTGAGACAGTGACAGAAGGTTATGTCAATCAAGTCAAAGTGCTCCAGAATATGCCTAAGTTTTTCAATGACTTAGAAAGTGATGAACTTGGAATATTTCTCACCTTAGAAGAAGTAAAGGATACTATCAATACAATGCCTAAGGATAAAATCCCAGGCCTGGATGGGTCGACCCAGGAACTTTTTCAGACTTATTTTTTTTTGTTTAATGGGGGAGGATCTACACAAGGCGATTGAGGAATCTAGATGCAAAGGATTTATTCCTAGCGCTCTCAATGCTACTTTCTTTGCCAAACTCTTTTCATGACTTCAGACCTATTTCTCTCTGCAAATTTGTTTATAAAGTAATTTCCAAAATTATTGCATCCAAGATGAAAGATAAATTGGCTTCTTGTATCTCCTTTGAACAATTTGGTTTCCTTAGAGACTGATTAATCTTTGATCCTGTGGAGATAGCACAAGAATGTTTGCACACTACTAAAACCAAGAAAATGAGTTCAATTATTCTTAAACTAAACCTTAAAAAAGCATATGATAAAGTAAGCTATCAATTTATGCGTGTGTTATTAATCCAGATCGGGCTAAAATGGGAGGTGCCCCAATGGATCATGTCTTGTGTTAACTATGTAAACATGGCAGTCTTAATTAATGGATCCCATACATATTTCTTTAAGAGTTATCGAGGGCTATGTCAGGGGTGCCCACTCTCCCCCCTTGTATTTCTTTTGGTTGTGGAATGCTTAAGCATATGTTTGAAAAAGGGAGTGGAAGAAGGGAATTTTCATGGACTCAAAGTTGCTACAAAAACTATAATCTTGCTCTTGTTCTTTGTTGATGATGTTCTAATCTTAGGAATTGGCAATTTTGAAGATTGGATGGAGTTTGAATCTATTTTATCAAGTTTTTGTCTTGCCTCCGGTATGGATGTTAACTGTCAAAAATCATGCTTTCTTGCACATAATATTGATCCTATTTTGGTACAAACGATTCAAGCAGCTTTCAATATACCTTTTATTAGCATGGATAAAGGTATGAAATATTTGGGTTTTTAGCTAAAACCCAACAGCTACAGAGTGGCGGATTGGAATTGGTTGATTAAAAAAGTTGAGAAGAGAATCAATAATTGGACTTTCTGTTGGCTATCTTTAGGAGGCAGACTAGTTTTAGCTAAATCTGTACTTCAAAGTCTCCCTGTATATTGGCTTAGCTTAGCCAATATTCCTTCAACATTTCTACATAAGATACAACAAGTTATTGCAAATTTTATTTGGAGAGTTGCAACAAAAACTACAAGCTTTCACCTTTCAAAGTGGGAAAACATCGCCAGACCAAAGGAATCTGGAGAATGGGGTATACAGAATATTTTCTAGTTTGCACAATCACTAGCAGCAAAATCTTGCTAGAGAGGTCTTTTTGGCAAAGGATTATGGAGTGAGCTACTTAAAAAAATATATCTAAAAGGAATAGACATGACTTTCTGGCTGCGCAAAGCTGATTGTAAGTATTTGGTAGCCTCAAACATCTTGAAATTTTTTATGGCCTCTTTGCATATTATAAAACAATGGTTGGCATGGCTGATTGGGTGTGGTAAACAAATCATACTTGGGATGGATCCGTTTATAGGAGATAATTATTCTTTCAGGCTCTTGGGCCCCTTAATACAACATCTCAACAATCAACATATCTACTCTTTAGCTCAGGTGGCCATAACAAATGATGATGGTAATAATTAGATTTGGCTTGAGGCTATCCACCACGGTTTGATAGGGGAATTGGCTACAGAATGGAGCAACTTCCTTTAATTGTTAAAAAATAGTGGAATCTCTCTCAACAATACAAAGGATAAGATAGTTTAGTCTTGGAACAAGGTAGTGGGCACTATAACTGCCAATTTAGCATACCAATCCATTTCTTTCACTAAAAATACAGAAGATATCAGATGGTAGTATAAGTCTATTTGGAAAGTGAAAATACCAGTTAAAATTATATGCTTCATGTGGCTTTGTCTGAAGGATTGTATTCTTATTGGAGTAAATTATAGGAAAAGGGGAGGCATTGGTCCATCAGTATGTAGTCTCTGCCTAAGAGATGAAGAGACAACTTCACATATTTTTTTGCACTGTGAAACTACTCAATACATATGAAAATGGATCTTATTTTACCTCAAAATACCAGATGTTTGGAGTTGTTCCACTTTAGAAAGTAATATGTTTCAATGGTCCACACAATATCCAAAGTTGAAACATATTCCTTTTATGGTAATCTGGGGCATATGGAAATACAAAAATAAATTATTTTTTTAAAACTGGAATAGGCAGGATTCTAGGATTGTCATAGATATCCTTCTCTCAATCAAAGAACACAATGGGGCATGTGAAGATGAAAAAATTGATCACATACTAAATCCTATATACTTTGATGACAATCCAATAGGATTCTTTGATGGAGCAATTGTAGATAATCGATGTGGAATAGGAATTTTTCTCAAAATCAATTTAGAACACCACTTCAAAGCACACTTTGCAGGTGGACAAGTAAATAATATGAAAGCAAAAATCTTGGGGCTATGAGGCCTCTTATTTTTGGCATCTAGATAGTCCATAAAAAAGATGATGGTAGTTGGAGACTCAAAGGTGGCCATTGACTGGATAAATGGAAACACAAATCTGAACCTGTTATATTTGAACAACTAGAAAGACCAAATCAGAAATTTACAAACAAGTTTTGATGGAATCAACTTTATACATGTACACAAAGCTTTCAACATTGTAGCAGAAAATCTCTCAAAGAAGGCACTGGACTATCCTATGGGAAGACTTTATTTTGAAGAATCTATGAATGGAGATATTGTTAATGAAGATAGTTATCTTCTATTTTAAAGTTAGAGCACGAAAAGATCATTTGTACTAGATGAAAATTTCTTTTTTGATAAGACAAGGATATTATATTTTGTAATTAACTCGAAGCTATTAGACTGAAGACAACATCAACTTTTTTTGCATAGTTTATTTCTATATAAACTATCAAGAATTTGTTATGTTTTCCAGGATCATCAACTTTTTTTATCAATATGTAAACAAAAGGTTCACTTGATTCTTAATAGAATAACAGTGAAACTGTCTTTTTTCTGCGTGAAAAAATAAATAAATACATCAATACTTCCAATATTATGTTTTTTATATATAAATACATCAATACTTCCAATATTATGGTTTTAATTGTTTCTATAAAAAAAACAATTGTTTCCTACCATATATCTAGAAAACCGTCCTATCAATTAACATTTATTGTTTGTTTCATCCACCAATTTTAACTAGCATACCCCCTAATCAAGGGAAAGGAAATGTCGAACATAACATCATAGAATATATTGTTTGTAAGCATAGTATTTACTGAGCAACATTGTAATGGTATATTAATCATTTGCATGCATGAAGGAGAGAATGAGCAATGTACATGTGCAAAGTATTTTAGGTGAAAGTTTCATTGATAGGTATTTGATAGAAACTATCTAACATGTAACTAGTGTTATAAAGTTATTTCTAAAATTATAGCAAACCAGATAAAGCCTATCCTGTCCAGATCACTTTCAACAGAGCAGTTGGGTTTTTTGAAAGGTAGACAGATCCAAGATTCCATTGGAACTATACATGAATGCCTCCATAGCATAAAAAAAAAAGAATTTTAAATCTCTTGTACTAAAGTTGGATCTACAAAAGGCCTATGATTGCATAAATTGGGACATACTAAGGTTGATCTTAATTCAAGTTGGCCTGGGTATTAGGATGACCAATTGGATTATGAGCTACGTTGTTTCCCCGTCCTTCATTGTATTACTAAATGGAGAGGCAACAAACCTTTTCAAAAGTGGAAGAGGATTGCGCCAAGGGTGCCCATTATCCCCTTTGTTGTTCATTTTGGTTATGGAAGGACTAAGCCTTTTACTAAAGGAAATCCAAAGTGAAGGAAAGTTGATTGGAGTGAAAGTATCAAGAGTTATAAAAATCCTCCACATTTTTTTTCGTAGATGATGTAATAGTTATGACAAATGCTACTATGAGTGAATGGTGGGAGATTGATAAACTCATTAAAAAAATTTGTCTGCCTTTGGGTCTTCAGGGAAATGGTACAAAAACTATTGTAGTACACGAGGGACTGTCGAAACTGGACTTACCAACTTTCAAAACTCTTTTTCCTTTTACTTTTTTCTGATCTATCAATTGGATTTAAATATCCCGGTTATTACTTAAAGACTGGGCTGCAACACATAGAAGACTGGAGTTGGTTGTTGAAAAAAGTGGAGAAAAAGATAGAACTTTGGTGCTATAGATGGTTATCACTAGGAGGGTGATATACTTTAATGAAGTATGTCTTAGAAAGCCAACCTGTATATTGGATGTCCCTGGTGGCCATTCCCTTCACTGTATTAAATAAATTAAGGAAAATTGTGTTTAACTTTCTTTGGAAGGGTAATAATGAATCAAACCACTATCATCTCTGTAAGTGGGAACTTCTTACAACACCAAAGAAATTTGGTGGATGGGGTTTTTGCAATATTTTAAATTTTAATAACGCCTTGGCCGCAAATACTCTCTGGCGAGTATTAATGCATGATGGAATCCGGCACAAAGTTATAAAATTCAAGTACCTTCCTCACACCATAGTTATAAATAGGTTTAGATCCCCAACTTTTCATCAAAAGGCGGCCTCAAGAATCTGGAATGGTCTCTTAAAATCAGTCCACTTGATCACACATTGGTTGAGTTGGACTCCGGGTTCGGGTCAACTTATCGTTCTTGGTAGAGACATGACCCTAGGGATGGGAGACAAGTCCTTCCTCTCCTTTAATCTTCTTTCATAATTAAGACATTGGAATATTACTTCACTCTCTCAGGCTAGGAGTCATATTAATCAACTCTCCACTTCATCAAATTGGATCTGCAGTAATGAGTTGGTCTTTACAGGAGATATGGCAACGAAATGTGACCAGTTTCGGAGGGCACTTATCGATTATGGAGCATACATACAATATAATGAAGATGAATTGTTGTGGATCGGGGGCAATAATTCAGGAACACTTACAATAAAAAATACTTATATGGCTTTATTATCAACATGGGGTTTGGCGAGAATTGGAGGATGGCGACAAGCAGTCTAGAAATGGGACATCCAACTTAAAATAAAACTTTTTATCTGGCTGGCAACGGAAAATAAAATTTTAACTTGGGATAATCTTCAACAAAGAGGCTGGGAAGGACCTAGCAGGCGCCACCTTTGTAAACAAGATACAGAAAATATCAATCATCTTTTCATTCACTGCTCTTTCACAAAATCGGTCTGGGAGAGATTGGTTACTGGTCAAAAATTCAAAAAATGTTGGGAAGGGAACACACTGTCTAATTGTTTCAAAAACTGGGAAGAGGACAAATATGTCCCTTCTATTATTGTTGCTCACATTTATTGGTATATATGGTTAGAGAGGAACACATCCATATTCGAGGAGTCTACTCCCTCTATCCACACAGTGATTTATAAGACTCTTGGTTCATAGAAAAGGAACTTGGCAACACAAAAACTTGTTCCATGGTGGGATATTTTGATTACACATCACATAAATACAACCATTGCATAGTTTGATGGAGCTGCACAGTTTGATGGCAATTAGTGTGGAGCTGGAGGAGTCTTCAAAACTCCAGACTTAACTGTATATAGATGGGTTTTTAATAGTGGATGAAGCACAAACACAAGAGTAGAGCTATTGGGAGTTTCGGTGACTGTCATGTTGGCTTCACATTTGTCATTTCATAGACTCCAAGTTTTGGGTGATTCAAAAGTAGTTATTGATTGGCTATCCAACAGAGGAAGACTCCAGGCAAGCGTAATTGAGGGTTGGAAATCCATAATTAAGGATCTAATTAGACCTTTTCAACCTATTAGTTTTGAGCACATATACACCGAATTTAATGAGGAAGCATATCTTCTTTCCAAGAAAGCATTAAGGCAACTAGAAGGCATAATCACTTATTACAAATGGGACGATGGGATTGAAGATCACAGGAGACATCTTAGCCTTTACTAGTTCTAGCCCTTCTATTTATGTTTTGGACTTGTTATCGACAATATTGTTACTCTTTTCAGTTCCTATGAACATATCTTAGTTAGTTTAATACTCTACTGGTACAAAATTTTGTTATTTTATGAAGAATATTTTCTAGTTTCTTTTGGTATACTTGTATATGAAAGGTGTTATTTTATCGAGGAAACTTTGTATAGTTTTCCTTGTACTTATTTTGGACAAACTGTTTCTTGTTATGGTCCTTGTTATGGACTAGAAGATGTAAACAAATTATATTCACTAATATAATTGAGCAAAATTTCTATTGGAAAAAAAGTGATTAGCATCATTAATTACAACTAAAGGTAGAAGAATGGACCAAGTTGAACATTACATGTATAGAAGTATGATGACAACATAAAATAATCTAGAATTCCATGGACAAAGAAAATAAGCACGCCTCTTCTTTTTTTTGTAGCGATACATAAGCAAGATCCTTCAATTTTTCATAGCATTCGAAGGAGAGTGATGGTGTTATGCGCATTCATTCTATAGTAGTAGTGTGTGACATTGTCGTGAAGGTCAAGCCTCTTCATTCAATATTTCCAATGTCAATGGTAGATCTTGTTAAGGTCATTCCTTGAGATTTATCTATAGTCAATGCCCAAGCCATTTTAATGGGGATTTGTTTCTTATTACTCTGTTGTATGGGTGGAATTGGTTTGGATGGGTTTGGTCTCATGGAGGGCCAATGTATTTATTGAATGCCACAACAACATATGTTGGCAAATTTGGAGGGTTATTTCATGTCGCATATATTATTTGCATGACAACTCCAAGAGCGCCATTGACTAACCCTTCATGGACCCATAAATTGCAGGATAGCATAACTATTTTGCCTATATAGATAAAGACATGTTTTTCTAGTTGGTCATTATCTTTTTGGTGTTCTTCTAAAGTGTTAAGTAATTTTGCGACAGTTCGTGCAATTTTCATATTCAAATATTGGAGCATGAGCTTGTTATGGCTGTCCACAAGTTTATTTGTTGCAAAGAGGTGGATTGAAGTGTCAAACCCGTGATGCTATTCAATGGATAAGAATATGTTAGTCCTAGACTGAAGGAGGTTCCAATCATCAATTGTTGGTGTAGCACTGTGAATGTTGGTCAACAATTGGCGGAAACACGATTGGGCGCCCAAAATGCCTTGTAGATGAAAGATTGTTTCCAAATTTATTACAATGGTGAAGGTTGTCCATAAAATCCTCCCTGGAGTTGCTCCTACATAAAGAGGCTTGTTCATTACTGGTGGCAGTTAGCCCAATTCCCCTACAAGAATTATTGAGAGATGATCGAATGAGATGTGGTTTCTTTCTGGAAATGCTTCACACAAACGACTCTCAATTTGCACAAAAAGTCTAGATCATATGAAGCTCATCTCATCAATTATAATGTATTGAATATGCTTCAATTCTTCTTGGAACACTGCAAGGGATTGACCATGTAAATGATTCATGTCCCTAATAGGAATCCTAAGTTCTACATGTATAGTGGTTGCATGTATGTTAAATGTTGCAACTCCAATAGGGGAAAGAAGTAGTATTGGGCTATGGCCAGATGTTTCTTAAGAAGATAATGCTTCTTTGATGCAGCTTATAAGGTAGGGTTTCACAATGCCTATAGTTCCTTGGATGATCATCTTCAATGGTTCTTTTGGTTCTCTTGCTTGTAACTATTGTAGGATAATGTCTAATGCATGTTGTTCATTTGTAGACAATGTATTCCTAGAAGGATTTAGAGGATTGAGTTCTTGTATGACTTCCCCATTCCTTTGGGTGTATTTGATGAAGTTTGTTGCAGTGTCCAATGTATCTTTTGATATTTCAAGCTGATCACATGGGTGGGAAGTGTCAATCCCTCAGAGTCCCAACATATCAAGATAAGTGAATTTGATATTCCCAGTGGGGGTCAACCTCGATAAAGCTTGTCATTCATTCATATCCATGTTTGGATGTATGTTAATATGGCTATCCTCATCTTCATATGTTTTTTAAATGTGAGTGGGAACAAGGATGCAAGCAACATGCCATGCATGGTAGTCATTTCTTATGCTTTCCCAGTTAGCCAACATGTCTTCTTTTGAAAGACCTATGTATTCAAAGAAGGATTGAAAGGGTTTGTATAGAAGTAGATCACTCCAACAAAAATCAACAAAGGTATTGGAATCCTTTTTTGGTATTGTAGTAAAAACTAGCCATACATGGACAATTGTGGGGATGTGTTTTTTTTTCCACTTTTCATTTTTTCATGCTTGGTTATATGTCCAGTGTTTTGTGAGGTCAATAAGACATATAGGTTCTAAAAAAACAGGACGAATCAGATATGCATCAATGAAAGTGAAGCTAGACAAACAGTTAGACAAATCATGAGAGACTCGACGAAGTATTTGATGACCAAAGTTTGGCTTGGTGAAGGTGTGACTGCATGTCACAAGCGGTAACTTTTGTAGCATATGGCAAGTTTCTTGGGCACTTATGTCTTGGTCAATTATTTCTTCTTAGTGCAGACAACGATAGCCATTTGAGGTAGGGTCGGTTGGATGTGATGTTTATGCAATTTTGGTCAACATATGGTGGTAGGTCTTTGATCCCCCCTCTGCTTTAAAATCATATTTGGCAATGTATTTCAACACTACATGATGAGAGAGGACTGGTTGGCAATCTACATTTGCTCGCCATGTTTGGAGTATGGTAAGATTATCGTTGTTTAACCGCTCATCATTTTGTGTTGGGTGATATGTCTTTTGGCCCATTTCATCAATGTAGAGCGATGACTTTATTTGTACCCTCCAAGGGAATTTATACTTGCATTCAAGGGTAAAACCTTTTATACGAAGACATGTTCTTTCCGTGCACTTTGTATGTCTTTGAACTCAGTTCAAGAGTTGTCCGTAGTCCTCAAGTAGGTTGGATGCAAATATCTCATGTGTATCTAGCAAGCAAGGGTCGTATTCAATGGATTGATGCATAACCATGTCTGTGCCATGGTTTGCTCTAGGATTCTACGTTGTAACATAGTTATCAAAGAAATAATGTGCATCATTGATTTGATTTGGATCTTCCCAATTTAATGTTTCCATGTTTAGAGCATCAACAAGCCACACAAAACCATGTATATGTGCAGAGCCTCGATGTTTCCATTCATACCTACAAAAGGAACATGAAATGATTAGTACAAAGTATATTAATGTATAGGTTGGTTAGAGGTACTTTTAAGTATTAGAGAATATGTACCTACACCAATAGTCAATTGCAAGCATATTTTTTTGTAGTATCTTTTCATGGAAGATTGAAAACCTTTTGTGCATGTACGTAGCTACAGTGTGGGGGTTGTCAAAGACATTGTGGGTACGCCAATGTTGAAAAACTAATGGATCAAGAGGTCTACCCTTGTGAATAACTTTATGCAAATTCAATCATTTTGTGTGTGTTGCACTTAGAGTGAAAAACAAGGTCAGGCATTGAAGTTGTGTTATCATTTCTGATAGTTCGATCCTTCGAACTGTCCAAAATACTCTAGTCCCATGAAGTTGTGCTCTGAAGCACATGACTTGTTATAGAGGTTTGTCTATAGGAAGTTCTCTAAGATGTGAACGTAACTCTTCAATTGTGGTGGGTGTGTTATGCTCTTGGCTTCGCTTGATAAAGTAAGCAGTTGTTGTTTGACTTTGATGGCGCATAATCAAATTGTAGAGTTAGTATTTGAATCGAGGATGAATACCGAACCTGTTTTCATGGTATCTCATCAAGTGTAATGCATAGTTGTCAAGCAAGATGTTTTTCATGTGTGGATGGCAAATCAGGGAATCCACATTAGAGAAAAGAGAAGGAAATGCCATGTCAAATAGACCCTCTGTATTGCACTCATTGATTGGTGATAGGACAATTATCGGCCAATCAATTGTCTCTTGTGGAATGTCATTTGTACTATCAACAAATATTATTATTTTTTCCATTTCTCGTTGCATATTAGGAAATCTAAATGCAAAGGAAGAGATAGGTTGTTCATCTTGGAAAACATCATGGTGTTCTATATCTATGATGTTTGACTCTTTAGTGGGAGAAGTGAGAGTTTATGTAGACACAGAATAGAGGTGAGAGGAGACATTGGTGTGATCAGTTGGAAGTGATGCAAGCGAGTTTTGGTCAATGTAATGTCCCTTTCCAAATAAGAGCTCTAGATAGGAGGCTTAATGGTCTAAACCACAATAGCCAGGGGTAAAAAGGGGTAAACAAGGTTACTAGAGGTCACTCGAGTCAAAGGTGTTATATTTGGAAAGTGCCATTGAGATAAAAGTGGTTAAAAGTGCTTTTAAGCCAGTTTGAGCTAAAAATAGAACCGATGATCTAAAATTAGAAATCAACAACGAATTAGGGTTTTRGGCAGCTATAAGAGAAGGTTTGGTGGCCTAATTAATCATTATGTAGATTTTGACTTATCATTGAGGAGAGAGGCACATCTCTGAAGAGATAGTTCAATGGATTCCAGGAGGAAGACACCAGTTGGTTGATCTCGGTAATAAGAGACACACCCTAGTCACTGATAAGATCACACAGGTCTTCCATCATTCCAAGTAAGACTATAGCCAGGGCCAAAAAGGGGTAAACAAGGTTACTGGACGTCTTCCATCATTCCATAGTTCCAAGTAAGGCTATAGCCAGGGCCAAAAAGGGGTAAACAGGGTTACTAGAGGTCACTCGAGTCAAAGGTGTTATATTTGGAAAGTGCCATTGAGATAAAAGTGGTTAAAAGTGCTTTTAAGCCAGTTTGAGCTAAAAATAGAACCGACGATCTAAAATTAGAAATCAGCAACGAATTAGGGTTTTGGGAAGCTATAAGAGAAGGTTTGGTGGCCTAATTCATCATTATGCAGATTTTGACTTATCATTGAGGAGAGAGGCACATCTCCGAAGAGATAGTTCAATGGATTCCAGGAGGAAGACACCAATTGGTTGATCTCGGTAATAAGAGACACACCCTAGTCACTGATAAGATCACACAGGTCTTCCATCATTCTTCAGCAATAGTTACACAGGTTCCAACAGCAAGGGAACACTTATTCAAGGTGAGGGCACAGCTTCTGAGGAGGTTCAATGGATCGACTTGTCCCATCCAGGGAGAGTTCAGAGATTCCCCTTTGACACAGTTGAGAGGAAGGCAAGGTGCATCGTTTTCCTAGTTCCTTGTCAGATTCCTACAGAGGAATCATCTGTGGCACATTTTCCAGACATTGGGAGTGTGACACTTTGAGATGACACATTCGGGGTTCCCGAGCGATCATTAGATTAGATCCAGGGAAACCCTTCCCACCAATTTCATAGTACTCCAAGATGATTAGTTTGAGACACGTCTCAACCGATTCCAATGGTGGAATGACTAGGGCACAATTTTCCAGTGGTAGAGGGGCGAATTCCCCATGGGGATTCATCCGGGGTTCAGACACACCAGCAGAGGGGTCAGTGAGTCACTAGGACTGAGAGGTAGAAAAGGATGCACCATTTTGGACAGCTTCCAGGCCATTTTGAGAGGTTTAGCCACCATGGTGAACTTTCCATACTTGCAGCAGTTGTCGTACGAGATGCCATAGCCTACAAAAAATCTTTATCTCGTCCATAGCATTCCACAACATTCTTCTAGTATCGGGTATTATTGTTTTAGTTGCTATTGTATTCCGACTAAGATCCTTTTGTCATTTGATCTAGCCGAGTGATTTATTTTACTCAGTCGCATTTGACATTGTACTCACCGAGATATCATAATATAAGATTTGTAGTCTTTTGTCTCATTTATTATCTATATCATCATTTATATGTTGTAACAATGAATTATCCACAGTAGTCATGTCATATTAGCAACATTTCCCAGACTAGGCAAGTCAGGAACATTATAGTGGTATCAGAGCTTTAGTCTTGCCAGCCTGTGACTAAAGACGATGAGTGCAGGAGAGGACCCAAGGGGTCATGAGCATGTAGGTGACGAATATGTCACTTGCAATATATGCAAGGAGGGATGACCTAGATTTGATTTTCCCCCTTTTCCTCCTAGCTTAGAGGAAGAGGAAAAGACACAGAGGAAAGTATACACAAAGGTAGAGCGAGAGGTTGAGTGTGAGGCAGAGAGTATGTTATGAGACATATATGAGAGACCAGAGGGCAGTGGTAAGGCCCCCATGGACCCAGATGCAACCTTCATGCAGGTACTCGACAATTTGGTTGTCAGTCAGCAGGCCATGACTCGATTTTTGGCGTAGATGGTTGATAAATTGGATATAGTGGGGACCTTGGGCACACAAGCTGCACATGCAACACAGGGGAACTCAGGGGAAAAAACTAGACCCTAGTCTCCTACTTGCACATACACCTATTTGAGTAGGATTCCCGGACCATTGTTCCCCAGTTTCCAGAGGAAACCCCCAATAGTAAGATAGCAGCCGATAGTACATAGGTCACCCACTCAAGTGGAGGACATTGCAGAGTACATGAGGGAGTATGCAACATTAGGCTGTGACTTCCATCAAGACATGACCCTGGTCGAGTATTGTGGAATCAGACTCAGGTACTTCCCTAGAGAGCCACGGAGAGGAGGACAGTAGCAGCAATAGGGGCGTAACATTGATTTCATCTAGAAAGTTGGTAAAATCACCATACCTTCTTATGATGGATCGTCTAAATGTACCGCTAGATCTTGGGTACAAAAGATAGATACATACTACAAGCTCAACCAGATGACCGAGACATAGGCCATCAATTTCGCTACCCTACACTTGGAGGGTGAGGCACACGAGTGTTGTCATCATGGATTGGTGACATTGGGACATAGTCACTTCACCTCCTATAGGGAGTTCACAGAGAGACTCATGGACAGGTTTGACAAGAGGGATCCCAAGATCCACTTTAGGGATCTAGCCCAGTTGAGAAAAACTGGCACAACAGAGGCATTCATCATAGAGTTTCAGTGGGTCGCAGTGGCAGTGATAGATATATCAGAGCCCAGGTTGATCATGTTATTCACAGAGGGACTCACATATCCCTTGAGAGGATGGGTGAAGGCATACATGCCTCACACATTGTAGGATGCCATATTACACACTTGAGATTTGGAAAACTCCGTGACAAAGACTAAACCCTTTTCCAAACCCTTCATACCATAGAAGGACCAAGACAAGAGGCCATTCTAGAGAGAATGGAAGAGAAATAATAAGTTGGATGATGAGACGAGGTGAGAGATTACGAGGAAGAAGATTTGCTTAAACTGTAGAGACCCTTGGGTCCCAGGCCACAAATGCATGGGCAAGGGAGAGATTCATTATATTGAGGTGGCAACAGACAGTGTGGACAGTGAGGAGGAGGAGCATGACAGTGGATCCACTAGCTTAGAGGAGGAGTCAGCACAGGCAGGGGAGCAGCCTCCCCGTAGACCACCGACACCGGCAGGGGCCCACCCATCGGTAGTTCCACAACCTCCTGAGCATGATAACAAACGAAAACCAGCAAAGGGAGGAGTCATAGCAACCCTTTTTGGTGTTCTCGAGTATGATACCCTCCGTATAAGAGGGACTATTCAAGGACAATGGGAAATCACCCTGATAGATGGTCGGGCCACCCACAACTTCATTGACGCTTCATTGTTATCGAGACGGGCACTTCAGACAAAGGAGTTTGAGGGGTTTGATGTTGCAGTAGCATATGGCCATACGGTGGAGTGTTTAGACAGAGTTACAGAGTTGGAGATAAAGTTAGGAAATTACATAATGAGAGACACATTTTATGTGGTTGACCTATCTGACACATACATGGTATTGGGAGTCCAGTGGATGATCACCTTAGGAAAAATCACCACCAATTACCAAACCTTGGAGATGGGGTTTAGAGACAGTGACATGAATAGGGTTGTTTTGAGAGGCAAGTCAATAGGAGCACCCATGAAAGTTTTGGCCAAGAGGATGGAGAGGATATTCAAACATGGGGAGGTAGCATATGTCGCAGAGTGCATGATCACTACATGGAAGGATTCATAGGGTTGACAACAATATCATACAGAGATCAAGAAGTTGTTGGGACGACATCAACGGGTTTTGGGGTTGATTCCACCAGGGAGACCACCTGACAGGGGGTTTGAACAAACCATTGAGTTGGAAGAGGGGGAAAAACGTATGATCACCCCACCCTATCGCCATCCTAGGAGGTTCAAGGATGAGATAGAGAAAGCAATTAAGGAATTTCTAGCGATGGGACACATCAGACCTAGTTGCAGTCCATTCGCTTCTTCAGTTGTCTTAGTTCTTAAGAAGGATGGTACCATGAGGATGTGCATTGATTACTGGGCCTTGAACAAGAAAACCATCAAGAATCGATGTCTTATCCCTCATATTAATGAGTTGATGGATGAATTGCAAGGGGCAATTTTCTTCTTGAAGATTGATCTATGCTATGTGTATCATCATATCAACATCCGAGAGCAGGACATAGAGAAGATGACATTTCAGTGTCACTTTGGATATTTCAAGTTCTCGGTTATGCCATTTGGGCTAACCAATGCACCAACTACATTTTAGTCGTACATGAACCACATATTCATGGATTAGTTGAGGAAATCAGTGTTAGTTTTCTTCGACGACATCTTGGTCTACAACAAGACATGGCAGTAGAATATGAGGCACTTTGATGAGATATTGAGCATCATGGAGGCACAGTCACTATATGCCAAAGAGTCCAAGTGTGAGTTCGGTATGACAGAGCTACTTTACTTGGGCCATAACATCAGTGCACATGGGGTACATGTACACCAAGAGAAGATCAGGTCCATTCTGGATTAGCCAATGCCCAGGAGCGTGACGAAATTGAGGAGTTTCTTCGGGCTGTGCAGCTATTACAGGTGGTTTGTCTGGGTTTTTTTTTTTTATATATCTTGTAGCACCACTGACGGATCTTACTAAGCAGGGGGATTTCATCTAGACTGATGAGTCACATAAATCATTTGATCACATGAAGGAAGTCATGGGCACTTGTCCAGTGTTGGCATTACCAGACTTCACTTTGTCATTTGTACTAGAGTGTGACGCATCCAACGAGGGTATCAATGAAGTTTTGATGTAGAGAGGACACCCCATTGTATTTGAGAGAAGGAAGCTCAGTCATCCCAAAAGGTTGTACTCCATTTATGACAAGGAAATGTTGGAAATCATGCATGCCTTGACCAAATTCAGACAACATTTGGTGGGCAACAAATTCATGGTCAAAATATATCACAATAGCTTGAAGTATTTCCTTGAACAAAAGGACCTTAGTGGGTTCCAACTGAAATGGGTGACGAAGGTACATGCATTTGACTTAGAAATAGAGTACGTCAAGGGGAAGAAGAACATTGTGGTCGATGCACTATTGAGGAGACCTGCAACATGTTCTTTGATGGAGATTTCAACATATTGGAAATCCCACTTGTTAGTGGAATATTCCAAGAACAAGTTCGCTTGTGAGGTTATGGATGGGAAGATACACGATGACAGGTATAGGGTCATTGACGATGTTATATTCTACAAGGACAGAGTCTACTTAGTGCCAGATTCTAGGCTCAAGAAGAAGATCCTCACAACAGTTCATGATTCACTACTAACAGGCCATCAGGGGTTTTACAAAACCTACAGATAGATCAGGGAGAGGTTCTCATGAAAGGGCCTCAAACAGGATGTTATGACACACATGAGTGAGTGTGTGACTTGCCAGCAGAACAAGTCGGAGCATACTCTTCTATCAGGGATCCTTCATCCACTTCCCATTCTAGAGCAGAATGGGAAAGTATATCAATGGACTTCATCACAAGCCTTCCCAAGGTCTAGGGTAAGGACTACATCTATGTAGTGGTCGACAGATTGACCAAGTTTTCTCACTTCTATGCCATACCGAGAAAGTATAATGCAGATTAGGTAGCCGAGTTATTCTTCAGGGAGGTCTTCAGACTTCATGGGTTGCCGAGGAACATCATCAGTGACAGGGACAATAGGTTTATTGGGACATTCTGGAGGTAGTTGTTTAGATTGGTGGGGACAGAGTTGACACCCATCACCAACTATCACCCTCAGACAGATGGGCAGACTGAGATCGTCAACAAGTGGGTTGAAGGGTATTTGAGGAACTATGTAGGTGGACATCATAAAACATGGGTTAAGTCGCTACATTTAGGAGAGCATTGCTAGAACAACACTTTCCACATGTCCATTGGTATGACACCCTTCCAAGCATTGTATGGATATGATGCTCCCACTTTGGTAGACTTGGTTTTCGGGGAGAGAAGAGATCTGAAGGCCAAGGATTGGATCATAGAGATTCAGGAGATTCTCAAGTTGTTGAAATAGAACCTGCATACGGCACAGAACCGACAGAAGATGAGTGCGTACAAGCACATGATATAGCGTAGCTTTGAGGTTGGGGATCTAGTTTTCTTGAGACTCCAACCTTATAGACAGTCACCTCTTAAGAAGAGTGGGGCCAAGAATCTCAAGCCTATATTTTATGGCCCTTACAGGATCATGCGCCGAGTAGGCGAGAATGCTTATGAGATAGAGCTTCTAGAGGGGAGAAAGATTCATAACGTGTTCCACGTATCTTGCCTAAAAAAGGCAGTGGGATCATTCATCATCACATTAGAGGAGCTTCCCCCATTGGATGAGGAGGGGCAGTTGGAGTTGGTTTCGGAGGAGGTACTGRAGTTCCAGGAGMGAAAATGGAGGAGCAGGGTCATCAAAGAGTGTTTGATTAGATGGAGAGGGATTCTAGTAGAGGATGCTACTTGGGAGAGCGAGCACGTGTTGCAACACCCTATATTGGTATTGCTTGAGGACAAGAAATTTCGAGAAAGGAGGATTGTAATGTCCTTTTCCAAATAAGAGCTCCAGAGAGGAGGCTTAATCGTCTAAACCACCCCGTTAGACTATATCCAGGGCCAGAAAGGGGTAAACAGGGTTACTAGAGGTCACTCTAGTCAAAGGTGTTATATTTGGAAAGTGACATTGAGATAAAAGTGGCTAAAAGCGCTTTTAATCCAATTTGAGCTAAAAATAGAACATACGAGCTAAAATTAGAAGTAAACAGTGAATTAGGGTTTCAGGAAGCTATAAGAGAACGTTCAACGACCTAATTAATCATTATGTATATTTTGACTTGTCAATGAGGAGAGAGGCACATCTCAGGAGAGATAGTTCAGTGGATTCTAGGAGGAAGATACCAGTTGGTTGATTTCGGTGTTGAGAGACACACCCTAGTCATTGGGAAGATCACACAAGTCTTCCATCATTCTTCAACAATAGTTACACAGGTTCCAGCAGCAAGGGAACACTTATTCAGGGTGAGGGTGCAACTTCTGAGGAGGTTCAGTGGATCGAACTGTCCCATCCAGGGAGAGTTCAGAGATTCCCCTTCGACCCAGTTGAGAGGAAGGCAAGGAACATATTTTGCTTGGTTCCTAGTTAGATTCCTATGGAGGAAACATCTGGGGTGCATTTTCAAGACATTAGGAGTGCAACACTTTGGGAGGACACATTTGGGATTCTCGAGCGATCATCGGATCAGATCCAGGGAAACCCTTCCGATCCATTTCACAGTAGGCCAAGGCAATCAGTTTGAGACACATCTCAGCTGATTCCAACGATGGAATGACTAGGGCAAAATTTCCAGTGGTAGAGGGGTGCATTCCTCCAAGGGGAACCATCCGAGATCCAGACACACCAGCAGAGTGGTCGATCAGTCACCAGGACTGAGAGGTAGACCAGGGTGCACCATTTGGGACAGTTTCCAGGCCATTTTGAGAGGTTTATCCACCGGGGCAAACTTTCCAAACTTGTAGCAGTTGTCGTACGAGCTACCATAACCTACAACAGATCTTCATCTCGTCCATTGCATTCCACAACATTCTTCTAGTCTTGGGTATTATTGTTTTAGTTTCTATTGTATTCCGACTAAGATCCTTTTTTCATTTGATCTAGCTGAGTGATTTATTTTACTCAGCCGCATTTGGCATTGTACTCACTGAGATATCATAATATAAGATTTGCAGTCTTTTTCCTCATTTATTATCTATATGATCATTTATATGTTGTAACAATGAATTATCCACAGTAGTCATATCAGATTAGCATAATTTCCCATACTAGCCAAGTCAGGAACATTACAGTCAATTTGGACATCATTGTAATATTTGTAATTTCACATCTTGTAGAGCAATGCATTAATGACATGAGATTTTGTCACATAACAATCATAGCATTTTGTTTGTCCTCCATGTCTTCTGACAACCAAGATGTCAAGATCTAAAAGGTGAAGTGGTAGGTAAGTTTCTATTTGAACAATTTGTTGTGGGAAACTGATAGTGTGGGCATTGTATTTGTATTGCCCACCTTGAGTATGCCTAACTTGTAAGATGAGTCTAGCTTGAGCAATGAGCATTTCCTCAACTTGAGTAAGTATTGATAGGACTATGGGATGGTTACTGAGGTCCATATTATTCCATTTCAAATTTCGGTGACCATTCTTTTCTCTATGTAATGTACCCCAAAATCTACAATATATATATATATATATACATATATACATATATATTATTTTTTTCTCTTATTAGGATACTTCGAGTTAATCTTTTGTCTTCCAAACCTTTCCAACATTTGTTAACTATACTTTAGGATAGTACTCTTGCCCTTTACTTTTCCTTTTATAATTCATAACTTACACTTTCTTTTCTTGTCATAGGGTTAAATTTTATAAGAATGCATGCACATAAGTTAACTTTATCCTGCCCTCGGCAAAGGTGCAAGAATAACCTAAGAACTAACCACCATAATCGCTCTTGGAACTTACATCCTAATATATGATTAGTTAAATACATATTATTTTAGGATTATATCCTATTCGCGCAAGTCATGGACTTTACTATGGTAGCCACTAGATGATATTTAAATAACCTTTGAAACAAATTAATGTTCTAGACATGTAACCGGGTCCCCATTCACATAGTTAAAAATATTAGCAATGCCACCAATGCACGTGGGTGTTAAACTAAGAGTGGCGATGACTAATGTTTTGGCGTAACTAAACACTTTCTTATCATTAACGAATTTATGCTAACTAACTTGAGTAAGGGGTAAGACGACGCTAGGAAACTTCAACTTGCAACTAGAATGGTAGGAGGCAGGTTGTAACCCTACCTGATCCGCCCATGTACTTCGTCATTAATAATGTTAATAACACTGGATGAAAACTTGCACAGATTGTCATTATCTCGACTTACATGGCATACATGTGACATTTATGGAATACTGTAGTGTGTTCTTGGGTCCAATACTCAGCCTATGTGCCCCACTGTATCCTTGATAGCTTGCCATATTCACATGGCTCAAGTACGGGTTGTCAACCATCGCCATTAACTCCATTCGGAGGGGGTTTTCCAACGTTATTGTTTCATTTCCCTCTTTGGCTCTGCATATTTGTGAAATGTTACAGACCTTTCCTATCGTTGTTCACCTCAGAAACGTAGCCAGGACCCTTGGGGCTTGGGTTCATGCTTGGGCGGAGGAAACAATAGAAGGACCTTTCAGTCGACCATCATCTTCTGTGAGGTAAGAAATTCCTTGATCGTTATGTCCAAGCTCTCTGTATCATGAAAAGGGTTACTTCGTGTGCTATCATTATGAGTTTAGTGGTTTGCTATCATATTGAAAGGTTGGCGTTATCCATCATAGGTTCCCTTTAGCTCTGTACCAGTCCTTTATACATTTTTTTTGAAAGCAAGACCATTATACCCTGTGAAAAAGTCTTCGTTACTCGTTCTATGTCTTTTAGTAATTATTCCTTCAGGACATATGCCCCGTCTTTTAGGAATTATGCCTTCGGGGCATATACCCTTTTCTTTATTCGAACTCTTAGAGATCTTTGTTGCTTGGCCTCACTCCTTGTCTGGTTTCATGGCTGACTGTAAGGTTTCATGAGTCTTGTATCTGGTTTCCTATCCTGGTGAAATGATAGGGTTTTTAGACCCTGTAGAAAAATAATTACCTCACATTGTTTATGATTTTGAGTTTTCCTTTGGCTACACTCAAATCTCTTGACTCTAAATTCGATGGTTGAAGTCCTCGCGCTACTAATGTTTTCATTTCTATCTAAAACAAACTTATGATTAGAAAATCGTAGTTTGTCCTACTGCTTGAACACATCAGTATTCTTCGGTTCTTTACCAAGTTTAATATTTCTATGGTAGTACCGTAATAAAAGTTTTATTAAGGGTTGGATATGGACCTACATTATTCAGTCCCTCTCATGCGACCTAACTCTCTGGTCTAACCAATTGTATTTATCTCTTTACTCCATTAGGTTGTTGTAGAAGTGAGAGTATCTTGGTTATCTCTTGGGTTTTCCTTCTTTTTACAGGGTCAGAACCGAATTAAAATTCAACCTGTTCTTGACTTCATTACTTTTTATGAGTTGTTATATAAATGTTTTACTTCCTATCAGTTTTCTTCTTTTAATGAATTGTTACTCGGCACTAATGATGGTCCCCTTTTCACTGCGAGGGTACCCATCACGCAGTTCTCCTCCTTCCACCCCCTTCAGGTTCGTGGATGGCGTTTCAGGAAAAAGAACAGAGGAAAGTGGTCTGTCACCAGAGGCCTGAGTTAAGTATCGACTGATACACTTCTATGTTTGTCTTTCAATAAGTAGATTATCTTCGATAATTTAGTTCTAGGTCTCAGTTAAGAATTTTTTATTATCTCCTTGTTATAAATATTAACGGAAAAAAATTCTTGCTTCCTTTCAGGATATAAGTACCCCGAAGCTTCAGATCTTGGCATTTCTGGACAAAAGGTATTTAGGTTTCTACACAATATTTCCATTTAATTTGAAGACCTGTAATGTTTGGAAACACATTATTTGCGTAAGGCTAGTCATCCCTTTAGTTTATGATCCGGATGGAAGAAAGAAAGATGTAATAAGTTTCTTTTTACATTTAATTACAAGTTTTAATCGCGCATACTCGAAATGATAAGAAAATACTTTCAACGGATTTGATCCCGGATTGTTGATACACTGTTTAACTACTACATCTGTATTGTTAAAGTAAAGGAGTATCTCAAACTTATATATTTTCAATGTAATTATTCTTCTACTTTTATGCTTCCAGAATCTTTGTTGTACCAGTGTAACTATTGAATTTCCTTTTATATTATCGTTTTCTGACTTGTATAGAGTTTGAATCAGTTATTGTTGTTAATAGGGTTAGGAAATTTTGAAATCTAGCATCTTATATAATATGTAAAAAGTGGTTCCAGATTCTCTAATTTTCGAAATTTGTTGATCTTTTTATCCGTCTTAGCATTTTCGTTTGCATGGTTGTAACTACATACTGCTGGACAGTATATGAACAGACATATTTTAATTTGAAGACCTGTAATGTTTGGAAACACATTATTTGCGTAAGGCTAGTCATCCCTTTAGTTTATGATCCGGATGGAAGAAAGAAAGATGTAATAAGTTTCTTTTTACATTTAATTACAAGTTTTAATCGCGCATACTCGAAATGATAAGAAAATACTTTCAACGGATTTG
>JASDQU010103333.1:296862-322511 GCA_032191745.1 Picea mariana | reverse complement strand
ATATATATATATATATACACACATATCATGAAAATTCTTGTCATACATGGTGTATTTGTTTTGATTATGAATTTACATGTACATAAGTGGAGACTAATTTGTATACTATAACTACCTACAAGAAATATAATTATTCATAGATATCGGTATACTTGATCCCAATCGCATCATGCAAACATTAATTTACTCAACAAAATTAATTAAAAGTGAGATGTAGGCTACAGTTTATCCTATTACAAGAGTAATAAAATCTACAGAACTAGTATTTCTAGTTAATATATCCAATGACATTAGTATTTACTCAGCACTATGCCTCGACAGAAAGAATCCATTCCTAACTATTGATTAGGAGGTATTTGGTCAGTCTATAATCACAACAACATTCGACCAGAATTCATTTATAGAAGTAAACAAAATGCAGATCTATCAGTTATCATAAAATTTAACCAGAGAAAGAGTATAATAACATATCTGAATCAATTCGCGGGAAGACAAAGGGAACAACCATGTTCCTCCCAACCATAGAATAGGGAAGCCAAAATCTCTTGTCCTGATCACCCCCTAGCATGACCATGAATCCATGAGGTCAAACTTGGAATTTCCTATTCAACAATGTCTTCCTCTGTCAGTGGTCTTCTCCTTGCCTCACACTCAACAAATAGTGCTCATAACAACAAGCAATCAATAGTTCTTTTCCCCAGCATACTAGACAACGTCCTACCTCCTCACATATGCCATAAATCCAAAAATTCCATTTTTGCCTAGGTCTTTTCCCTCCCTTGGGGAATTTTCGCAGCTTTCCAAATCCCTGATTTTCAAGGGCTACCAGTGGCCAAATTCCTGATTTTCCACTTGTAACAATCAACCTTGAGGTAGTTCCAACAGGTTTCCCCCTCATGGAGTCATGGTCAACTGATTTTAACATGGCTGTTCCATTTGTCCTCCTGCAATAAATATAAAATATTTTGTTTTATACAAGTGTCAAAGTCAAGAAGTTAGTTGAGTCAGATAAGATCTATGCCCAACAGTCATGACCATTAATTACAATTAACCAAATTCGAAATTCGGAATTGCCATAAATGGCAAAAATTTTCCAAATTCGAATTTGCCAAAAACCGAATAATTTTCCTAACAAATTTCAAATTCAAAAATAATTTATTTTTGCGGATGTGACATCCTTTCCCCCTTCAATAAAACACTATCCTCAGTGTTCGTTCCTTTCTTGGAACATGATTGGATGAGATTTCCACAAATCTCCTTCCAACTCCCAAGTGGCCTCCTTAGGACTAAAGTGCTTCCATTGCACCTTTACTTGAGCGATGGCTTCGTTCTGAAGCGTTATTTCTCTCCGGTCCAGAATGCGCAGGGGTTCCGCCTGGAACTCACCTTCTAGTTCCACTTGCACCAAGTTCCAATCGATCATGTGAGTAGGGTCATGAACATAATTTTTCAACAAAGAAACATGAAATACGTTATGAATTTTTAGATTAGCTGGAAGTGCAAGTTGGTATGCTATGGGTCCAATTCGAGCTAGTATCTTGAAGGGCCCACAAAACATGGGTGCCAACTCAGCACAGTTCCCTAGTTTTCGTGAACTCTTTCAGGCTTTGACTTTTAAGTAAACATGATCTCCTACTTGAAACTCCAAGTGTCTTATTTTCTAGTCTGCATAACTTTTCTGTCTGTCATGTGCCTCTTTCAAGTTTTGTTGTACCTTTCTTACCGTAATTTCCATTTCTTGGAGCATCTCTGGTCCAACCATAAGTCTGTCAACCGGGTTTTCCCAGCTAATTGGAGTCGTACACTTTCTACTGTACAGTATCTCGAAGGGGCTCAACTTAGTTGAAGTTTGGTACCCATTGTTATATGCAAATTATACCAGGTGTAGGTAGTCTTCCCACTTGCTTGGTTTTGTTCTTACGTACATGTGGAGCATATCTTCTATGATTTGATTTGTTCATTCAGTCTGTCCATCCGTTTGTGGATGATAACTCATGTTGAAATTCAAATTAGTATTTAGCCTTGCAAACAATTCTTTCCAAAAGGAAAATGTGAATTTTACGTCTCTATCCAAAATCACCATTTTAGGAATACCATGCAGTCTAAAAATTTCTTTCATAAATATTTCAGCGATGTTTATTGCTTTAAAAGTAGACTTTACAGGAACAAAGTGTGCAAACTTACTGAGTTTATCGATTACAACCATAATAGAATCATTTTGTTTCTGAGTTTTAGGCAAACCTGTAATAAAGTCCAGCGATATGGTCTCCCATTTCCAATCTGGTACTGGTAATGACTGTAATAGGCTGGCTGGATGCTATTGTTCGGCCTTTACCTGCTGACAATCTTGGCACCTAGCCAAGTATTTTGTTGTTTGACCCTTCATATTAGGCCCAATAAAATAGTTTTCTAAGTGTTGTTATCGTTTTCTGGTATCATGGATGACGAGAATACGGTTTCTTATGCGCTTCATCCAAAACTGTTATCTTTAACTCTACCGAATCTGGTATGTAAAGTCTATTTTTAAATCATAATAGTCCATTTTTGTCTATACTCAGATCTGGTTTGTCTGAGTTTGTTGTACTGTTTTGTAATTCTGCCACTATCTTAGTGTAGTTTTTGTCGTTAATACCTGTCGTCCTTATTCTTTGTTCCAGATCACTTTCTGCCCTCCTGACATTTATCTCAAGTAACCCATGGACTCTTCTGCTTAAAGCATCTGCTACCTTATTTTCCTTACCCTTGATATGTCTTACCTCAAAGTCGAATTCACTCAAGAAGGCTAGCCACCTTGCTTTCCTTGCATTAATATCTGGCTGGCTAAATAGGTATTTCACACCGCTATTATCTTTCAATAATAGAAATTTTCTGCCCATTATGTAGTGTCGCCACATTTTTAAGGCGTGTATCACTGCTGCCAATTCTAAGTCGTGAGTGACGCAGTTCCTCTCATGCTCCTTAAATTTCTGGGATTCATAACAAATAACGTGTCTTTCTTGAGTTAGGACACCGCCTAGTCCTTCTTTACTCGCGTCAACATAGACGATGAAGTCTTTATCTGGGTCTGCTACCTTTAAAATGGGTGCAGTTGTTAATAATTCCTTCAACTTATTAAAACTGTCTTGACACTTCTGTGACCAGTTAAACTTGGTTCCTTTCTTTTGTAATGATGTGATGGGATAGGATATTTTGGAAAACCCCTTTATAAATCTGCAATAATATCCGATGATTTCCATGAATGACCGGATATCCGCTACATCCTTAGGTACCAACCATTCCATGATGGATTTTGTTTTCTCAGGGTCGACTGCAATGCCTTCTGCAAAAATTACATATCCTAGGTACTGTATTTTCTTTTGATAAACATATCACTTCTCGAATTTAGCGTACAGTTTGTGCTTCCTCAAAGTTTGCAGAACTATTCTTAAGTGTTCTTCGTGTTCTTCTTCTGTTTTAGAATAGACCAGAATACCGTCGATAAATACCAGTACGAACTTGTCCAAATACTGACTGAAAATACTGTTCATTAGACACATAAACGTGGCTGGTGCGTTAGTGAGTCTGGAAGGTATAACTACGAATTCGTAATGTCCATATCTTGTTCGAAAAGCTATTTTGCTTATGTCCTCATCTTTTATCCTAACTTGGTGATAACCAGATCGTAAATCCAACTTCGAAAAGATCTTGGACCCACCTACTTGATCGAACAGATCATTTATCCTAGGTAAGGGGTACTTGTTCTTAATAGTCATTTTGTTCAATTGTCTATAATCGATACATAGTCTTAGAGTGTCATATTTCTTTTTCAAAAAGAGGACTGGTGCTCCCCATGGTGAAACACTTGGTCTAATATATTCTTTGTCCAATAATTCGTGTAGTTGTATTTTTAATTCTTTCAACTCTGGTAAACTCATTCGGTAAGGTGCCTTAAAGATAGGGGTTGAACAAGGTAGCAGGTCTATGGAAAAGTCTATTTCCCTTCTAGGGGGTAATTCATGTATTTCATCCACAAACATGTCTCTGAATTCACGTAGAACAACAAAGTCTTCCAAGTTGTGCTTATCTTCTTTTTCTAGCAGATTAGTTATTTGGATGGCATAAACTTGACAACCCTTTCTCATGCATTTCTTGAATTCCATTGCTGTGACTTGTCTAACTGATATTGGTTTTGGTATACCTTGGGATGTTCTATTAGTGTCATAATCGTCATTATACTTAAGTGTCTTTATATAACAATCTAGAACCACTTTGTGCTTTTCCAGCCAATCCATTCTGATAATCACATCATAAGATCCTAGTGGTAGGATGTTTAGATTTGTTCTTATGTTTTGACCATCTAAACTGAACTCGAAATCATAAATAAAGTCAAGCACTTTCCTTTTAGTTCTTGTTGCTAGTTGTACCAGCCATGATTTTGCGTGTTTCATTTTTTTAAGTTTATTTGACTCTACCACACCATGAGTGATATAACTTAACATAGCTCTAGGATCAATTAAAACAGAAATTCGAGTGTTATTGATTTTACCTTCGATTTCCACCACAGAGGACTGGTGGTCAGCTTGTCGGCCACCCACGACTGCATTTATCTTATGCAGGCTTTTGCCCACATCACCCATCGCCGAGGCTTCCTGAAAATTATGAACAACAGTCATATTTTTTGAATTGAAACGTGGATAGTTCCTCCTTAGATGAGGTTCTCCACATTCCCAACACTTTAATGGTTCGCGGGGGCTGTCCCCAAACTTCTTTGTTTCCAGGTTCACTAGTTTACCGTTGCCTTGTGTATTTGTATTATTGGAGTGAAAGTATTTTCTCGGAAAGCTTTTTGCTGCATTCCGATAAGGAGCTGGTTGGTATCCCTTCTTCCGATGGTTCATACAGTCTTGCTTCTTATGCTTCCAAGCTTTGAGAAACTCTGTCCGTTGTTTGTATTGGTCGTAGCACATTTGTGCCTTCCTGAATACTTCACTCAAGGACTTGGGGTTGTCAAACTCAATTTTGTCCCTGTAAGACTATGGTAAACAACTTAGGAACCGCTGGATTTTTACCTTGTCCTCCCAGATATAAGGTACAAACCTTAGAAATTCCAGTAATTTGTTTATAAGATCCTCCATCGTCATCTGACCAAGTCGTAGCTCATAAAATTCTTTGGTTTTCCTTTCATAGTAGCTTTTAGAAAGGTATTGTTTCTTGAAATATTTCTTAAAGTCAGACCACTCCATTTGTTTCTACTTTAGGCCCTTGGCCAATTTCAGATCTTGCCACGAAATGTTGGCTTTTCCTTTCAGATTGTAAATGGCCATTCCGACCTTCATATTCCTGGAATACTTATATATCTGGAAGTATTTTTTGATGTTTAATAACCATGCTTCAGCGTCCTCACTTGTCTTGGATTCCCCATCAAATGTAGCGGGTTCGATCTTTTTAAATTCTCCCTCAAGATGATCTACCTATTTCCTTTTTCTGTACAGTTTTTCTTTATCTTCAGCTGAAGGGGTACCTTCAGATGAGTTGTCCTCTTTTTCTTCTTTAGGACCAGAATTCTTGGAGGCCCTTTTACTGACCTCTTCTTCATGGTTATTATCCTTTGGGCTTTTCTTTTCACTATACTGTGCAATAAGACTTCATTTATTTCTTGCTACTCCTGCTGTGCTTTCTTCATTTTCTCATTGTCATCTTTGAAAACCTACAACTCAACAATGAGATTCCTCATCGTTTCCAGAACTTCAGTAGGTAAGCTTCCGTCACTATTTTGTCTTGGTTCTTCAGGATGTCTTTGTTCAGGATTCCCACCAAGTCTGATTTCTGCGTCATCATGGGATGCCATGATTAACACGAAATAGAAAGGGTTTTCTGTTTGTAACAATAAAGGTTTATTAGTTTTTACATAAACAAAATTATATGCTAAGTAAAATAATGTGGCCCTGTTCAAGGTCCAAGTGTTGTCACCTTGGCTCTGATACCATATGTAATGTACCCCAAAATCTACACAACAAACAAACAAACAAAAAAAAAATTCTCTTATTAGGATACTTCGAGTTAATCTTTTGTCTCCCAAAGATTTCAAGCATTTGTTAACTATACTTTAGGATAGTCCTCTTGCCCTTTACTTTTCCTTTTATAATTCATAACTTACACTTTCTTTTCTTGTCACAGGGTTAAATTTTATAAGAATGCATGCACATAAGTTAACTTTATCCTGCCCCCAGCAAAGGTGCAAGAATAACCTAAGAACTAACCACCATAATCGCTCTTGGAACTTACATCCTAATATATGATCAGTTAGATACATATTATTTTAGGATTCTATTCTATTCGTGCAAGTCATAGACTTTACTATGGTAGCCACTATATGATATTTAAATAACCTTTGAAACAAATTAACATTCTAGACATGTAGTCAGGTCCCCATTCGCATAGCTAAAAATATTAGCAATGCCACCAATGCACGTGGGTGTTAAAATCAGAGTGGTGATGACTAACATTTTGGCGTAACTAAACACTTTCTTATTGATAACGAATTTATGCTAACTAACTTCAGTAAGAGGTAAGACAACGCTAGGAAACTTAAACTTGTAACTAGAATGGTAGGAGGCGGGTTATAACCCTACCTGAGCCGCCCATATACTTCGTCATTAATAACGTTAATAACGTTGGAGGAAAACTTGCGGAGATTGTCATTATCTCGACTTAAATGGCCTACCTGCAAAATTTATGGAATACTGTAGTGCGTTCTTGGGTCCAGTACTCGGCCTATGTGCCCCACTGTATCCTTGACAACTTGCCATATTCACATGGCTCAAGTACGGGTTGTCAACCATCGCCATTAATTCCATTCGGAGGGGGTTTTCCAACGTTATTGTTTCATTTTCCCTCTTTGGCTCTACGTATTTGCGAAATGTTACAAACCTTTCTTGTCATTGTTCACCTCAGAAATGTAGCCGGGACTCTTGGGGATTGGGTTTGTGCTTGGGTGGAGGAAACAATAGAATGACCTTTCTGTCGACCATCATCTTCTGTGAGGTAAGAAATTCTTCGATCGTTTTTCCGAGCTCTCTGTATCATGAAGAGGGTTACTTTGTATGCTATCATTACGAGTTTAGTGGTTTGCTATCATATTGAAAGGTTGGTGTTATCCATCATATGTTCCCTTTAGCTCTGTACTGGTCTTTTATATATATTTTTTTGAAAGCAAGACCATTATACCCTGTGAAAAAGTCTTCGTTACTCATTCTGCATCTTTTAGTAATTATTCCTTCAGGACATATGCCATGTATTTTAGGAATTATGCCTTCAGGGCATATACCCTTTTTATTCGAACTCTTAGAGATCTTTGTTGCTTGGCCTCGCTCATTATTTGGTTTCATGGCTGACTATAAGGTTTCGTGAGTCTTGTATCTAGTTTCCTATCTTGGCGAAATGATATGGTTTTTCGACCCTGTAGAAAAATAATTACCTCACGTTGTTTATGATTTTGAGTTTTCCTTTGGCTGCATTCAAATCACTTGGCTCTAAAGTCGATGGTTGAAGTCCTCGTGCTACTAATGTTTTCGTTTCTATCTAAAACAAACTTACCCTCAGAAAATCGTAGTTTGTCCTACTGCCTGAACACATCAGTATTCTTCGGTTCTTTACCAGGTTTAATATTTCTATGGTAGTACCGTAATAATTTTTTTATTAAGGGTTGGATATGGACCTACATTATTTAGTCCCTCTCATGCGACCTAACTCTCTGGTCTAATCAATTGTATTTGTATCTTTACTCCATTAGGTTGTTGTAGCAGTGAGAGTATCTTGGTTAGCTCTCTGGTTTTCCTTCTTTTTACAGGGTCGGAACTGAATTAAAATTCAACCTGTTCTTGACTTCATTACTCTTTATGAGTTGTTATATAAATGTTTTACTTCCTATCATTTTTCTTCTTTTAATGAATTGTTACTCGGCACTAATGATGGTCCCCTTTTTCACTGCGAGGGTACCCATTAGGCAGTTCTCCTCCTTCCACTCCCTTCGGGTTCATGGATGGCATTTCAGGAAAAAGAACAGAGGAAAGCAGTCTGTCACCAGAGGCATGAGTTAAATACCGACTGATACACTTCTATGTTTGTCTTTCAATAAGTAGATTATCTTCGATAATTTAGTTCTAGGTCTTAGTTAAGAATTTTTATTATCTCCTTGTTATAAATATTAATGGAAAAAATTCTTGCTTCCTTTTAGGATAAGTACCCCGAAGCTTCAGATCTTGGCATTCCTGGACAAAAGGTATTCGGGTTCTTGCACAGTAATTCCATTTAATTTGAAGACCCGTAATGTTTGGAAACACAGTATTTGCATAAGGCTAGTCATCCCTTTAGTTTATGATCCGAATGGAAGAAAGAAAGATGTAATAATTTTCTTTTTACATTGAATTACAAGTTTTAGTCGTGCATACTCGAAATGATAAGAAAATACTTTCAATGGATTTGATCCTGGATTGTTGATACACTGTTTAACTATTGTATATGTATTGTTAAAGTAAAGGAGTATCTTAAACTTATATATTTTCAACTTAATTATTCCGGTACTTTTATGCTTCCAGAATCTTCGTTGTACCAGTGTAACTATTGAATTTCCTTTTATATTATCGTTGTCTGACTTGTACAAAGTTTGAATCAGTTATTGTTGTTAATAGGGTTAGGAAATTTCGAATTCTAGCGTCTTATATAATATGTAAAAAGGGGTTCCAGATTCTTTAATTTTCGAAATTTGCCGATCTTTTTACGCATCTTAGCATTTTCGTTTGCATGGTTGTAACTACATACTGTTGGACAGTATATGAACATACATATATATTATTAACTATTTCTATTGTAGACAATCAACTTCAGTTTTACTGTAACGCCTGTACAAATTTCCAAATAATATATATAAATATATATATATATATATACGCAATATACTTGTATATATTTCTATATGCATATCATGAAAATTCCCGTCATACATGGTGTATTTGTTTTGATTCTAGATTTACATGTACATAAGTGGAGACTCATTTGTATACTATAACTACCTACAGGAAATATAATTATTCATAGATATCGGTATACTTGATCCCAATCGCATCATGCAAACATTAGTTTTTTCAACAAAATTAATTAAAAGTGAGATGTAGCCTACAGTTTATCCTATTACAAGAGTAATAAAATCTACAGAACTAGTCTTTCTAGTTAATACATCCAATGCCATTAGTATTTACTCAGCACTATGTCCCAACAGAAAGAATCCATTCCTAATTATTGATTAGGAGGTATCTGGTCAGTCTTTAATCACAACAACATTCAACCAGAATTCATTCATAGAAGTAAAAAAAATGCAGATCTATCAGTTATCATAACATTTAACCAGAGAAAGAGTAGGATAACATATTTGAATCAATTTGCGGGAAGACAAAGGGAACAACCACGTTCCTCCCAATCGTAGAACAAGGCAGCCAAAATCTCTTGTCCTGTTCACCCCCTAGCCTGACCATGAATCCATGAGGGCAAACTTGGAATTTCCTCTTCAGCAATGTCTTCCTCTGTCAGTAATCTTCTCCTTGCCTTGCACTCAACAAATAGTGCTCATAACAACGAGCAATCAATACTTCTTTTCCCCAACATACTAGACATCGTCCTGCCTCCTCACATATGCCATATATCAAAAAATTCCATTTTTGCCTAGGTCTTTTCCCTCCCTTGGGGAATTTTCGTAGCTTTCCAAATCCCCGATTTTTAGGGGCTGGCAGTGGCCAAATTCTTGATTTTCCACTTGTAACAATCAGCCCTGAGGTAGTTCCAACAAGTTTCCCCCTCATGGAGTCATGGTCAGCTGATTTTAACATGGCTGTTCCATTTGTCCTCCTACAATAAATATAAAATATTTTGTTTTATACAAGTGTCAAAGTCAAGTAGTTAGTTGAGTCAGATCAGATCTCTACCCAACAGTCATGACCATTAATTACAAGTAACCAAATTCTAAATTCGTAATTGCCATAAATGAAAAAAAATTTCCAAATTTGAATTTGCCAAAAACGGAATAATTTTCCTAACAAATTTCAAATTCAAAAATAATTTATTTTTGGGGATGTATAGAGACTTGTTAGGAAGTTGAATTTGTGAAGAAGGTATGTGCAAAACAGTTGATTCCATGCCTTGTTGAAAGAGAATAGGCCTTTGTAATAACCTTGCTAGTTCATCACATGTGGTGTTGTTTGGAACACGGGGGCATGTTTTGCGATAGATGGAATTGCCTAGAAGAGAAAAAATGAACAATTTGTAAGTAAAACTCAAATTTCTTGATAACACATTTCGTATGTTTGATAACATGTTTTTAAAGTATATTCCTAGAATATTTTCATAATCAAAAGATGTAAATGAAAAATATCTTAAAAATGAATGCATACGCTGGATTTCCTTCCATAGAAATGTTATAATAAAAAATGAAAAATCCATAAAAACACTTTATGTAATATGTGTATCCACAAAAGTAGGGAAATTACAAATTGTTTCTTGTAAGAAGCAACCATAACATCTGCATTCACTATTTTGCCAATAATTCAGGAATGGGGATGTCCTTTTTTGGCTTTGGTATGTGATCAATTGTATCACATGAAATCATTGTGCATTTGATTTGTTTTTGATTGAAAAGTGTTTCTTCATGTACTAATAGTTTGAACAAGTAACTATTAAAGAACTCCTTGCCAAATATGTCTATGATTTTTTTGGTATTTCCCTCATATCCATATTCATATAACTTCTCAACATATACACCTATAAGTTGTTCTACAACTTCTTGGAAAGCAGTAACATTGATTTTGTTTGATTGGTCTTCAATGCTTAACTAGAAAATATGTATGTATTCACATTCAAAAACACGTTGATTTCATCTTTGGCAATTCCATACAACATACTCAATATGTGTGAGTGTTTGTTTTCACTTCCGGTCTTTAAATGTAAGTGGGCATGCAAAATACAAACAATTATATGCATTTAGAGAAGCAATAGTTGGCTCAACCAAAATGAATGCAGGGTCTAGACCTTTGCCAATTCCCTCGTTTTCTATGTCGACCAATTGTTTTTGAATGGAAGGGTCCCCCCCTGAAGCTTCATGTGTAGATAATGAGTGACACACGAGATCTATTAAAGGGTTCTGAAACTAGGTTCTCAAATCTTGTGCTTCTTTGAGAATAGGATTTATGGAAAGTTGGGATGTGAAGGTTGTTGTAAATGATATCCTATTAAAGTCAGTTACTTTTCTAGCCTTAAGAGCGATTATTGGAAAGTTATTTGAGATACAATATTGGTCTAGATTACGCTTACTACAGAGGACCCCCCATAATGTGACCTCTATACTATACCCTGATATGACCTTTAGTTGGAGGGTTCTCTTATGTGCCTCTGTTCCATTCTTTCTCGTGATCGTTACTAAAGGGCTAATAGAGATAAAAACGCCAATAATATAAACTATGGAGTTGTTGGTATTGCATTAATAGAAATGATAACAAAGCTATGATTTGCTATTGAATGCTTATCCTCTAAAGAAGCTTCAATGGTCGAGGTGATATATAGATTTATTTCCCAATTATTCTTTAAATGATTGAATTCTTTGTTTGCAAGCTTAATGTATCCTTTTGAGATGATGTAAACTTTTCCAATGTCTATGGACACATGGAAGTTTGTCGCTTGGACATTGAAGCATGTAACATGTATCTCGCCACCTTTTGCATCAATAACATCAAAGCAAAATACATGGTCAAGTCCCTTGGCATTGGTGAATGTGTGTAGATCAATTTTTGAAAGTACTCTGACTTTTAGAGTCCATTCCTTAAGGGTTGAATGAAAAGATGCAATAGGTGTAGTTTTTTGCGGTGTTATAGTGGTTTCCAATGGTTGTTTTGTAGAAGCACTTACATCTTTGAGCAAGGTTGGATCACCAACAATGTCTGTTGTAAAAGTATGCACTTGTATTTCATGCACTATTAGAAACCTGGAAAAAAGAAAAAACAATGTACAATTGGCACTTTAAATACTAAGCACATATAATGCAATATAAAACAATGTTAGTATGTGTGATGCATGTGAAAATGAAATGGATGTGTAGAGGGAATTTCTCGAGAATAGTTGTATAAATTATAAATAAAATAGAGCTATGTGAAGAATGTTGAATTTTCACTATGCTAGGTTCAAGCATGAGGTTTATTTAATTTTTGCATGTACTTGAACCATAAACAAATGAAGCTACACCATACACAAGTGCTGCAATAACCAAGACCACAAGAAGAATTCCCATGCACAAGAACATAAGAAATATCCTGGGAAACCCTTCTACTCAAAGGAAGAAAACCCATCAATCCTTTTCTATATTCTCAAGAGAAGACCCCCCAACCATAAACCCTAATGTGCAAAAGAGGGTGCTTGTACAACCTTGAAACTAACGCCCAAGAGAGGTGCGCACTTCAGCCTTATATGCACTTGCTGAAATTCTGAAATGTCAAGTGTGAGTGTGTGTGTTTCCTCAATGGAGAAATCACCTCTATTTATTCTAGACTAGACACAACAATAGGTGTGTCTATTGGCACAACAGGGTCGACCTCAATAACTCAGAAATATAATTAATTATTACAATAAACCTTAATTATCTTTAACATATGGTGGGGTCCACTTGTACCCTTTACATCATAATTAGGGTTACAAGTAAATCTTACACTTAGACAATATAGCAAGGGATCCACACGTCCACTAGTGCTTAGCCACTAGGGACACGTCCACATGTGCTCAGCCACAGGGACATCATACTCAACAAATCTATATCTCAACTGAGTCCACATGAGAATCATCTGGAGTACCATCTCAAGCCTGACTCAACTGAGTCCACATGAGTACAAAGGAAGGAGACCACATCGACTCAACTCTCACACAGAGGAGAATGATACACCCATCACATGGGCACACCCAACACTAAGGCACGCCTCAACTCAGTTCAGAGGAGAACTATACACCCCATCACATGCACACATGTAATATTCCAGATATTAAAAAGTATGCAAAATAGAAACAAATAGCTAGAATTGGCAGATGAACAACAATATAACCAGAACAACACCACAATAATACCAAAATGATACCAGAATAACACTAGAAAGAACACTTTGATTACTAAGAGAAATGTTCACTTGCCTCTTCGAGGGGGAAACCTCCAACAGAGCAGAGCTTTATTACAATAATATCCAAGACACAAGTTCTCATACCCTTGACTCTTATTTATGCTAAATATGTCTATCAAAAGAACCATCTAGAGGAAGATCCTTCTAGAAGTGAAAGCTTCTATTAGGTCTTCTTACATTGGACGTATTCTTCCTTATTGCTAAGACTTATTAATATTGACCTTTATTACATGGAAATATATTATTCTACCTACGTGAGGGGTTAGGTCCCTAACATGTCCTCCCCCTTAAAAATAACCTTGTCCGCAAGGCTTGAGATGAGGAAATTGTTGCAGAATGGTAGTTGGTTTCCAAGTGGAATCTGTTGGAGTTGTATCTTTCCACTGTACTAACACTTCCTTGATGGTTCGTTGACGTAGACAATGCTCATGTTGGTCCAAAACTGCTTGTGGTTGTAGCCAAATGGAGCCTTCTTCATCTAACTCGGGAAGGTTAGTTTGAGTTTGGCACTTAGTTCCAATCACCTACTTTCAGCAGACAACATGAAAAACAAGATGGAGCTTAGAATGACTAGGCAAAGCTAACTGATAGGCTACCTATCCCACACACATGAGAACGATATAAGGACCATAAAATTTGGGCGCCAGTTTCTGACAATGGTCAGCCTTGAGGGAATTTTGCTTGTAAGGTTGCAGTCGAATTGACATTCAAAGCGACCTTGATCTGCTTGTTGCTTCATGCGATTATGGGCCATGACCAAATTCTCTTTGAGGGTACGAAGAATAGCCTCTCGAACTGTAATCATTTGGTCAACCGCCTAGACCTTCGAGACACCTGGAAAATATGAGATAACTGAAGGTGGATTTTGTCCATATACCGCTTCAAAAGGAGTCATGCGGGTAGCTGTATGGTACAAAGTGTTGTACCACCATTCAGCTAGTGGTAACCATTGAGCCCACTGATTCTGCCTTTCCGATGCAAAACACCTCAAATATGTTTCCAAACATTTGTTTACAACTTCAGTTTGACCATCAGTCTGGGATGATAAGTTGTGTTGAGATGCAATTAGGTGCCTTGTAGCTTGAAAAATTCTTGCCAAAAATTGTTGGTGAAAGTTGGGTCGCGATCAGAAACATGAGATAACTGAAGGTGGATTTTGGTCAATCGCCTAAACCTTCGAGACACCTGGAAAATATGAGATAACTGAAGGTGGATTTTGTCCATATACCGCTTCAAAAGGAGTCATTCAGATAGTTGTATGGTACAAAGTGTTGTACCACCATTCAACTAGCGGTAACCATTGAGCCCATTGATTCTGCCTTTCCGATGCAAAACACCTCAAATATGTTTCCAAACATTTGTTGACAACTTCAGTTTGACCATCAGTCTGGGATGATAAGTTGTGTTGAGATGCAATTGGGTGCCTTGTAGCTTGAACAATTCTTGCCAAAAATTGTTGGTGAAAGTTGGGTCGCGATCAGAAACAATAGAATGTAGCATGCCATGAAGATTGAAGACTTGATCCATGCAAATTTGAGCCACAGTGGATGTTGTAAATGGGTGTTGAAGAGAACATAAATGAACATACTTGGAAAGACGATAAACTACCACCATGATGACTTATTTATTTCCCGATTTAGGTAAGCCTACAATAAAATCCATAGAGATATCCCGCCAAATAGCAGGTGGAATCAGAAGCGGTTGTAGTGTGCTAGGAGATTTGATTGTTTCTCCCTTGTTGTGTTGACACACATCACATTCAACCTCAAAATTACGAATGTTCTATTTCATACCATCCTAGAAAAAAGAATGTTTGACCCTGTCAAAGGTTTTTGTAAACCCAGAGTGCCCAGTTGTGGGTGTAGCATGAAGCTTAGAAAGTATTGTGGATTTAAGTTTTGACTATTTGCTTAAATACAAACAACCTTTGTATCGAAGCTCATCATTGAGCCAAGAGTACCCTGGGGAAACTGGAGAATTGGACTGCAATTGTTGTATTAGATGCGAAGTTTCGGGATCGTGTAGCCATTCCTGGTGAATAACTGGGAGCCAATCTGGTACAATGAATGAGAGAGAAAAAAGGGACTCTTCATCTTCATATTTTTTGGAAAGTGCATCAACAACCACATTTTCTTTGCCTTTCTTGTAAATGATCTCATAATCTTATCCAAAGATCTTAGCCACCCATTTTTGTTGCTCGGGGGAGGAAAGTCGTTGTTCTAGAAAATACTTGAGGCTTCGATGACCTGTCTTAATTTGGAAGCGTTTCCCCAATAGATAAGGGCACCAAATATCCACGACATGCAGAATAGCCAACATTTCCTTTTCATATATTGATTTGCCAAAATTTCTCTCGGATAATTGTTTGCTGGTAAAGGCCAAAGGCCAACCCTCTTGCATAAGGACATCACCAATTCCTTTCCCGGAAGCATCACATCCATGAAAAAGGTCTTTTTGAAATCAGAAAGGGCCAGGACTGGAGTGGTGCACATGGCCATCTTCAAGGTTTGAAAAGCTTGAGAAACTGTTGAAGTCCAAGTGAAATAATTCCTTTTAAGGAGTGGAGTGAGAGGTGCCACAATCTTTCCATAATTCTTTACAAAGTTGCGATAATAACCTCTTTTTTTTTTTTTTTTTGTAACTAGGGGAATCGATAACAACAACAGTATCGTACTCGCGTGACACGGGGTCAAATCCTGTCGGCTGCCTTATAACCCCTAGGGAGAAACGCACAGCCCACAAGCACGCCCTCCGAGTAAATCAGGGTGAGAATCGACCTTGAGACCTCTTTTTNCACAGCCCGCAAGCACGCCCTCCGAGTAAATCAGGGTGAGAATCGACCTTGAGACCTCTTTTTACATATTTCCTTCCATTTACACGGCACTTGCCAATCAATCTACACCCCTATGGGCGCGATAATAACCTCTTAAACCTAGAAATCCTTGCAAGATTTTGAGAGTCTTTGGGTGAAACCAATATTGCATAACTTCAATCTTTTTAGGATCCACCCTGACGCCAGCCTTGCCAACAAGATGACCCAAGTACTCGACTTCTGAGGCGCCAAAAGCACATTTAGATTGTTTGAGGAAAATTTGGTGTTGAGAGAGTAGATGGAGAACTCGATCCACGTGAGCAAGATGGGTTGTCCAGTTTTTTCTATAGACGAGGATATCATCAAAGAAAACTAAGACAAAATGACGGAGAAAAGGACAGAAGACATGATTCACAAGGCTTTGGAAAGTGGAGGGAGAATTACACAAGCCAAAGGGCATGACCAAAAATTCATAGTGGCCCTTATGAGTTCTAAAGGCAGTCTTAGGAATGTATTCCACTTGCATATGGATCTAGTGGTAGCCAGAACGAATATCAAGTTTAGTAAAGAACTGGGCGCCACTCAATTCATCCAAGAGGTCATCAATGGCATGAATGGGAAATTTCTCTTTAATGGTGAGTTTGTTGAGGGCGTGGAAGTCATGACACATGTGCCAAGAACCTTATTTCTTAAGGACCATGATGACAAGAGAAGAGTAGGGGCTCATACTAGGGCGGATAACACCTGCGTTGAGTAGTTCTTGAACCATTTTCTTAATTTCATTTTTTGGTAAAAGGGGTGACGATAGGGACGGATATTGGGAGGAAGGCTTCCTGGGACAAGGGGAATGGAATGATCATGAACACCATGGGAAGGAGGGAGTCCCTGGGGAGTGGAAAAACCACTTGATGTTTAGAGAGGATGGATTGGAGGTCCTGTGACACAGAGGGTGTCTCTTTTGCTTGTATGGTATGGAGTTGGACAATAATGCTAGAATGACCATTTTTGAGCAGCTTTTGCATGCGATGGGAACTAATGATCTCTAGGGAACCGACAATGATGCCTTGGAACTTATATTTTTGGCCCTCTTGATCGAATTACATAGTTAATTCCTTAAAATCCATGAGAATGGGACCCAAAGTCCTTAGCCATTCTGCACCCAACTCAATGTCACAACCGCCCATGTTGATAGCAAACATATTATATTTCCGATGCTATTCACCAATTTGGAGACACACATTTTCACAACACCCTCCACATTTCATGGACCCACCATTAACAATCATGATTTGGAAATTATTCACTACATAGATATAGCAATTAGTTTCTTGGGCAATGCAAGGATGAATAACATTATGGGTGCTTCCACTATCAACAAGAATGACGACCTTCCTATGTTTGATGTAACTAATTAGATTGAGGGTTTGGGGAGCATAGAAGCCAGTGAGATTATTTAGGGAAATGACCGGTTCTACTTCGGGAGGGTCTTAGGGAGGGGTTATGTCAGTGGATTCAGGTGACACAGACAAAAGGGGAGCCTCAACATCCTCTTCTGAAACATCCTCCAAGATGGCCATAAAAATATTGTGTTCCTTACACTTGTGTCCTAGAAAATATTTGTCATCACAATTATAACAAAGGCCTTTGAGTTGGCATTCAACCATTCCATCCCTAGTCAATTTATGGATCTTTAGTGGAGTAGAAGGAGGAGTGGGAGTTATTGTTTTAGTGCGAGGAATAAAGGAGGGTTTTTGGTTTTGAGAAGAGACAACATGTTGTGCTTCCTTAGCTCTTTTAGTACTGTCCACGCAACTATGAGGCTGAGCCATGAGGACATGGGCAGAAATCTCATCCTTGAGGCCACTAATAAAACATTCTCAGAAAAAATCTTTAGACATGCCCTCTGTACGAAAATCTAGTCGCCCAAAAGCAGCTATAAAGTCTTCCATTGTGTCAGATTGTTTCAAGTTTGTCAAACGGCCTAAATGGTTGGTGTCAGTGTCAAAGTGTTCATAAAGCTCAGCCACAAAGTGTGTCCAAGCCACATACCCTTGGCGGGCATTTTTTATCCATTGCCACCATTGCCAACGTTCTTAATCTAGATGGACAACACCATACTATAGTTTGGGCAACTCATCTGTAATGCCATACAAAGAGAAATAATGTTCCATTTGAGTTACCCAACTAGTGGGATCCTATCCATAAAATTTGGTCACATCCACACACAGAAGGCATAGGTCACACTAAAATTGATGGAGCTAAAAATATGGGAATGAGAGGAAGTTTCACCTTAGCACAGATCATCGTAGTCGCAGATTCAAGCCGGGTAAAAGTTTCACCTTAGCACAGAGCTAAAAGTCAGATAACGGAAGCTTTGTAGGGATATGCAACTTAGCACAGATCATCGTAGTCGCAGATTCAAGCCGGGTAGTAATGTCTTGTTTGAGATCTTGTTTGAGTTGCGTGATTGAGGCGACGATGGAGGAATGCATCTTTTGATTGATGGTGGCAATATTAGCACTGAGTTGTCGCACTTCTTTTTGGATTTCTGTGAAATTAGAGTGCAAGGTAGTGAAGCGAGCTTCCAAGTCTTGGCTACGGGTATGGGCCATGATGATGAGGGAACATGAAAAGGGACTGGTGGGACCACACAAAAAATTGGTTATGGGTGAAGTGTATCACAACGATCAGGGCGAAGAGTTGAATCTAATGGGGTAAATCCTAAATAAGGGTGTTGGAAGGTGGTCGGGTCCACAAGAAAAAAAAATTGTTGAAAAATGATAGGTATGATTGTGATTGCGATATGGGTAAAGAGAGAAATCCAACAGAATAGGTATCAAATAATGGTGCCAACATGATCCAGACTTTTTTTTTTACTCCTGCGGAGTTATACTCTGATCTGAAGAATACTGCAGTGATGAAATGCCCAAATGCTTAACAGGAAGAAATGTGTAGTAATTTCGCAACTCGAATAGAGGAGACACAATTGCGTCGCAATAAATCTTGTCCATTATGTTTTTGGTTCCGTCCCAAGGGTTTGGTATTCAAGGGTTTACCTTGTGCTATAGCTCTCTGATATACATGTGAGGTCCAACAGTAGTACTCGACCCAATATATCAGGGCACCAACTAAGGAGGCTAGACTGTGCCCTTAGCCATACTACCCGCCTACCCAGGTACTAGACAATATCTTCTCGAGTGTTGTTCTCGATGGCACTATAGCAATCCGACGGTCGATCGGTTTATCTATGGACGACTTCAGTAGATCTAGGTTGATCCATATATAGGTGTTGTCTGATGCGCTACCACTCGATGGGGTACCAATAGGGGTTACAAGGGTGGCCAACAGATGTGCACTTATGTACCACTTGTATTTCCTACATGTATGAATCCCCGACCATGGGTTTATGTGTGTAACGACATATCTTTATAGCGCAAAGACGTTGGAATACGTCTCTATCCTGAAAAAAATTAACCCACAATTTTCTACCGAGGAAGGTGTTATGATACCACTTATAATATTCTAGATATAAAAAAGTATGCAAAACATAAATAAATAGCTAGAAATGGCAGATGAACAACAATATAACCAGAACAACACCACAATAATACCAAAATGATACCAGAATAACACCAAAAATAACACTTTGATTACTGAGAGCAATGTTCACTTGCCTCTTCGAGGGGGAAATCTCCAGCAGAGTAGAGCTCTATTACAATAATATCCAAGACAAAATTTATCATACCCTCGACACCTATTTATACTAAATATGTTTATCAAAAGAACCATCTAGAGGAAGATCCTTCTAGAAGCGAAAGCTTCTATTAGGTCTTCTTACATTGGACTTATTCTTCCTTATTGCTAGGCCTTATTAATATTGACCTTTATTACATGGAAATATATTATTCTCCCTACGTGAGGGGTTAGGTCCCTAACAACACACCCAACACTAGGCTCTCTCACAGGTTGACTCAACTCAGTCATAGTGGAGAACGTATCCTGGAGAATGTCACACGATGTTGCAATCATCAACACTCCCTCTTAGCTAGGGAGGCATTCTCCACCAAACTAAGTCTCTCACAAAAGTACTTGAACTTTGTCTTGAAAAACTTGCTCGTGTGTAGAAAGGTACTGCACATGTACTGCTTTCCTCTGCACCATATCTCAATGTGTTTTGATTTATCGTTAAACACATGATTCTCGGATAGCTTTACACAACTCTGGTTATCTCAATGGATAACGGTGGAATCCATCTCATGTCCAAATAATTCTGCAAGGAGCTTTTGAAGCCTCACTACTTCGTGGACTACCACACATAATGAAATGTACTATGCTTATGTGGTACTCAAAGCCATAGAGCTATGTTTCCTACTGCACCGGGAAACTATGGCAGATCCCAAGGTAAAACAACAACCGGATGTGCTCTTTCGGTCCACTGCATTCCCTGCCCAGTCTACATCATAATATCCCTACAATCTCATGTCTACACCAAAGGCATATCTCACATAAATTGTTTGATTATACTCACTGCATAACATATATCAGGTCTAGTGTTAACCAGATACATTAATGATCCAATCAGTTGTTTGAAAATATGTGGATCAATCTCGCCTGAATCGGAAGAAGCCTCATTCATCTTCTTCAATTTCATCACCATCGGTGTAGGCATGGATTTGCAGTCCATCATCCCAAATATCTTCACTATATATTTTCCTTGACTCAGGAACGTCTCATCAGTCCTCTACCACACTTCTAGTCCAAGAGGTAGTGCATCATACACAGGTTCTTCATCTTTGAATTCAACTGGTTGCTCGATGTAAACTTCTTCCTCAATCTCACCATTGAGAAAGGTTGTCTTTATATCCATATGATGTAGTCTCATCTAGGGGAATAATCATACAGATGGAAGTGTATATGGACAACATGAGAAAATTTATCCTCATAATCTATTCCCTGCACCTGAGATAATCTTCTAGCCACAAATCTCGCTTTGTAATTCTCGACACTTCCGTCATCTACATGTTTGATCTTTATAGATCCACACATCATTCTTCATAATGGACTGATACTCTTCAGTCATGAAATATTTCCAAAATTGTTGTCCCATTGTTTCTCCATGACAATAAGGTTTAGTATCAATGATGTGGCTCATAGCTGGAACATAGCTCAAAAATATCTGTGGTCTCTTGCTCTCTCAGAATATATCACGAGGAGATGCATGTCCCTCTTTCTTTAGCAGAGTCTGTAGAGCCTATGTAGGCCTCTTCTGACCTGCTGCCAATGTCTCTGGGAATCATCAGCTTGGAGCTAAAGGATCAACTGGATCAATAAGTGTCTCCCTATGAACTATTGAAGGGGAGAAGGTATTGTCTCTTCCTTCTTCTCAAATAGTTTGACTCCCTGTTATTCAAGTGACTCCCTCTGAAGTCAAAAGGATGAACATCTTCCTTTTTCTATGTTGCTAACCTGGAGACATCCCATGTCTTCTAAGGTCCTCTATTGTCTCTACAGTATTATGATGGCCTCCCATACTAGGATAATAACCAAGATGACCTCCTGTAGGGATAATAAAAATGGCCTCATGTACTAGGATAATAACTAACCAAACAAAATGGGCTCTCGTACCATTGATCATGGCCCTTCAATAATGAAATAAGAAATTCGACCTCTCGTAGGGATAACAACCAACATGCCCTCATGTACTAGGATAATAACCAATATGGCCTCCCATAGGGATAACAACCAAAATGGCCTCCCATAGGGATAACAACCAAAATGGCCTCGTGTACTAGAATAATAACCAAGATGGCCTCTCTGAAGGGATAATGACCAACAAAAAATTTGGACTCCCGCACCAGGGATAATGGTCCAAGTCATGAGGGCTCACACACCAGGGATAATGGTCCAAGTCATGAGGGCTACCACACTAGGGATAATGGTCCAAGTCATGAGGGCTCCCACACTAGGGATAATACCCTTCATCATCAAAAGCAGACTACTACATAGTAATGGTGAAATCAATTAAGGAGAGTAGTACAAGAATTACCTTAGTCTGCAATCATGCTCAATCTTGCTTTCGGACCTCTTGAGAAAGCTAAGATAGAGAAGAACTCCTTGTTGTTCTTACTTGCATTACTTGAATTCTTTTGAGGTGGCTAATGTTGCTTCCTTGCACATCACTAGCTGCAAGCCTAGATTCATAGTGACAAGGGCTTGAACCCTTTCACATTATTAGATGCAAGACTAGTTTCCTATTGACAAGGGTTGCAAGTCTAGTTTCCTCACTAGAGTTTGAATATAACCCATGCTCAAAAGTCACACCAAGGTTTACTCTTGAAACAAATTTCCAAAAAATTGTTTAAGCTTAGGTATAATTCCTGTAGAAGATCTGAACTTTGTACCCAAGGTAAACCTCAAGCTCAATCCTCAATCCTTCACTTGATTATGCAGGAGATGGTTCCAAACTTCCTCTCAAATTTCATAATATGTATGCCTCATTGCCTCAGAAAATTCGGCCTGCAAAAGTTCTCAAATTTATCCTGATTAATTGCAGATTTTACCGCTCAAACTGCTTTAAAAAAACCACCTTTTTCTATCAAGTGGCCTCAGAACAAGCCCGAAGTTTACTTTAGGTTTGGTCTAAGTGCTTCAAAAATATACCTCAAAAATTGTACTTCAAACCTTCCCGGAATAGACTGAAGGAAGCTGATAGAAAACTCACTTGTTCACCTCGGAAGATGCTTCAGAGGTCACTTTAAAACTGCCTCAAGTTTTCCCTTTATCACATCTCTAAATCTGCCCTTGTGCAATTTTCTTCAGCTTATAAACAGTTCCACTTATTTCAACTCATTAAGGAAGTCTGAAGTCCCAAGGATACTACCAAAAATACACACCCCCTTTTGAGAATAATCAGTCATGATTTAAGACAACCTCTTGTTACCAAGCAAATAGTCCTTGAACTGTTATCCTTCAAACCTTTACCACAGTCTGAACTTTTGGGTCTCTGCCTCACTATCTCAGAGATTCGTTGCCTCTGAAAACACACCCAGAACAACACTGAGAAGGGGTTAGAAACTTAGGCTTACATTTCCTTATATTTGTGCTAAATATTTTCCCAAACTCACGCTAAACAGACCTTAGGCTTGCGCTGAGAATGCTATGAAGTGCTCTTTAACCAGATCTAAAATTTTCTTGGAATTTCCTTAAGATATCTCTTCTTTGGATACTCTTGAAACTCCTCTCAAATAGATCTCAAACTTATGCCTAGAAATGACTTGGAAACTTTCTTACATACCTCAGGAATTGTGCCCAAGAATAGGCCTGTAATACCTCAGGACAGTCCTTAAATTTGTGCCCAAAATACTCTTGTAGAAGATCTGTAGTTTGCTTAAAAGACAAACTTCAATATTCGCTTGAGTATCCACCTGAAATCCATGCCAAGACAAACCTTTAACCTTAAATTTTCCCAAGTGCTCATGCGGTTTCTTCAGATCAAATTTTATTACAGGGGTCTGACCCTTTTCTTATACCAACGACAAGGGTTCTATCAACCCTCAACCTCCACAACCTTCCTTCATTTGTTATGCAAAATTCATCTTCAAGTAACTGCTCTGATACCATGTTGAATTTTCACTATGCTAGGTTCAAGCATGAGGTTTATTTTTTTTTTTTTATGTACTTGAACCATAAACAAATGTAGCTACACCATACACAAGTGTTGCAATAACCAAGATCACAAGAAGAATTACCATGCACAAGAACACAAGAAATATCATGGGAACCCCTTCAAATCAAGGGAAGAAAACCCAACAATCCTTTGCTATATTATCAAGATAAGATCCCCAACTGTAAACCCTAATGCACACAAGAGGGTGCTTCTACAACCTTGAAACTAGCGCCCAAGAGAGGTGCGCACTTCAGCCTTACATGCACTTGCTGAAATTCCAAAATGTCAAGTTTGACTGTGTGTGTTTGTGTTTCCTCAATGTGGAAATCACCTCTATTTATACTAGACCAAACACAACAATAGGTGTGTCTATTGGCACAACAACGCCGACCTCAATAACTCAGAAATATAATTAATTATTACAATAAACCTCAATTATCTTTCACATATGGTGGGGCCAACTTGTACCCTTTACATCATAATTAGGGTTACAAGTAAATCTTACACTTAGACAATATAGCAAGGGATCCACACGTCCACTAGTGCTCAGCCACTACGGAAAAATCCACTTGTCCTCAGCCATAGGGACATCATACTCAACAGATCTCTATCTCAATTGAGTCCACAAGAGAATCATTTGGAGCACCATCTCAAGTCTGACTCAACTGAGTCCACAAGAGTAAAAAGGTAGAAGACCACATCGACTCAACTCTCACACAAAGGAGAATGATACACCCATCACATGGGCACACCCAACACTGGGGCACGACTCAACTCAATCCAAAGGAGAACGATACACCCCATCAGATGGGCACACCCAACATTAGCCTCTCTCAAAGGTCGACTCAACTCAGTCATAGAGGAGAACGTATCCTGGAGAATGTCACACGACGTTGCAATCATCAACAAAGAAGTTAGCTTGAAGACATACTTGTTGTTCTGGCTAGATCTACAAGTGAAGTCTTGTAGTTGAACCAAGGACCCTTTTTCTATTTGAGATGATGTGAAATAGTGTTCAAGTGTCGAAGCTAATAAGCTTTGAAAAATGTTGCTTCCATCAGATAGGACTATTGAATAACAATCTTCTACTGTTAATTTGAAGTCTAGAATTTGTATAATAGGATTGCAAATAACCTCTCCATTTCCAATCCGTGTAAGTGAGTTTGGTGTTAACACAGACGCCATACCTTTGATATTTTTGTTAAAAAATTGGAAGTATAAGGGCACTGAAAGGCCACATAGGAAAAAAAATTAAAACAATGGATTAGGTAAAATATAATAGTTACAAATTGAAGTAAATGATAATACAAATGTGAATAGAGGAATTTTTTTTTGTTGATGTATGGTTATAACTATTTGAATAACAACAGTTTATGTATTTGTGTAGAGTTTAACAATGAATAAACATGATACTGTAAATTCTAACCTTGTACAATGTCTACTGTAAACAGATATTCATAAAAAAATAGAAAAGATACAATGGCAAATGCAAACATTACACATAGATTTTTCCCCTGGAAACCCAAACCGGGAAAACCAGCATATATTATATTCATACATTGTGTTACATTGTTTACAATACAATATACATATAGGAGCCAGCGGCATCCAAAACCCTAACCCAATGACTTGGATTAGTCCAAAACCCTAATTCCTTAACAAGAAATAGAAAACCATGTGCCGAAAAACCACCTAAATATCATGTGGTCCCAGAAATATGTCGTCCCGGTGTGAAAAAAAAATCGGGGGCACTACCCCCGAACCCCTGCACCCCCCTATGCTCCCGACGCAGATCGTGCAAAGAATATAACACATACCCAACATTCTCCCACTTGTTGTTTTCTTTGCACACAAGGGGTTACAGGGTTACATAGTCAACAATCTAGGGCAGCAATGCCCATGGATCCTCTACACCAAGAGAACTTCTCAATGCTCACAGATTTTGTTAATGAATCTGCAACATTATTCAAAGTGTCCACCTTCATCAGTG
>JASDQU010103333.1:144701-250446 GCA_032191745.1 Picea mariana | reverse complement strand
AGTGCCCTTCTTTTCCACACCTCCAACATACCCTTCCAAACTTTCCAGGAGATTTAGATCTACCCTTAGACTTAGATCTCCCACTTGAGAAATTAGATCTATTTCTTTCCTAGGAACGTCCTCTTGCAAATAATGCGTCTGTGCTATGTCCTTCCATATTCTTTCGTCTCATCTCTTCCGACAACAAGTATGAGACCACTTCTTCAAACTTCAAAGAAGTTGTATTACTACCTATGGCCACAACCAGACTATCCCATGAGTCTAGTAAAGAACACAACAAACCGATACATTTATCTTCATCTGAAATTTTAATATCAACAGATACTAATTGACTTACCATAGTATTGAAGGCGTTCAAATGCTCTGCCACCGAGTCTCCATCTCTCATCCTCAAGTTATACAACTTCTTTCTCAGGAATAGTTTATTTACCAGGGACTTAGACTGATACAACTTCCCCAACTTTTCCCATAAATCCTTGGTTGTAGCTTCTTCTGACACATTCAGTAATACTGAATCGGAGAGACATAGTCGAATTGTGCTCTTTGCCTTCTGATCCGTCTTTTTCCAGTCATCTGCAGAAGTTCCTCTAGGTGCAGCACCTGGATCTACCACGATCCACTGATCTCTGTCTACCAAAAGATCTTCCATCTTGAGCTTCCATAGCTCAAAGCTTTTCCCATTAAACTTCTCAATCTCCATCTTCGAATTGCTTGCCATTTCTTTTCACATGAAAAACAATACCACAGATCTCCCACTGTAACGAGGCTTATCATAGTCCCGAGCCAAACCCTTGACGACAAAGGCGTCCCCTGAAGCCAATAAAGCTCTGATACCAAATGTAAATTCTAACCTTGTACAATGTCTACTGTAAACAAATATTCAGAAAAGAATAGAAAAGATACAATGGCAAATGCAAACATTACACAGAGATTTTTCCCCTAGAAACCCAAACTGGGAAAACCAACATATATTATGTTCATACATTGTGTTACATTGTTTACAATACAATATACATATAGGAGCCAACGACATCCAAAACCCTAACCCAATGACCTGGATTAGTCCAAAACCCTAATTCCTTAACCGAAAATAGAAAACCATCGGCAAAAACCATGTGCTGAAAAACCACCTCAATATCATGTGGTCCCGGAAATATGTCGTCTTGGTGCGAAAAAAAATTCAAGGGCGCTGCCCCCGAACCCCTGCACCCCCCTCTAACCCCCCTGTGCGCCCGACGCAGACGCTCAGACACTACTACTCGTGCAAAGAATATAACACATACCCAACAGATATGTTAGAAGAATAAATATATAACATAGTGGGAGAAAAAAAAGTAAAACTTAAAAATGTAAATTTATTTTATTATTTAGAGAAAGACATTTGTATGTTGATGATATGAATAATATTTTACCATAGTAATAATAACACAACTTTGAAAGTTAATAATGATAATATTCATGTACAAAGGGAGTAACACAACTTTGAAAGTTAATGTTAATAATATTCATGTACAAAGGGAAAGAAAAATAGATATATACATTAAAAATGTTTATTTAGTTGGATTTTAAAAATACAAATATATATTTGATTTAGTTTACATATTTATCTTACAAATAGTAAAATCATGCATTACAAGCAACATGTGATTTGTTTGGAAGATAAAAAATAAACATACATTGTATTGAAAATGTTTATTTAATTGGATTTTAAAGATACAAATATGTATTTGATTTAGCTTATTCCAATATAAAAAAGAACATTTATATTAGTAATGCAAAAATGTATATCAAAATTTTACAATATTTAAACGAAATCCAATAAATTGGATGACACATTAAAGATGAGCATTGTATACAACATATAGTCTATATATACAAATGTAGTTTATCTTGAAAAAAAATATAGTAATGTATTTTAATAGTTTTTTTTTAATATAAGTAATTGATAAAATATATCAAGAACTTTAAATAAAGCAAAGATAAACATTGTATACAACATATAGTTTATATATACAATTGTAGTTTATATGGAAATGCATTTCACTTTAAAAATTAGTTTTTTATTTGGAATATAAGTAATAGATAAAGGAACTTTAAATAAATAGAGCAATTTTGTTTAAAAATAAAATAAAATTTAAATTTTATAAAATACTAATAAAATTTATGATAAAAAAATATGTATGTATATACATTTAAAAAAAAATTGTAAACATATAGTTTATATATACAATTTATATGAAAATGCATTTCACTTTTTTATTGGGAATATAAGTAATAGATAAAAGAATTTTAAATAGATAAATCTTGTTAAAAAAATTTAAATTCAAATTTTATAAAATACTAATAAAATTTATGATAAAAAAAATGTATGTATATATATTTAAAAGAAAATTTGTAAACTAATTTTGATGATAAAGGTTAACTACTATAAAAAAAAAAAATTTCAAATAATAATTTATGTATCATATACCTATGAAACTAAGTATCATATGCATACGAAACTACATCCGTAGAAGTATAAGGTTTTGAAGTAAAAAAAATGAAGGATAAATGTTAAGTACAAAAAAGTATTTTCCAAATAATAATTTATGTATCATATATATATATATATGAAACTACATATGTAGAAGTATAAGGTTTTGAAGTTAAAAAAAATGAAGGATAAATGTTAATTACTTTTAAAAAAAGTTATTTTCAAAATAATAATTTATGTATCATATACATATGAAATTACATATGTAGAAGTACAAGGTTTTGAAGTTAAAAAAATGAAGGAGGTGAATAAATTAAGTAAAGTGTATATATATGTTTGCAAGGATATTAATAATTTATATATATATATTGGAAAAAAAATTATTTTACGTTTGTGTTTGTTTTTATACTTTTGGACTTTAGTAATAGGTTAGACAGGAAGTCTCAAAGCTTTGTAGTTGTAGTTTAGTATCTTTAGGAAAACAATTCCCAGCAATTCTCTCACTTAGAAAGAAATTGCTCACGAGCCTGACAACCCGCCTCTTCACGGGCCTGACAACCTACTTCTTCAGTCCAGCTCCCAAGCTAACCAGCTACTCAAAACATGTATGGTTATGGATACAGTTTAGGTACAGTGATAGGAAGGTACGCAGGATAGCTTAGTGAGTGTGTGAATGATCATGGAATAATGGCTCACTCCATACACTGGGAATCATATAGGCGTAAGTGGCAACTCGTTTTTGTGGGTCGTTTGAAATCCTATAGAGGATTGGTCTAGTAGCTTATATGATTGCATTGCGTGCATCTATGTCTGTTCATAATGTATTCCATGTATCATTGCTAAAGAAATATATACTTGATGCTAATCATGTTATTGATTGGAATGTGATTCAGGTGGAGCAAGAAGACGCTTTACAAGTACATCCGGTACGCAATATGGACCGAAAAATCAAACAGCTCTGGAATCGAGCCATAGGGCTTGTAAAGGTCCAATGGAACTGGTACGGTCCTGAGGACGCTACTTGGGAGCATGAGGATGCAATGCGGGCAAAATACCCTCATTTGTTTGAGGATTTTTGAAAATTTTGTTGTATGTGTTTACATAATGCATTGAGGACAATACATAAATAAGGGGAGGGGATTGTAATATCCCTAGGCCGAACCCAATTGTAAATGTAAATGCAAATGTACTTAAGATGGTGAGTTGTTTGATATCATTTTTGTACGCACCTCTCATGGCATAGTGCACGCATGTACTGCGTAGTAAAATGATGAAGTGTGCACATTCCAGGATACCGCACGCAATAACTTAAGTGCATGTGATTTTGAGGCCAGGGAGCCTCTGTTTATATGAGGTGTCTTATAGGCTGGTGAGCCAGTTATTATAAGCTAGGATGCTTATGTTTTGAATTAGGCTAGAGAGCCTAGATGTTAAAGGCTAGTGCACCTATTTTTGTATATGCCTCAACATTAATATAAAATACATCGTTGCGCACAGACCGACCAAGATAAAAGAGTATGGGGGACTAAACTCCACTAGTTAGGAAAAGGGTGGGGGATAAAGTTAAGAAAAAGGGGCTAAGCCAGGGAGCTTAAGCCAAAAAGGAATATTATATTAACATTTCTTAAAGTATAAAGCATGGATAATTATTTTATTCTAAGTTCTAAAGATGGGGACAAGTGGGCCAAAGTAACTCCCAACATGACAAGTGTCAAGTTGGAGACATGCATACATATTGTTTGGACTTAATTCATCCCCATCATTTTTTCCATGAGTGAGCCATTATTCCATGATCATTCACACACTCATTGAGCTATCATGCGTACCTTCCTATCACTGTACCTGAACTATATCCATAACCATACCTGTTTTGAGTAGCTGGTTAACTTGGGAGTTGGACTGAAGAAGCAGGTTGTCAGGCCCATGGGATATTGAAGAGGCAGGTTGTCAAGCCCGTGAGCAATTTATCTCTGGTTGCGAGAATTGTTGGGAATTGTTTTCCTGAAGGTGCTAAACTTTAACTACAAGGCTCTGAGACTTCTTGTCTGGCATGTTGCTGAAGCCCGAAAAGGAAGGTGCTAAACTACAACTACAAGGCTCTGAGATTTCTTGTCCGGCCTATTGCTGAAGCCCGGAAAGGAAGTGGGGCAGCCGAAGGACTGTTGAGTAGAGAAGGGGTACACTTCCCGGGGTGGGACATGCATGTGGGGAATGAGGGACTGTAGGCTATTAGTTTGAATAGGCACATGTGCCAGAGCATTTCCTGTTGTCTTTGAGCCATTAGCTCGATTAGGAATCCCTTTACCCGAGTGGAGTTTAATCCCAGCTCGGGGGTGACCCACTGCTAAGAGTGATGAGCAGTGTGGTCTAAGGTTGGGAGGTTCATGGAAGGTCTGCACCCAGTTGGTGATATTCTTACCAAGATAAGTGTCAACCGTGCGATAAAATTACATGCTGCATTGTTATTTACGTGTGTATTTTTATGGGTTTATCTTATGTGTGGTTATAATTGTCTTTATATTTATGGGTATTGCTTGTATATGTTGCATGTATATGTTACTATTATTTCAGTATGAATCCGTGCATTTACGAAATGTATTTGTCTGTTTACGTTTTATATATAATGTTCTGCAAGAGTTATGTGTGTATATATTTTTAATTGCATGCAGTTCGAAAAATTTATGTGGCATAGCTCAGTTGGGTGTTGGGTATGTTACAGTATGTTCTGCAGAGAGAATAAAAGCGTTCTCTTGCAATGTGTTTTTTATTATATTTGTATTGGTATTGATAATGTTCTTAACATTAGTAACCTCTTGAATGGTATGTGAAATCATGAATATATATATATATATGAATGATATCAATATTCTTACAAGTAGGAATATCATGTTATATAAAGTAAAGTAACACAGTATGGTTAAGATTAGAATTTGTTAAAAATCATCGCCTTCAACTATGCTTTTATTGGGTTTTTTTTATGTGCTTTTAATGTCACGATTGTTTTTTGCTCTACTTTTACTTGCTTTCGTAGACCTTGTAACATGAGATTTAAGACCTTTTTGAGCTAAGTGATGTTTTGGTTCATGTTGTAATGTGTCTTTCACACTATCATATATTATTCCAAAGCCTTTAGAGAACGGGACGGTTGTATGAAAATAAGAGATGAATCTTGTTCGTGTATCGGAAACACTAAGTTTCCTAGCAAGTTCTGCTTTCAGCTCTGACCTTGAAAGGTTTCCCATTCCCAGATGGATAACATGGATTTGGAATCATCTTCTATGTAGTTGGAGGTCATCAACAATATGTCAAATGCAAACTATATGCCATGTTGGTGAGTTTGACATTGCTAATTATGTCGGTAACTTTCCAATGTGAAAATATGTATCTGTAATACTCACAAAAGAGTGTAAACATCATAGTTAGTTTTTAATCGAAAATGTAGAAAATGTGTTTTTAAAAACTAGAGTTAAAAGAAGAATATAAACAATAATAAAGAAAAACAATGAAGAATATGGAAAATAATTAACGTGTAAAAATAAGTATGGTGGAGTGAACTTGAGATGGAGTGGAATAAATATTAATAGATTTCCTAAAAGAACAAAAAGAAACTAATAGTGTTGGTAATGTTGATCAATATTGAGTGTGATCTATTTGGGCTTGAAAGATATAAGCTAAGATGTATAAGAATGTATATGATTGATGGTGGGTCCCTTGTTAGATGGGGTGAAATGTCCATTGTCAGTCTACCATCCAACTTGAGATGTGTAAGGGGAGCTTCATAAGTCCACACAACCCTTACTCATGACGTAAGATAATATTTCTCACCCATCAAATTATGAGTTTGAGTAGCATTATCAAGTGTTACTCTATAACGTTTCCATCAACCTAATAAAGAAGGATAAATTATAAAGATTATCTAGCTTCCATGTTGATTTCAAAAATATTGAAGAATTTGAAAAAAAATAATAAAATATAAATTGAACATATATAAACTTAAGATAGAAAATTTTAGAATATTAACAAAATAAAACAAGGGATAATCAAGCTAGTTGAATTTATTTAAGGTATATTTAACATGGTGAATAAAATAAAAACATTTAATACAAAGAATAAACTATATTCTTGCATGCTAGTGAATGAAACATCACAACATGGCAATGGTAGGTTCAAGTAAATGAAACAATATTAGGAATGAATAGAAGATATAAAGTAGATGGGAATCAAGTCAATGAAGTGTATTATTGAGAGTTATTATTATATGTGAAGCATTTCTCTTCCAAGTGTTATTGCATGACTAAAATATGACTAAGAAGTAAATTATAATTTGTTTGGTTTTGTTCATAACTACATGGTGAATAGTCATTATTAAGAAATCTCACAATTAATATAATCAATTGAATAGAAAGTAATAAAGTGATATTTTTTTAGCATCAAACAGTTTACGTATTCAGGGAAAGATGAAGCGAGACGGAATGTCAATGCGGCTAGGGCCTAAACCCTAGCCGCCTCCACTCTGGTTTTCAATTGCAGGGGCATGGATCTTTGTCTGTAGCAGGCGATCAGGGTTCCCCTTGCTTTCTTTGCATACAGGGTCGCGGATTGACGTTTTTCAGAGCGTCCCTCCTGCGTTTCGCCTGCGTTTTCCTAAGTTTTTGCCTGCATTTTGGAGCAGTGGTCTTGGCTTTCCTCTGCGACTTGCTCCGTCTTCTTGTTTGCTGGTGGTCGTCGGCCTGCTACGATGGCCCCAGATCCGATTGCCGAATTGGAAAAAGATCCTTTGGAAGAATTCAAAACGTTAGTCCGCTCGGCAGGACCTAAATCCAAGCCTTCTCTCTCGTCTAAGTTTGTTAAGAAGATGGAGGAGATCCCTTCTCTGGAGCTATCTCCAAAGGAGCCTAGAAATCTTTCCCTCCTTCTAGCAGAAAAGACCCTCATCGGAAAGTTTACGGGGTTATGGCCTAGCCCCAAAACGATGGAGGCATGGATGGATGATCGTTGGAAGATGCTGATACAGGGAAACGTTTCTTTGTGCGCAGTAGGTAGGGTTTTTTTTATCTTCAGTTTCACGAGGAAAGAGGGCCGTGATCTAGTTTTCAGATCTGGACCCTATTTCATGGGGTCGACAGGGTTGTTCCTAGCCCCCTAGACTCTTGACTTCAATCCCGGAGCCGAGATCACCGCAGCCCCTGTTTGGGTTAGGCTGCCTCATCTTCCCTTGCATCTCTGGGGGAAAAGATCTCTGGAGGACATTGGAAATAAGCTTGGGCGTTTCCTGGACAGGGCGGAGCTGAAAGGGGATCATTTTACCTGCGCTCGTGTTTGTGTTGAGGTTAACCTCGAGAAAGGACTTCCGGAATCCATTAAGCTCTCCCTGGGGGAATGGTGCCATATCCAAGAGCTGGACTACGAGCAGATTCCTTTTAAGTGCCTCCGGTGCCATGCTTACGGTCATTTCGCAAAAAGCTGCCCCAAAGCCTCTGAGGAGCCGGGACCAGTCAAAGAAGATGATTTTCAGCCAGTATCTAACCGATGAAGGCAGCCAAGGCGAAAGGATCCACTTGCCCAGGCTCTGAAGGCCACTCATTCAGCAGAGGCAACTCTAGAAAATAAAAACAGCTTTGATGCGCTGAAGGAAGATGAAGCCCTAGATCCAGAAGCAACAACAGTTAAGGAAGATCCTCCGGTAGACGAAAGCCTTCTGGATTCCACCCCCCCAGATTCAGTAGCAGTGAGACAAAACTCGGGCTTCAGTTCCGGAACCCTCTGCCTCTGCAGGTCTGGTTGTTTCAGTCCCCTCTAGCGGCTCTGTGGAAACTTCTGAACCTGAAGACAATTCAGTTCTGTCTCCACCCCTTACCCGAGGGCGAACGACCAACAAAGCGCGCAGAGAAAAGGAGGCGGACTCCAACATTTCTTTAGGTTCTCAGAAAAAGCTGGATCCCTACTTTAAGGGGAAAATTTCATCCCCCTCGGTTTAATGCTTTGCTTCTGTCTTCTACTATGCTCACAGTTTGTGAGAATTTACTCAAGTATGCAATTTTTGTCATTTTCTCGAATTAGCTCAAGAAGCAGATGGGATTGGTCTCCCAAGACATTCACAAGAAGGTTGGCAGCACTGCTAGAGGTCACCAACCTTCTTCAGATTTGTAACTTTTTGATTCTGGCTTGCCAGAATGCTGCTTAATGCAGCCTAACCGTTCTTGTCAAAAAAAATAAAATAAAGTGATATTTTTTAATATATTTTAAAAAATAAAAATTTATAAATTATTAATAAAATTAATGAAATAATATTAGGAATGAATAGAAGATATAAAGTAGATGGGAATCAAGTTAACATGAAGTGTATATTGGAGATTTTTGAAAGTTATTATTGTATTGCCTTTGGCAGTAGTACATAGCGACGAGTTCGCTTTGACTTTCATATTACTTCTTGTTTGACTTAAAAAATTAAACATACAAAACAGTAAAAAAAAAAAATTTATAATAAAAAGTTATATTTTTCTCGTATTTTATTGGTCCATACATTTAGAGTCTTATTGCAAGCTTCACTTTGTTCAAGGCTTAATACGAACCCCTAGATTGGCTCCACGTCTTCGAGATTTGGATTCCCGATATATTGGCCAGCACGTTTTACAGATATGGGGCGGTGGCGGGAATGATTTTCAATATATCTTAAATTACTTATTTTTTGGTTCGAAAAATTTTTCCAAATCATTTGAATAACCCTACCGAAGTTGGTATACACGTGGCATAATCCGACTCAACTGCTCCACTTTCCTCACCGCTTTTGCTTTCCGGTTTCCTCACGTGGTGTATCAACATTCCGCTAAATCTTGTGGGCAAGCCGGCAGTGGGGTGTTTCTGTATACAAACACAGTTGCGCGCGGTTCGTGTTTGATCTTATTATTGCACTGCCTCCGGCACAAATTCTTAGGAGGCAGTATGAGCAGTCTTGTTGCCCTTGTTATATGTGAAGCATTTCCCTTCCAAATGTTATTGCATGACTAAATTATGACTAAGAAGTAAATTATAATTTGTTTGGTTTTGTTCATAAGCATATATGGGGAATAGTTTTTTTATCAAAGATTGAAAAGAGAATAAAACATTGGAGCTATATGTGGTTGTCTCCGGGGGTAGATATATTCTATGTAAAGCTGTATTGGAAATTCAGCCCGTCTATTGGTTATCCCTAGCATTTATTCCACTTTCTATTCTACATAAGTTAAGGAAATTACTCTTCAACTTTTTGTGGAACGGGAGTGGTGATTCTAAACATTTTCGTCTCTTTGGTTGGGAGACACTACCTCGACCAAAGTGTTTTGGAGGTTGGGCTTTTGTAATATTTTCTCTTTAGCAAAGCGTTGGATGCTTCGACTTTGTGGCATGTTCCAACCAAAGATGGAATATGGCATAAAGTGATGGGTAAGTATTTTCCATATACCACAGTCAACAATTGGTTCAGATCAGTATCTTTCCATCAACCAACGACTTCCAATATATGGAACAACCTATTCAAATTGGTCCATTTGATTAATAATTGGATAAGTTGGAAGCCCGACACAAGTCATCATGTGGCCCTTGGAAGGGATAGAATCTTGGGCCTAGGTAGCTCATCCTTTATATCCCTTCAGCTCCTCAATGCTCCCAGACATAATCATTTCTCGGTTTTGGCACAGGTTCGGAAAAACAATGGACAAGATCCTTTATTATCAACTTGGAGTAGCAGCTCAGATTTGGATCTTACAGGTAGCCTGGCAGATGAATGGGATCTTTATAGACGGGCTCTTCAAGCATCTAGGATCACTTTATCAGAGAAGAAAGATGAGATTTTATGGATCGAGGGCGACTCCACAGGTTCTCTCTCAGCTAAGAATGTATATGTGGCATTATTTTCTACTCTAAATCAGTCGGTGATCACAGGTTGGCATAAGCAACTGTGGAAGTGGAATATACAATAGAAAATAAAACTTTTTTTGTGGCTGGCAGTGAAAAACAAGATTCTGACGTGGAATAATCTCCAACTCAGTGGATGGAAGGGACCGGGTCACTTCCATCTTTGCAAGAGAGATAGTGAGGACAGTGCACATCTCTTCATTTTTTGTCCATTCACTAAACTGATCTGGGAAAAAATATTTTTTTTAAAAACGAATCTCCAGGTTTGGAGAGGAAACGACTTGGATGAATGTTTTTCAAATTGGACATCGGATAGCAGTGCATCTCCTTGTCTTGCGGCCTATACCTGTTGGTTTATTTGGAAAGAGAGAAATGCAGCAATTTTCGAAGAAAAGGAACCTTCAATGCACTTGGTGGTCATAAAGGCACTAGGCTACTATAATAGCTCGGTGGTCAAATCGATCATTCCTTCTTTATGCTCTAGCTGGATAGAAGAAACACTCGAGTATCTATTGGCTTGTTTTGACGATGCAACTCAGGTTGATGGGCTTTGTTGTGGTGTTGGGAGCATTATAAAAATATCAGAATCTACAGTTTATAAATGGTTTTTAAATTGTGCTGCCGGCACAAATACAAAGGTTGAACTTCTGGGGGTGTGGGCGACACTTTTCTTAGCTAATCATTTGTCCATCCACCAGATGCAGATTCTAGGGAACTCAAAAGTCATCATAAACTGGTTAAATAACAAGATCAATTTGTGTGTTAGTTCCCTTGAAGGCTGGAAACAAAGAATCGAGTTGTTAAGGAAGAAATTTATGGCTATCAACTTTTATCACATCTACCGAGAATTCAACAAGGAAGTGGATGAGCAATCAAAGAAAGCACTACTAGCACTGGAAGGTAAAATCCAGCTTCAAAAGTGGTCTAGTGGTTTGGCGGGCCAACATAGCATCATTAACATCTATTAGTGGTTCCTTCTTTTTTGGGGGAAGCTTGTTTTTTCTCAGTTTTTTAAATCTCAGTCGAAATGTTTTAGATTTTCTATTTTGTGGTAGCAAAAGAATTATGGGTTCCTTTTTTGATGTATGTATTTGAGGTTTAGAATCTTGTAGGAACTTTTCTATGACTCTTTTGGGATTGTATCCTCGTGGTTTCCCTCAGACTATTTAGTCATTGACCATCACTATAAATGGATTGTGGACTTGTAAATGTAAAAATTATATTTCTTTAATATAATTGTGATAATTTTCTTCTCGAAAAAATATATGAGAAATAGTCATTATTAAGAAATCTCACCATTACATTATTATAGTCAATTGAATAAAAAGTAATAAGGTGATATTATTTTTATATATTTTAAAGAATAAAAATCTATAAATTATTAATAAAATTAATAAAAATAGTAAAATAATTTTAATAAAAAAGCAATGTTAATATTTAATGAAAAAATTAGAATTATATTGTGAAAAGATATAAAAGATTTCAATTTGTTTAAAATAAAAATATTTTTTATTATATATTATTATACATTAATTTTTTTTTATGTAAAGTTTATTAAAAAAATATGATAATAATAGTAATATAACATTAAAAAATATTATATTATATTATATTATGATAATATAACATAACATCAACAAATGCTATGAAAAAAATACATATGATGTTATGCTCTTATAGTGGTACAAAATAAATTGTGAATGTCCTAAATGCAAACATACCATTTCCATTGTGTTACATGTGCATGGTCTAAAAAGGGTTGAAATGTTGAGAGCGAGTTTAACAAAATGCCAATAATTGTATTTTGAAGTATAATGTGAATAGTAAATAGTTTATATTGTAAATTATAAGGAATTAAAGAAAATTAAAAATAATAATAATAGTTAAAATATTGAATTAATGCTATATTAAAGTAGTATTAAAGAATATAAAAAAAAACAATGATAAAAATATTGAATCAGTTTTATTGTTAAGTAATATTAAAGTGATATTAACAAATATAATATATAGTTTATGTAAACAAATACCTACTAATTACCTACTAATTGAGAATATTTTTATAAGATTTTTATAAGGTTTATTTTCTCTCACATCAATTATAATAGCAAAAAAAGCAATGGATTCAATATCTTGCAAAATACGCCCAAAGGGGTTGGATCCAATGGTGGAAAGCGAGGAGTTTTTCACCGTTGGGCAAGGTTCAATTCTCGTGAGGGCTTTACCTGGAGCCATGGGGACACCTTGAGGTAGTGGTCGAACGTGTGGTTGCACCCAGAGATACTATAATAAATGGTATCGTGACCCGTGCACACATAAGTGGATCAAAGCCCACCCCCATGTCCTTCAACTTTTAAGTCCCCGAGGTGTAGGACAGTCGGTGATGGAGTGTGTTGTTAAGCCACTCCGTGATGTTAAAGTCACCGGTTCGAAACCTGCGGGGACAAAAAATCCATCCATGTTAAGGGTTGGTGTGGCTCAGGCCGGGTGCGATCCCCGGGTGATTTTGACGGCTTAGATGCCCCTGAGTCGCGGTTTCTCAAGCCACAGGTTAATCACGTAGCCAACAGGTTCCGCACAAATTAACAAACAAAAAAAAAATATCTTGCAAAATACTTAATTATATGGGTTTTATGTAGTCATGCTGAATTATATTAATGGAACAAAGTCTTAGCATTAATAACAACTAAACTATTTAAAGAGATAAATATATAAATATAAATAGGATTTATTGAATTTTTATTGGGCAGTGTATATTAAAGTGTAAATTAAAATGATTGATTTAAATATTTAAAAAATAAATTATTATATATTTATAAATCAAAACCGTTCAGTTAGGTTAATGAAAAAAAATAGGGATTAATGTCCATTGAATAGGTTGTAGATATATAAGAAGTTTAGTTTTGATAAAATAATAAGTTTGAGTTGGAGAAGACTTCGTGAATGCCCTGACTCCCAGGTAAATTCCAAGGTGTTTTGGTCACTGCCTCTTCAACGAGAGAATCCTAGAGATTCTTCCATTAAATTTGGGCATTCTACTATTAATCAGAGAAGGCACAGGAACTCAACACATCTTTTCAAATGGTTGGAGTGAGGTGAACCATTGTTCTGAAAATATTTGGTGCTCTGGTCGAGAGGGTAAGAAAACTCCAATGGAAGTGCTGAGGGGGTGAATCTTTGAAGAGTCTTCACCATGGAGAAGGACAAAGAGATAGAAATTTGCCTAAGAAGAAGAAAGTGAGAAAAAAAAATGGTTGCTAATGAGGGTAAGAAAACTCCAATGGAAGTGTTGAGGGGGGTGAATCTTTGAAGAGTCTTCAGCATGGAAAAGGCTAAAGAGATAAAAATGTGCCTAAGAAGACTAAAGTGAGAAGATAAAAAAAAGGTTGCTAATGGTACCCAAGGAGAGTAGGTGGGTTAATGGATGTAGCAGTCTTATGTTTAAATGTCAGAGGGTCACTTTCAATCCTGTGACTGAGTATTTCTCTTTTAGACATATGTGGGTACTTTTACCTGGATTACCTTTGCAACTTTGGAACGAAGGAGCGATGCAGGCCATCGGGAACTCACTTGGTAAGTTTGTCATGGTTGATAGAGCTTCCCTTTCCGAGGCTTCTAGGAAAGTTGGCAGAATTCTGGTCAAAATGGATATTCATCTCGGGCTTCCAGAAGTCATTGAGATCGAGTGGAGGGGTCGTCGCTTTCTTTAGCACCTGGAATACTTAGGCATTCCTTTTAGATGCAGTTTTTGCCGAAGCACCAGTCACCTGAGGCGGGGATATAAAGGAATTGTAGTTGAAGAAGAGGAACCTGAAGACACCGACCGTTTAAGTGGTTCACTTGACTCCTCTCCGAACATTGGTTTCTACGGTAATGGGCCCTTCCACTTTACACATGAAGACTCCAACCAGATAGAGTCCTTGGGTTCGTTGATGGGTAAGTTAAAAACACATTGCCCTGCACTTTTTTCGTCTTTGTCATTGTGGGAACGTGATGCTCTGAATTCTTCTGATTGTCTCAAGCTCGCCACTACCAAAGCTGACGTGTCCCCTATAGTTGACAGGGTGGTTAGTGTTCCTACTGGATTGAGTACTGGGCGTCAGGTTGTTAAGGGTTCCATGTTAGTCTGTCATTCAGGGGTTGACTCTTTTATTGTTCCTATTAGTCTGATTGAGTCAAGTATTAAGGTTATCACAATGGTTCACTCCTTGGTTACTATTGTTCCTAGTCCGTCGGATCACTCTCTCAGGTCTTTGTGTCCTCCGGTTGGAGTTTCTTCTTCTCCACCTGGCTACCAAGAACCAAACGAGGATGAAACATCTCTTACTGTAGTCCTTGAATCGTTATTACCTTTTATATGTGATCAAAACTCCATTGTTCAGTTGCACGTTTATCTTGGTAAATTTGATCTAGACCCTACTATTGGTGATGGGGAGGTTAGCTCTTCGCACTGTCATGCTTAAGGGGCTAGGAAGGAGTTCGCCTGGTCTAGGGGCCTGGGTATAGAACACTCATCAGTATAGACTAGGAGTGCCCGGAAAAATTCTGCAACCTTTTCCTCTTTGGAAAATAACCCTCCTATTGCCACTGATGGTGGGGCACTTAGAGCATTGAAGGCACTGTCTCGGGAAAAATAATGATATTGCTCTCCCTCAACCTTAGAGGGACTGGAGGCACCCTAAAATCATCCTTTGTCCATCGTGTTCTAGATAGAACACACCCTGACATAGTTTTTTTATAGGAAACTTTGGTTCACTCCAAAAAAGCCAAAACTTTCATGCATGCTTTACGTTCGACTTGGTTTAGTTGTGATGTCAATTCGGTTGGGAATTCAGGTGGATTGTTGGTTACTTGGGACCCGAATTTATATGATTTGGTTTCATTTCTTACATGTGTTGGGATTTTATTGACATGGGTTTGTATAGCTAGCAAAAGGGAGATTTCCTTACTTAATGTCTATTGGCCTTGTTTGGAGTGGAAAAAGTTTTGGAACCTGTTGGCAGATTTTGGTTTGTTATCTCTTAGAAATTTAATCATCATGGGGGACCTCAACTTGACCTTATCCTCGGGCGAGATTTGGGGAGTTTCTTCCTATCCGGGGCCTTTGGCCGACTTTTTCAAAGCATGCTTTCAAAATAATAATCTCATCGACATTGAACCGAGGAAGGTTGTCCCCACTTGGAGGAATGGTCGATCTGGTGTAGACTTGATTGCGGAAAGAGTGGACAAGTTCTTCATCTTTGAAGAACTTCTTTCATTGGTTGGCATTTACAGGTCATGGGTGGAATATCCTTTCATATCGGATCATTCTCCGGTGCTACTTCAGTTGGAAATTACACCACTTTTTAAGGCTTATCCTTTCAAGTTAAATTCTCAATGGCTCTTGGACCAAGATTTCATAATTATGGTTCAGAATCTTAATTTCTTTGTGAGGGTGGAAAACAGAAAAGGTTGGTCTAGAAACTCAAAGATTTAAAGACAAGCACGAAACAATGGGTAAAGGTTCATAATATCAAGGCAAATTATCATCTTAGGAAGCTGGAGGAAGATATAAAATCCATGCTGCAAAACTTTATGGATGGATCAAGATTACCAGAGGAGGAAACTCATTTAAAAAATCTTGAGCAAGAAAGGAACAGGTTACTAAATGAAAAGGAAGAACTCTGGAGATAACGCAATAGGGAAATCTGGATCCATAGTGGTGATCAAAACACAAAAAATTTCCATAATTTTGCGAATTTTAGGAGGAATCACAAGTTTGTTTGGGAGATTAGAGATGATGCGTGGCTATTGCACAATGGTTAAGAAAAATAAAAAGAAGAGGCCATGAAACACTTTTTTTTTTCAAAGAGCAAGCTACTCCTTCCACAAGTGATCAAGTTAAAGTGGTGGATCTTTTCTCTAGACTAGTAACTGAAGTTGAAGCTTTTTTTATTCCGATAAACTTGGGGGAATTAAAAGAAGTTTTAGCCAGTTTCAAAGTGGATAAGAGTCCAGGGCCGGATGGCTGGACAATTGAGTTTTTTATTCGGTTCTTTGATCTAGTTGGGGGGGATCTCTTAGATATGGTGGAAGAATCGAGATTAAAAGGTATTATTTCTAGAGGCTTAAACTCAACTTTTCTACCCTTAATCCCTAAAGTGAATAAGCCTCTCACCTTTGGCGATTACAGACCAATCTCTCTACGTAACCTTTGTTACAAAGTCATTTCAAAGATTATAGAAAATCAGATAAAGTCGATTGTCTAGATCACTTTCTGAGGAGCAGTTGGGGTTTTTGCAAAGTAGATAGATCCAAGATGCCATTAGAACAGTACCTAAGTGCCTCCACAACATTAAAAAAAAAAACAAAAAAAAACCATTAGTTCTAAAGTTGGACCTTCATAAGGCCTATGATTGCATAAATTGGGAACTACTAAGGATGATCCTACTACAAGTTGGTTTGGGTATCAGGATGACCAATTGGATTATGAGTTGTGTTGTTTCCTCGTCTTTCGTAGTTTTACAAAATGGAGAGGCCACGGATTTCTTCAAAAGTGGAAGAGGATTATGGCAAGGGTGCCATTTTTCCCCTTTGCTTTTTATTCTGGTAATGGAAGGACTAAGCTTATTATTAAAGGAAAGCCAACGGGAAGGGAAGTTGACTGGTATCAAAGATTCCAGAACTATAAACATTCTCCACATTTTGTTTGTTGATGATGTGATTATTATGGCCAAAGCCACTCTGAGGGAATGGTGGGAGATTGATAAAATTATTAAATCTTTCTGGTTGGCATCGGGGCTTCAGGTAAACGAACCAAAAACTACTTTTCTCCAAGACGGCTTGTCGGAGCTAGAATTAACTCCTTACAAATCCTTGTTTCCTTATACTTTTTCTGATCTAGCAACGAGTTTCAAATACCTTGGTTACTATCTTAAGACTAGGCCGCAACGAGTTGAAGAATGGAGTTGGATGTTAAAAAAAATGGAAAAAAAGATCGGTCTTTGGTGTTATAGGTGATTGCCTATGGGAGGGCGTTACACTTTATTAAAGTTTGTTTTAGAAATCCATCATGTATATTGGATGTCACTGGCGGCCATTCCCTTCTCCGTTTTAATTAATCTGAGAAAAATGATGTTTAATTTTCTTTCGAAAGGAAACAGTGAATCAACCCACTACCACCTATGCAAGTGGGAACAACTTGCTTTACCAAATAAATATGGTGGTTAACTTACTTTTCCAAATAAATATGGTGGTTGGGGTCTTCGAAACATCTTTGACTTTAATAAAGCCTTGGCCGTGAATTCACTCTAGCGAGTATTAACGCGGGACAGAATTTGGCATAAAGTTATAAAGGATAAGTATGTTCCTCATACGACTATTAAAAATTGGTTCAGATCCCTAACTTTCCATCAAAAGGCGACCTCAAGAATATGGAGTGGTTTATTGAAATTAGTACACTTGATCACTCATTGGCTAAGTTGGCTTCCGGGCTCGGGTCAACTCATTGTTCTTGGTAGAGACAGGATCTTAGAGATGGGAGATAAATCTTTTCTCTCCAGTAATCTTTTGTCAACATTAAGACAACRGAATATAATCTCTCTCTCACAGGCTAGGAGGCTTACTGATCGTCAACCCTCTTCCTCTTTATGGATTAGCAGTAGCGAGTTGGGCTTTTTTGGAGACATAGATGCARAATGGAACCAATTTAGACGAGCTCTTATTGATTCTGGCGCCTAGTCTTACAGGATTTAGACAATGAACTGATGTGGATTGGTGGAGATAACTCTAGATATCTCACAGTTAAAATTTTTTATTGGGCTTTAATATCTACTCAGGGTCTGTTGAAAACTGGTGGATGGAAGCAATTTATCTGGAAGTGGGACATCCAACTAAAAATCAAACTTTTTATATGGCTGGCAGCAGAAAGAAAAATTATTACTTGGGATACTCTTCAATTAAGAGGATGGGAAGGTCCTAGTCGTTGCTATCTTTGCAAACAAGATACTGAAAACATAAATAACCTTTTCTTACACTGCACCTTCACCAGATCAGTCTGAGAGAGAATGGTTATTGGACATGGATATAGAAATTGCTAGAAAGGGAGCACTTTGTCCGATTGCTTCAAGAGTTGGGTTGAAGACAAGACTGCCCCTTCTTTGATAGCGACATACATTTGTTGGTTTATTTGGTTAGAGAGGAACAAAGCTTTATTTGAGGAGACTATTCCCTCTATCCACTCAGTGATTTATAAGACTCTGGTTTTTCAAAATAAAGTCTTGGCACCTCTTAAAGATAGACCCCCGAGAGACATACTGGTCCCACATCACAAGAATACAACAATTGATTGGTTCAATGGGGCGGCCCAACTTGATGGCAACAAATGTGGAGCGGGAGGAGTCTTAAAAACTCCAGAATTATATGTCTTTAGATGGGTTTATAATTATGGAGGAGGCACAAACACAAGAGCGAAGCTTTTGGGAGTTTGGGAAACTTTCTTGTTGGCATCTCATTTGTCATTTCATCGACTTCAAGTTATGGGCGATTCTAAAGTTGTTATTGATTGGCTTTCCAACAGAGGAAGGCTCTAGAAAAGTGCAATTGAGGGTTGGAAATCCAGAATCAAGGATTTAATCACCATTTTCATGCCATCAGTTTTGAAGATATCTTCAGAGAATTTAATATGGAAGCAGATCTTCTTTCAAAGCAGGCATTAAGAGAACCATAAGGCAGAATTACATATTATCTCTGGACCAATGGCACTGAAGGATCTAGGAGACATCTCAGTCTTCACTAGTCATTAGCATGTTTCAGTGGTTTTCTAGTTTTTATCAAGTCATCCTGAGCCAATTTTCACATATTTGCTTCAAATTTTTGTTATTTTGAAGAACTTTGTCTAAGATCCATGTGATCTCTTTTGTTATGAACATTGCTACTGTTTAAAAGACTGTGAAGCATACTGGTCACATTTCTCTTGTATCGATCCTAGATATGGATTGAAAGATGTAAACAAATTATATTTTACTAATATAATTCAACAATTCTATTGGAAAAAAAAATCTTAAATTATAATGAAGGTGGAAAGCAAATTGTTATAACCCTAAATTGCACTATCCCTGCTTACCTGGTATCAGGCCTACTCATGCCTTTTCCTAGCCAAAGCCATGCTGAGAAATTCCTCAAAAAACCACTTAAAACAAGAAACCCGCGCCCTAACTGCTCACTGGGCGCGGGCACCCGCCTGCTGTCCTTCTACTGCACGCGGGTATCCGCGGGCTAACCCAAAACAGCCCGCGGGTACCTAACAAAGCAAAAAATCAGGAAAGTTTCCGCCGGGACATGAGGTTTTTTGTCAGTTAACTGGAACGTCGAGCCATGCATGGCCGAGAGTTCGCCAAGAACCCTAGCCCCTTCCAGCCTATAAAAGGAGGGGTAAGGGTACTATTCAAGGAAGGAAAATCATAGCAAAGAAACTCTGCCACATTTCCAAGCCAGTTCTGTCCAAACTTTTCAACTTTGCCTTAAGCTTTAGGAGAAATACTTGCAGCAGCAGTTGGAGGACAGAAAGAAGAAGAAGAGCCCAGGATCAGGAACGTGGAACGGTGACCGGCCTCAGAAAGCATTGTAAGTTGATTTATATTGATGGTAATGAAAAAGATACTTTTCCCGTCCCGAAACACATGAATCTCATCTTCATTATCTGATTTATGTTTTTATTTCTAACCCCCTAGTAGATCAGTAGCATGCATATACGTTCTTGTCTTGTTTGCAGGAAAGCTTTGTGGAAGGAGCAGCAGTAGCAAGGAGACAACAACTCAACGGAGGATCTACTTCAACCTTCGGAAAACAAGGTTAGTTTATTCTTCCTGTGCTTGTCTGAGAAAAGGGGTTGAGATATTGGGTAGAAGGTTAAAGGTTAAATCTGAAGGGTCATGATCTGCATATAGGCTTAGAACCCTAGCTTATTAGTCCGTAGGGTAAAATACCCAACAACACAAATGACAAGGAAACAACAACAAAGTAGTTTAACACAATTTAAGTGTTTTGATGATTTTAGTATTTGTAGATTTTTATTTACTCATTTAAATTATGTTAAAAAATCCAATTGCAATTTAATATTTGTTCCATGTTCAAACTTAACATATATTAATCTTATGTTTCTTTTCTTATATTGATAGTGTAGTTTTTTTTATGTTATTTATACATAGTTGAATAAGAAAAGCATTCAATCTGCTTAAAGTTTAACATGAAGATTTAGTTAACCTGTTTCAACAAAAAAAAACAAAGATGTAAACTCTTATAGGAGTGAGTGCATCATAGGAAGCTTCATCCATGGTTGAAGTAGAGTGAGATTCTTTAATAATAGGAAATGACAGTGTAAGATATATGATAAAAAACAAATGTAATCCGATGGTTTGGGCTCTAGTATTTATTAGGCCATCATCTAATACCAAAGAGGTGCGAATGTTTGGGAGTGAAGGTGCTTTGATTTGTGACATGGGATGATTACTCCCATCTTCATATACAATGAACATGAATATTCATAGATTAAATACTCTTCTAAATGATTAGTTTATAAACTATAAAATAGTATTAAAAACTACTTGTAAAATTCTTACTATTCATCAATATAGGAGATGATTTTAAGAAATATAAAATAGTATTAACATATATATATATATCTTATATATAGAAATTGTATTTTGTTATTTGATAAAATAATATTAACAAATACATATTATAAATATAAAAATATAAATATAAATAGTATATAAAGATATTATTAACAAATACATATTATAAATATTAAAATATAAATATAAATAGTATATAAAGATATTGAATTTTTATTGTTAGAATTACATGCATACACAAACATGCAAAGAGTTAACTATATCTCTTGGATTGTTTGCACAGAAGAATTAGTGTTTCAAAAAGAAAACTAAAAAAAAATATCATTTTGTAATAGTTTTGATACAATGTAACTAGAAATTAGAAGAAGGAAACATGACTATATTTCCGAAATAAAGAATTTATGTTATTTTTTGTTCAACAAATGTATTTACAAATATAGAAAAGTTGTGTGAAGATGAACCAATGCTTTCACAAATATTGAAAATATTTACACATAGTATTTATTTAAAGAATTTTAAAAAAAAAATGTTAAGACGCATCTCTATATTTTACTAAATTAAGTTCATATAACTCCGCTAATATTAATGTGATTGCTATCTTGCAAGTACTGTACATTTGATGCAACTCTACTCTAGATTCAGATCTCCCGTGATTGTATTCAACATATTATGGCCATGCTATAGCAATTGAGAGAGCTAAACTCTAATGGGTGAAATCTTTAATACAATCTAAGAAAACATGAGTATTGATCATTAGTTCATTCTAGTCGGCCCCTAATTGGGAGATAACTATATTCTGTTATGATTGTGAATGGCATGAATTGTAAATTGTTTAAAGAAATTTTCAATCGCAACTATGTTTTAGAAATTTTCAATCACAAGTAATACACTTAAAGAAATTGAGTGTTGGGTTGGGAGGCTACATATTAGATTGAGTGTTGTCCTTACTTACCTCACCTCAATTGTTACCAGGAGTTGTAAATGCATTATGGAGGTTTTTAAATGAAATCCTTCAATAAATTGTAGGAACGAATTACACGCCATGTAAGTTGTTGGCTAATTAAATGCTGCAACAAGATCGTGTACAGGCTTGTCATTCGAGCAAGAGATATTTGTACCCAATAAAGACCCTCAAGCAACATGTATTCGAAAAAAAAAGACAACACACACGTAAATGCAGGAAGATTTGACATGTACATGTGGGATGGAGATGACTGATTTGTCAGGCTCTTCTCATTTGTAGAGACGTGACTATTATCCGATAATCTATCCAACTCTTGTTACCTAAGGTGGCATCCACAACATAGGTTAGATTTCTCTAGACATATGACATTATTTTTTTTGTAAATGACAAACGATGAAAGAGATTAGAGGCCTCTCCCTTAAAAGAACGCCTTCGGCATAATAACCTCAGAGCCTATTAGAAGTTTGGAAGGAATTGGAAAGGTTGATAGGGCGTCAAAATGTCTGGGTAGGAGAAAGTATTGAAGTGGCCTTTTGAAATTTGTGTGACAACAAAGCCTTAAAACGGAATAGAGCCCTCCCCTTAAACATTGCATGGGGAGTTTGGTTGGCTAGAAATATGAAATTGTTTGAAAACACAGAGACTTTGTCTTTAAAATGTGTTGTCCAAGCATTAAATATCCTTAATGCATACCCAAAATCTCATGATAAACTTAATTTGCACAGATCCAAGGAAATGGAAATTAACAAGTCTATTCCTTGGGCTTTATTTGATGGAGCTTCACAAGTTACTCTACCTAGGGGTGAAGTAGGTGGAATACTATATATAACTCCAACACATAGCATTTCATTTAAGGCATGGATTAGCTAGGAAACCAATAATTTATGTGAACTAATGGCTCTCAAGTTGGTCCCGAGACTAGCTCATGCGGTTGGGGTCTTAAACATTCAAATCTTTGGAGATTCTCTAGTAGTTATTCAATGGATGCAGAAGGAAATTACTATGAGAAACGTCACATTACAACCTATTTATAATGACATTCAGTCAAATATATCAATGTTTTCACACGATACCTTTTCACATATCTACAGGGACAAAAACAAGACTAATTATGGACTTTCTACAGATGGAACAAGACTGAAGCGTGGAACATGGGTGGTCTTCGAGCATCAAGAGGGAACTTTGTTAGAATATGCTCATGATCCATGGCTCTAAAGATGTCTTTTGTTTCGATTTTACTCATTTTTCATGTATAAATATGGGATAGTATGGTGTTTAGTCAATTGGTAGGAATAGGCCTTTGTTAAAGGTTTTTTTCAAGTTGTTGAATGAAAAATTGTGTCTTGAGCAGTTGAAAGAAGTTACGGAAAATTTTAGAAGATACAACCACATAGCATGTTGATGAACTTTGATGATCCTTTTCATATCAATATAAGGATGTAATGGCATTTTTTAGGAATGCTACAAGCATTTGTGGTATTGTAATTTTGTTTTTATTAATAAAATTATAGACTTTTTGTTTCAAGAAAAAAAAAGATTCAAAGTCTCAAAAAACTTAAAAGATTAAGTAAAAATTTATATCTAAGGACCATATATATGTTCATAAATTTGTCCTCAATGATTCTTGAGGACTTTCTAGATTCCTCTATCCAACTCTAAACCTACTTTGGATAAGCTTACATTTGTCTGGTCTCTATCCCTGTAGACATGTGCAAAGGAAATATGAGTGAAGTCTGATTGTAAATTCGAAAACATCAAGAAACAAAGGATGTAGTGTAAAATTTTTGAAGGTTGCCTCTTATTTCATCCACTGAATTACAAGGAGTGAATCTCCAAAAACTTGTCAATGAGTTACACCCTATTCCTAAGAAAGCATCAATAACAATTTGAGGGTCATCAATTCACAAAAGTTATTTGTTTCTTGACCTATTCCTACTTTGAAAGAAACAATGTGACTTGGAGATAGATGGAGGATCCCCCTTGCCCCACCCCTTGGGAGGGTTTCCTTGAGAAGCACCATCGAAGAAAGCCCATGGAAAAATTTAATTGATTGCAACTTCAACTGACTGTCTTATAGATTATTTTTCCTAAAATTGAGAAAAGTCAAATAGAATATTTAAGCTTTAGACAACATGTTTTCGAGGTAATTTGTCCTTATCCTCAAAAACATTTGTGATCCTAGCCAACCAAACTCCCCAAGCAAGAGTTAGAGGGAGAGTTGTTTACCTTTTAGTTTCCATGTTACTACACCAAGATCTTAGAGCCTCCTCTACAAAATTCCCATTCCAAGCATTTTCCAAGCCTATTATTCCTTTTACGTCATTCCAAACTTGTTTACGATATTGGAAAGACATAATAAGATGTAGGTGTAGAATAAAGTTATTCAAAACTATATTTATTTTAGTAAAAAATTGTGAAAATATTAATGAATGGAAGTAAAAGTCGATCTAAGTATATCTCGAATCGTAAATGATTGATTTTCTTGACAAAACTATTAGGGTGATGGGAGAATAATTTGCTAAATGATGAAATATTGATTTTTTATAGAAAATATTGGAATGATGCGAGAATAATTTACTAGCCAAGAAATATTGTAACAAGGCTGCATGGCAGCATATACCTGCCCCTATGCACTCAAATGTTAAGGGCACACTCATTAGCCATAGCCACCTACCTGATATATGAGAGAGTTGTTGGCAACTAATCCATAACCCATTCTCCAGGCTATAAAAGAGCAGATTGCCTTTCTATAAGAGGATAAATTTCCTTTCTCCAATCAGGGCATTGATTCATTGTGCCTCTACATGCCAAAAGGATAGGGCTATGTGCACAAAATCACCATTTCTAAGATGAGGCCTCATGTCTTTCAAATATCAATATATGTATTAAATCAATGACAACAACCTAAAATTTTGGATTTTGTGTATACATTTTAGAACGCAAATTTTTGGCAAATTACATTATGATTGACAAATAATGAATCGAATTTTGTACAACTTGTTTTTTGTTCAACGATATTTGAATTAATATAGTGAAATTGTACAAAGTGTGTTTATGTGTAAGTTTAAATCGAAGTGGAAAGAAAATAACACGAGTTTCCTAGAATAGAGTGGTTGACACGCAAATGACTGACTAGTTAGTTGTAGAAGAAACAGTATTACAGTTCCTATCAAAATTAGTAGAAGGAGAAAGCGGTCTTTTACTTCGACAATTGCCTCTGCAAATGACATCCAAGGTAATTATTAAACAATTATATCATTTATTTCCAATCCCCAATTTTTGTTCGAGAAAAATGAATCTAGTCAAATCTCTTGGATAAACTGAAACCAGTATATCTAGTAGTTATTTAGGTATTATATATTTTTTAGTTCGGTGAAATAATTAAAGAAAACAGGTATGGGGTGTTACAATTTATTGTTATCACTACTCAAATCTATATTATAACATATTGTGTTATTCTAATAAGTATGTTTCAATGGATTATCTTATATATTAAAAATCTATATTATGACATATTGTGTTATTCCAATAATTATATTTCAATTGTGTTATTATAATAGTTATGTTTCACTCGATTATCTTATATATTAAAAATTTATATTATGACATATTGTGTTATTCCAATAATTATGTTTCAATGAATTATCTTATATATTAATCAGGGCACTATTAATTTAAGATATTAAGGATATATAAAGAAAATAACAAAAAAAAAATATAAAGGAAATGATTAATTAAAATAAATAAATAATTGTAAAACAAAAAAAATAAAGTATCAATAAGAATTCATATCTACGATATATAATTTTTTTTATGAGGCATATTCCTAGTAAGAAAATTATATATTTTGTAATATTGAAATAAATACTTAGCATTTTCCCTTTCTTCCCACGTCAATTCATTTATAATATTGATAAAATTACTCAGGTTTTTTTTCCTTAATATTCTTGCATAGTTTCAAATCATTTTGTTATATAATATTGAGAGATATTGAACATTTTTTAATTTAAAATTTCCATGAACTGGGAAAATTATCAACATTTTTAATTTCCGATACCGTTGCTTGTTTTGTTTGTTTCAAGTCATTTGATTTAATAATATTGAGAAAATGCAATCGACATCGATTATGCAGCGACTACACGCAGGTTGCCTTAGGAGCAAAATGGAATTGATAGGTTTTGGAGCTCACACCCGCGAGTTTCTCGGTGATTAAAACAACTTTTATGTTTCTGCATTAAAAAGCTGGGAGGGAGAAAAGTTGCACTAAAAAGCAGGGATGGAGAAAAGTTGCACCCCATGAAATTGATTGAGACATCCGTCGCTATCCCGGCAATAAGGGGTTGAATTCAAGAGCCAATGAAATATTAGATAAATAATTTTAAACAATTCACAAAAATGTATAATATCGATTTGTAATGTCATACTTTAGAAAGCCTTGGCAAATTTTTGGTCAACACTAAATTAATAGGCGGTCAAAGGCGGAACCATGGCTATATACTTGCGGGGCAGGTATAATAAGAGTTTTTGTGATGAAAAATAATCTATCAAGATTTAGTAAGATAAAAATGATAAAAAAAAACTACATTTATTTTAATAAATAATTAAAAATAAATAAAAATCAGTTTTTGTCCTGGTTTTAATGGATTGTTGTTCCAAGTCAGAGTTCTTCTATGCACCAAGATTTTGAGGTTCTTTGAATTAACTTAGACTTCCAAAAAAACCCTAAAACAAATTGCATCAAAGAGAATTTGGAATTATTTTATTTTTTCAAACTCCAATTAAAATAAAATTTTCAAAGACATTTTGAATAATCATTATCAAACATCATTTGTTTGATGCATATAGTGATGTGGATGTGCTTTACATAATATTTAATAAAATAAGCCATATACTATTAGTTTAATTTGTGCATCGTTGAGATGATGTTCATGTATTGAAAACACACACAAGTGACTCATCAACACACAAGCTCATTTCGTTGTAACGATGCATTTTTTTTTTGTTTGAAGGCATTTTTTCATGGAGGCATATTTTTAGAAATTGTTCATCACTTGAAACTTGTTAACATTTAGTACTTATCATGAATTTAGTACTTATCATGAATGTTTCATGATTTGGATTCCCACATTGCATAATAGTTATGGTTTAATGATGTTTTGTTCTGAAATGGATCATTATATAATTTGTCATCTTTTTTGGTATTTTCTAGGTGGAAAATTTTGAGTTATTGGCTTGTAGGACCCATTTTAGGTGCATGTCCTGCTTTGGTGATTTGAGACTCAAATAGAGTTTATTTGAGTTACTAAATAGTCATTTTTGGGCTAAAAAAAATTCAAACAAAGTTCATAGCCTCTCAACATTGTTCTACCTATTGGAAGATTTCCAACAACATGAAGATCACCTCAATCGAAGTTTGTATGAGGAAGTTATGTCTTCCACAAGTTGACCTATGATGTTAACCACCATAACACTAAGTGGATGGCACGTTGAATTCCATTACTCACACATGTGGAGCTAGTCACATATGGACTTTCAAGAATAATTTAGAGGGTCCAAAACCCTAACCTAATTAGGAGTTGATGCAAAAATCTGAACCCTAACCCTAGAGAGTTGTTCATACATTGTTAAATACTGGGCCACTAGGATAGAAAGGGGTTCCATTGTTATTGTATCGTTTATTGTTTTATAGTAGAGCATAGCATATGGGAATGGGATACTTAAGTAAAACAAAGGGAGTAGAAGATCTCATAGCAGCCATACATGTAACATCCTAGTTTTTAATCCCTGATTTAATGATGTAAAATGTAAATATGATATATGGCCATGGGATTGATGATGTAATATGTAAATATTGTATATCAAAATAATAAAATCAATGTAATGTTGACTGTAGATGGAAATGGATGGAGTCATGGGATAAGTTTCCACAAGAGAGGGGAAGGTCTAAGAGGGGGTCCAAGGGGGAATTATTCATGTGTATTAATCCCAACCCACCTTCCTAAAACTATTAGTGCATTAACCTTCTAGTTTTCCTCTTGAGTGTATCAAAGCCCCAATCATTGAACACATGTAAGAGGGTTGGTGTGAAAAGTCACATCCCATAGTTATGAGAGTGTGGGGGCTGAGTACAATCAACATTGGGGAGTGTGAAATTCAACTTGCACGGTGGAAAAGAAATTATGTATGGAAAAAGAGAGCAGTTCTTACAACCAATTTTTGGGACAACAATGGAGGGCAGAGTGTTGGAGCTTAGAGGTTGCCACAATGGGCATGTGTGGTAGCTATTTGGAGTTGCAAATGCATGAAGAAGCAAATTGTTAGGCCTATAGAGTGAAATTTATGTGTGAGAGTTTTCCCTAGAGAAGTGAGTTGTTGTTGTGATTTTTCATGTTACAGCTGATATCCCTAGAGTCCCTAGCAAGAGAGATCCCTAGACAACCTCTGTTGGAGCCCTAGAGGGAAGTGGGAAGGCCTAAGGAACTGTGTGCAGTGAAGGGGGATCCCATTCCTTGGGTTGTGCATATTGAAGGGAAGAGAGTTGGAGGATTGGGATAGTTGTAGAAAAAAAAATGTTTGTTGTGGGTAAAATTGGGTTGTGAGAGGACAATGGAGAGACACCCTTTCTTGTGGACTCGTAGCCCCAACTTGGGGGTGATTTGTTGATGAGATATGGAGCAACAAATCTATGGTTGGGTGGAATGTCCGTCCCCTGCATCCGGTTGCACGTTTGGTTAAAAACATAAGTGATTTATCAATGTCTCATTGTTTTTATTATCGGTTTTAATCATTGTGTGCTTACTCTAAGTTTTAAAGCATTTATATGCTATTGGGTTAATGTTAATTGATTGCATTCATGTTTTAAAAGTGTTGTTAGATGCATGGAAATTTTATCATGTTGCACATAAACAAGTTTGTTGATGTGTGCATTTAAATGGAATAACATGCATGGTTGTAGATATTTCTGCTAGCCACATACATCTTTATCTTGTTGTTTGCATCTAATTTAAATGGGTATCATAAAATTTTAAATTGTCAGATTTAGCAGTGGAGGATACTACTTAGTAGTTTCATAGATTTTGGTTCAACATCGAACCCATATGGGCCAAAGACAAGAGCACTTTGAGAAATTTGTTGTTGTGAAATTTCAGTTTGTGTTGAATTTGGGAAGACTGGTAATTTTTAGAGTTAAATTCCCAAATTCTGGGGGAAGTATGCACACGATTTGGCAAGGGATGGAAAATTTATAGTTGCAGGGTCGAGTTCAACCCTAGGAAGCTAAGTCTAGAGCTTCCATGGTGACTGAAAAATAAAATTTTGAAAAACTTATAATTTTCGGGATTTTTGAAAAAAATTGTACAAATGAGGACGTGGACCATACTCGTGATGTGGACTGACAAGGTCCACAGTGGTAGAAGGCAAGGGTCGTGAAACAAAGTTTGATGGTTCAATGACCGAGATTGCGTTTGATTTAGAGATTGATGACAGAGATTCATCTACAAGATTGGAGCTTTTCAGAGTTTGACAAGTTTTGGTGAAGTATGAACAAAGTTAGTTTGTCAAAGAAAGTCGTCGATCATTGATGGATTTTTTGGAGTTCGGAGAAGTTTGGCAAAGTTTGGGGAATCGACGGTCCAGATCACATTCGATTTGGAAATAAACAATCAATATTCATCCCTAGGCGTGGTGAAGTTTAGTGGATCAATGGTCAAGATCACATTTGATTTTGAGATCAACGACCTAGATTCAGCGTAGATGTGGTAAAAAACTTCTAAGTTTTCAAAGTTTGGAAAGTTTTGGCGAAGTCCGAACAAAGCTTAGAAGAAAATCGATGATCGTCAATGGATTTTTTGGAGTTCGACAAATTTCGGTGAATTCCAAATGAAATTTTGAAGGAAATTGTCAATCGCCAATGGAGAAAAGTGGAAGAAAATCATCGATCACAGGTTTCGCAAAGTTTAGCAAATTGATGGTCAAGATTTATCTTCAGAGTTTGGTGAAGTTTAGCAGATCAACGGTCGAGATTCATATTCAAATTTTGGCAAAGTTTAGTATATCGACAATCGAGATTCATCTTCACAGTTTAGCGAAGTTTAGCAGATCAATATGAATAAAACAAACAATTTACAAATAAAATAAAGTAAGTCTGGAGCGAAAAACTTGTTTTGGCCATAACAAGAGCGTTTCAACTCAAAATTTGATGATATTTAAGGGGTCTATCCACAGTGACAAGGAATACGAGAATGCTATTGAGGGCCACTGGTTGATTCTACTTAAAATTTATGAAAAACGTGAATTAATGGTTTTGAAAGAATTGGGTTGTGCTCGTCAACCAAGGCCTAGATGAAGGTGAAATTTTTACAGGAAGTACAAAAAGTATTCATGAAGATACTTATTTGGGATCCTAGAAAAATTCAAAAGGAGTTGGTGTGGGGATACTCAAACAAGGAAAAATCCACTATTCCCGGGTGTGTTTTGGGGATTTGTGAAATCTTTGGAGGAAAAGGGACCCCAAAATCACCAATTCAATATTTTATTTATTTTGTCAACATTTTACCTACACATCAATACATACAACTTTGTCTTGAGGCAGTTTTTCCTAGTTTCGCTTTGTTTGGGAGATAGCCAGTTTTGGCTAAAAATTCCAAGTCTACAGAAAATGAAAAAGTGCAAACTTGTCAATTCCACATTTATACAGAGTTTGACTGGGGCATCTGATTTCAAATACGAAAGTTGTTGTGCATTCAAAATCATAAATTCTCTCTACACCTGGTATAAAAGTTTTTCTGGTTCTTGATGGATTTTCTTCTATTGGTGGAAAAAATGGTCTCTCAAAAAAAAATTGCATCAGTTAAAAGAGGTCATAAGTGAGTATAAATTGCAAACTTCAAAAGGTTGTAACTTTCAGCTCAGAACTTGGAATCGGGCATGCATACAGTAATTGGAAAGATAATTTAGAGGAGAATGTATATTAACAATCATAATCATATTTCAAAGCATCCACACTCCTCGTAAATTTAGTTGAAGGATGACCCGTAATCTAAATAATGACAAATCTATAATATGCATAATTCTAACAACAATTGTTGCATGCGCATTTTTGCATAATTAGAGGTACATGAAAAACAGATTTGGTTCCTACACGAGGAATAGAGATATGGAGGATGCCCAAGGATATTACAACCACAAGGAGGAGGTCGTAGGTTTACATGTAAACATGTGAAATGCAAAGACCGAGTCCGATGGACGCAAGAACAATGTAGAGACGATGGAGTTGATTGAGACTATGAGAAGCTTACAGAAGGAAGTGCAGATCTATAGAGTAGATGATGAAAGGATGGTGAGAGCTCATGAAGAGATGCTACAGTGTCTGACTATGTTGCAAAAACAAGTCAATAAATATTCTGGCACAAAACAAGTAGCCAAAACAAGTAGAAGTATCCAAATCTCATGATAGGAGAGATGACCATATAGGATCTAGACAATCAAGGAGTATTAGCAGAAAACATCATCGTTATCATGATTTTTCATAAGGGCACTCAACTAAAAGAGCACATGCACATTCAAGGTCAGAGAGCGGCCCAAGTGTTTCCCTTTTCACAAGACAAAAGAGGAGGCCCAAGTTAGATATTTTACAAGGAGATCTCAAGAAGATCAAGCCATCATCATTTGATGGAGAGCATAGGAAGGGAGAAGATGTTGAATCTTGGTTGTTGGGAATGCTGAAATATTTCTGGTTGCATGAGTATCCATCAAATGTAGAATCCATTATTGCAACCTACTATCTTCAAGGAAAAGCATCAATGTGGTGGGATCAACTCAAGTAGGTTAAGAACATTGATGAGAAGAGGATCTCATGGAGGGAGTTCAAAAAGTATTTTTAGAAGAAACACTTATCAGAGAAATACTATGACAAGAATATTCAAGAGTTCTTTGAAGTCAAGCTTTGGAGCATGAAAATGGATGAGTATGAGAGGAGGTTCCTTGAATTGTTGAACTATGTTGGATTTATAAAGGATGAGAAGGTAAAAATCAAAATATTTCTGAATGGGATACCTTCTTTTTACAGTGATAAAATTCATTTTTACGAGCCTAAGACCTTGGAAGAAGCCATAAGAAAAGATAAGTATCTTTACGAGTAGAGAAAAATAAAACCATTGTTTCAAAAGGCTTGGGATGATAAGAAGAGAGGCAATATGGATCAAAGGAAGAAAGGATTCAAACCACCAATTGTTAGGAACATCTCTCAAGCATATCAATAAGGGAAGTCAGCACAAGGTGAACACAAAATGACAAATTCGTTGAGGAAAAGGCGAAGACAACATCCCATAAAGTGTTTGGGGTGTGAAGGAGACCATTTGTATAAGGATTGTCCTCACAAGGGAGATAGGATGAGGACTATGCACAACATTCAATATGTTTATATAGTGGATGACGTAGGCAAGAACATGCCAAGGATTTATGCAGCCTTGGACAACAGACAAACTGACTACCAATCCCACCTAACTAAGGTAGAAGGTAAGATTAAAAATCAACCCATAGGTATTTTGATTGATTATGGAGCTGGTCAAAGCTATATAGATCCAAAAATAGTTGAAAGGTTTAAATTGAAGAGATGTAAACATGAAAAGTCTCGGTTGGTTCAGCTAGCCACTAGAACGAAGAGAAAAAACAATGAACTTGTCGAGGATTGCCCAGTAAGCATGAATGGAGTTAGCACTATGGTGGATTTGAACATCATACCACTTGGGTCATATGATTGCTTAATTGGTATGGCTTGGTTGGATAAATCTTGTGTTGTCCTATATTGTTACAACAAGGTTTTCACATGCCTTGATGAGGAAGGAAATTCAAGGATGGTGTAAGGTATTCCAAGACCTATATATGTTAGAGAGATTTCAACATTGTAGCTGAAAAGAAGCTTTAGAAAAGGGTGCCAAATATATGTAGCCCATATGGAAGAGCCAACAAACTATAAGGAGCCAAGTCTTGAAGATTATTTAGTATTCAAAATATGAAGATGTTTTTGGGGAATTGTTTGGATTGCCACCAAAGAGAGACATTGAGTTCTCTATTGACTTAATGCCTAGAGCTGCCCCAATGTCCAAAACTCCCTACAGAATGAGCACGCTAGAGCTAAAAGAGTTGGAGATGCAACTAGAATAATTACATAAGAAGGGGTATGTATGTCCAAGTGTCTCACCTTGGGGCACCCAGTGATTTTTGTGAAGAATAACGATGGAAATTTAAGGTTATGTGTTGACTTCAAACAACTTAATAAGGTTATTGTAAAGAACTGATACCCTCTACCATGGGTCAATTTCCCTTTTATCAACTAAAAGGAGAGAATATATTTTCCAAGATTGAATTGAGATCGGGTTATCATCAAGCAAGAATCAAAGAAGAAGACACCAACAAGATAACATTTAGGACAAGGTATGGCCATTATGAGTTTGTGGTGGTGCCATTTGAATTGATAAATGCACCAACTACTTTCATGTGTCTAATGAATGGAGTGTTTAGATATTACCTGAACAAATTTGTCATTGTCTTCTTGGATGATATTCTTATCTACTCCAAGACAGAGGAGGAGCATGAGAAACATTTGAGAAAGGTACAATAGGTGTTGAGAGAAAACCAATTGTATGTCAAATTAAGCAAGTGCACTTGCTATCAAAGGAAAATCCATTATTTGGGTCACATAATCTTAGAAGAGGGCATAATGGTGGACCCAAATAATATTGAAGCAATCAAAAGTTGGCCAATGCCAAAGAATGTTTCATAAGTGAGATTATTTATGGGATTAGCTAGATATTATAGGAGATTCATTGAAGGTTTCTCCAAAGTCTCACATCCGATCACTTCACTACAGAAGAAGGGAATGAATTTTGAATGGACTACCAAGTGTGAAGAGAGTTTCCAACATTTGAAGGAATTATTGACTAATGCACCTATCTTAAAGGTTGCATATCCGGATGAGGATTGTCTTGTGTGCATAGATGAATGCAAGGAAGGGTTGGGTGGATTTCTTACACAAAATGGGCATGTCATATGTTATGAGTCAAAGAATATTAAGGAGCATGAAAGAAATTATGCTACACATGACTTAGACTTGGCAATCATACTTCATGCCTTTAAAATGTGGAGGCATTATCTCATGAGAAGGAAGTTCAAACTCAAGATAGATCATAACGATCTGAAACACTTGTTTGACCAACCGACATTGAATTCCAGACGAACTAGGTATTTGGAATTTCTCAATGAATATGATTTTGACATCAAACATATCAAGGGAAAAGAGAATAAAGCGGTTGATAAACTCGATAGAAGGGTGCATGAAATGCATGCTACAACCATTAGTATGTATTGTTCAGATTTAAAAAACTGAATTTTGGAAGTTGTAGCATTAGATCAACATTATACACAAGTGACATAAGGCTTACAACAAGAAAATATATTGTTGAAGTTTAAAGGCTACATGTTCAAAGAGGATACAATCCTCTTGTTTAGGGACAAGGTTTATGCTCCTAACACTCAGGAATTGAGAAATATAGTGCTAAAATAGATGCATAATGTACCCTATGTTTGTCATCCATGGTACTAGAAGATAATTGCAACAGTAAGAAGCCATTATTTTTGGTTTGGAATGCAGAAGGATGTGGTTGATTACATATCTAGGTGCATGAAATGTCAGAAGGTTAAGACTCAACACAAACATCCAAAGGATTGTTATAGCCTTTGCCCCTTCCCTTAATGAAAATTGGAGGTAGTTACAATATATTTTATCACCAAGTTGCCAAGAACTGCAAGGAAACATGATTCCATCATGGTAGCAGTGGACAATCTTACAAAGGCTGCACATTTTATACCAATGAAAACAATTCACAAGGTGTCCAACATGGTCGAGATTTATATGAAGGAAATTTCCTAGCTACATGGTGTCCCTAAGGAAATAATGTCAGATAGAGATCCCAAGTTCACTTCCAACTTTTGGAAAGGGCTGTTCAAGGGATTTGAGACTAACTTGAATTTAGTACATCATATCACCCATAATCAGATGGGTGAACTGAGAGGACTAATAAGATAATTGAATATATGTTGAGGATGTATGTAATGGACAAGCCTTCCAAGTGAGAATACTACATTCATCTAGTTGATTTTGTTTATAATAATGGGTATCTAGCATCATTGAATATGAGCACGTTTGAAGCCTTGTATGGCAGGAAATGCAACACGCTAGTCAGTTGGGAAAACTCAAGAGATGGTGAAGTTATTAGGATAGAATTGCTAAGGGAAATGGAATAGCAGATGGTAAAGAATGTTATAAATATAGTCGAGGAGATGAGTGCCACTCAAGGCGTGTAACTACATTCCAAGCACATGGAGCATAACTATACAAAAAGTACAAAAATGTGAAGAGCACGATGTGGAAATTCATTAGTGTGTCTCCTCTAGGGATAAGGTTTCAAAGTACGATAAGTGCATATGAAATGGTAAGTGTCAAAAGAAAATGCATTGATTGTAAGCAAAGGATAGAAAACTACAACTAGGCATTAGGTTTGAAAGTGAAAGTAGTGATAAGAAAATGCAAGTGCAACTCAAAAACATGAAAAAGGAGCACATAGGTAATAGCTAGAAAAAATACTAGAGAGGAATTCATGTGGGTTCTTCTCAGAGTCATCACGAGATTAAYGGGGTGCCCAAGCCTACGAGAGCAACTCAACATGGGTGCCAAATGGTAGTGAGATACTGACTATGACATCCATGTAAACTAGGAACTACCATGTGAGTTACAACATATAGTGAAAAGGAGTGGTTAACTATCACAACTCAACGGGTTTGATCCTCAGAAAAAAAAACTATAAAACAAGGAAAAAAGTGCAAAATGCAAGGCGGGAAAATTGATTCAAAAAACTATACCTTAGAATTTTAAAGTTTGATGCAACGAAAATGTCAAGAAAACCACATGCAACCTACAAATATCCGAGAAAACCTTATTTGGAATTAAATGCAACTTAAATGGTGAAAATGTTTCGAAGTGTCATCAAAATATAGTAAAAAGGGTTTTAATAAAGTGTCAAAATTGGGTAAGAAGTGAATAAATAAGGTAAAAACAATTTATTTTATCCATTGTTGTTTGGAAATTAAAAAAATGAGCACAAAACCATTTTCCACCATGATTTTCAATTAAATATTATAAAATATCCAATCATCCAAATTTGAATTTGTTAAAGCCAAGTAACTCCTCAACCCATCCTCTTCATTTTTATCAATTTGCTTTTCGATTTTTCTTATTTTTGGTTGATCCTTGGCCCTTTTTGGGACCCTGTGCAACCATGAGTCTCTCTCTACATAGTCACGTTCATAAATCCCTAACCATGATCTTCCAATGGGAAACTTGCAATCGGTCGCTATTGGTGCCATAAGGACATGTGTTCATGCTAGAATTTGCAGAAAAATAAAATTTTGACCAATCTTCTCACCACCAATTGCCTTGTTGTTCATGTAAGGACCATGAATCCAATTGAAAGGTGAGAGTGGGAGAATGAAACTACACATGTGGCTACCTTATGTTATCAAAACGTTTTGGATTCATTGAGGGATTGTGGTCTCCTCAAGTCTTTCAACTATGTGAACATGAGGAGCCATGCAAATCTTCTATAGAGAGAGATCCATTTGTGGGATGTTGATTGTGAGGCATTTATCATGGATGATGAAGCACTACACATTGAGGCAGAGGACATATACTTCCTCATAGGTTTATCTCGGTGAGGGGTGTTGGTATTCTTGAAAGGAGATCATAGTGGAATTATCCACTCCATCACTGATTATATCGAACTGCACTGCTAGGTAGGGATGGAGAAGAAAAGTAACAAAGTCTTGATTGTAGATATCCTTGACTTTTGGTTGAAGACCATAGTGCTTACCCTTACTAACATTGTTGGATCCTTCTCCTTCCAATTGGCCTCTCGTGCTATGATGCACTATGGGGTGTTATGTCTTGAGCCAATGATATTTGATTAGCGTATTGCACTACCAAGCTACATGAAAGCTCGATTGAATACTTGCAAGCATGGTGACTACTACATGTTCGATCATGGGAGAATTCTATCCTCATTTTTTATAGGATCTCATCATTTTATCCACATATGTCAATTCCTCTTACCATTCCTAGAGAGATGTTGGCCCTCGACCAAGTTTTGGAGAACCTTGGTAGTGTTTGACCAATTTTGGGACTTTGACAAGATGGTCGAAGACGGAGTGCCCAGGCGAAGCGGAGATCGCGAGATCTCGCCCCCTTTTGCGGGATTTTTGGGGGTTAGGGTCTATGTAACGGGTATGGGATGTTGGCCCATGGGTTTACCCATGTTTGGGCCCCATTTGTAATGTATAAATAGATATCTAGGCAATGTAAGAAAGAAGAGGCCTAGTAGAATCGGATTAGTGCGGATCTAGAGGCTTTGTGCATACTATGTGTTAAGACTTGTAGAGCTAAGTGCAAGTGATTGTAAGAACCTTGTATGCAGACTCTATAAGAAAGCTTTGTGCTGTGCCAAAATCGGGGAAGGAGGATCTGGCGAGGTACGTGCAAATCTCATGTCCTATGCGGAGTGGGTTTTGTGGCTCTGTGCATGTAAGAGGATTGAAAGAAGATAATAAAGAAGACGAAGAGTTGGTGGACGTAGCCCCACACTAGGGTGAACCACATACATCCTGTGTTGTAATTTCTTTGTGCTATTGATGTGATTTATTCTTAGTACTGAATCTTTATGTATGTTATATGCATATGATGAAGTAGCTTAGTGCTTAGTGATATGAATAAATGCTAGATCTAATCTATTTCTATGTGCTAAGTGCTTGGATGTGTTAGATCTTGTTGAATACTGCGTTGTTCTATAATTAGGGTTTTACCTGCGATGTGAATAAAGGATTAAAGACTAATGAATGTTAATTTCTAAGTGCTCTATTAAGTATTGTGATCACAGATCTGTGTCCCAACTAGGTTGCAGACACTTGAGTCCTACAACCCCCCCTGCATCTACCTTGGGTGAGACTTCATCTGCGTCGTAGGTGTTATCGAAAGGGCCGGTAGTTAGGGTTTTGTTGGTGTGTTGTTGAAGTGTTGAACCCTGGGTTTGCCCCTGTGCCAAAAAATGGTTATGTTGTCGGTACCTGAAACTGTGGTTGTTGGGAACTGAGGAAAAGAGAAATCTATGTGTGTAGATATGTTGTTGTAGTGCGCAATAATCTACGTGACTTGTGAAGCTATGTGCCAAGAAGAGAAGTCTGATCCTAAGAAAAGAGGTAATATCTTAAAGCTTTGTTCTCTAATAAAGGTAAGATAAGTGGAAATTTTTGTTACGAAAGAATGGATCTAGGTATATGTGATAGATTTCATCGTAGTCTGAAAACTAGGGCACAGCTAGAAAAAAGAAGATGTGATATGAATAGATCTGATAGAAATAGTGAAAGATATATTATTCCTATGCATAGAAATAATTTTTGGACTAACAAGTGGATGCAAGATCCTAGAAAGAATTTTTTGTAGGTCTATCACTATGATCCCAGTGCACAGTACAGGAAAGGTTGGGGATCGTTCAAGAGAAAGAGAGGATTGACTCTTTGTTATAGTTGCAGAAGACCGAGACATCTTGCTAAGGAATGCCCTGGTAGAGGTCCTATTTGCCTTTATTGTAAGGCTACTAGACATGAAGTTTTATATTTCCCTAGAATGATTGCTAAAATTGAAAAGATGAACATGAAACAAGAAAACCATGAGGAAGGTCAAGAGACTAAGAATATGCCAAAGAACCAGAAAGAACTTGAGGTTGTATTATTGCAGATGAAAGAAACACTAAATGATCACGTAGACATCAATTTATCAGATATCTTAAAAGAGAAAGAGTGCATAGAAACAAGAATAGGAAACTTCGACATAGACTGTGTATTGGATGCAGAAACACAGGTGAACATCGTGACACAAAGTACTTGGGAAATTTTGGGAAAGCCTGCTATGGTTCCTTCATTGGGAGGAATATGAATGTTTAAAGGGAAGATGATAACCCTATGTGGAATACTTACTCATGTACCTATGAGTGCTCATGGAACATCGACATAAGAAGGATTTGAGGTCATTAAGTTTGTTGAGAACAACGCCCCTTTTGCACTTTTGATAGGAAGGACTTGGATTGAGAGAGATCAGATCCAAAGAAAAGAAGAAGAGGAAGCTATGGAATAGAAATAGAAAGAACTAGGAGATTTCATGGCTAAGAGAATAACGCGCTTAATAGAAGAACGGGAGGACAAGTCAAAGCAACTAAGGGCCAGAGATTTAGCTGTCGAAGTTGAAAGAAGACAAGAAGGCTTAAAGAACTTATCCATGCAGAAGAGTAGAGCACCTACTCCAGAAAAAGTAAGAGAAGAAGTATTATCCTCAAACCTTGTGAAAGATCCTCAACAATGCAAAGTTACTATACTAAGAATAGATAAAAACAAGAATGGAAAGAGGAATCTAGAGACGCATATCACATGGAAGAAAGCAAGAAAGCTCAGTAAGAAGAAAGCAAAGCTAGAAAAATTGCAGGAGGTTCCAGAGAGGACTTCGCAGAAGGAAAGTTTGCAGAACTTGAACCTCGTCGGAATAGAAGAACAACATCGACTGACACTTTGCCATGACGAAGCAATATGACCATTGGAGGCGTCCCGACCATTAGAACGGCGCTCCAGAACGGCTAGAAACACAGTTATTGCTGGAACGTTCACCATTGGACCATTGGAACCGTGCCATAGCGGATGGAATTGTATTGATTGAGACATTCCTGCCTATTGGAGGAGTTCGTTAAGATGTTGTCTATTTAACCCGTTGAATGTTGCACCAAGGACACTTTTGAAAATTGTGATTATCTGAGCCCACAAAGAACTAATTGCTTTCACACAGTGCTTATTGAGACCTTGCCACCCGTTCTGCTTGCCTTGAGCGTTTGTCCACCTATCTGAGATATCTGATATCGAGCGTGTATGTCGAGCAACCTTAGCGCAATAGAAAATTTTGTCGAGGAGATCCTAATAGACCTCATGTCTAATAAGGTCATGTCTGCTGGAGAACAAGCCTCGTCGACGAGAAGATTGCAAGCCTCCCCATCGACTACACGTCGATCTAGACCATCCCAAACTGCGATAGAGAAACGAAGCAAGCATCGTGACGACTTGGAAAATGTGAAGCTCATCCCATCAATCATGCCTGACTATATCCCGCCTCTGGTTAGCGCAGTTAGTCGTGATAACGTCCCAAGGGACTTCAACTATACATTGACCACTGCGTACCTCTGTAAGGGGTACACAGTTGGACTACAATTAAGACAGATTATGATGCTAAAGATCAGTGACTTCAACTTGGGAGACCGCAATAATTATGCAATTCCCACCCCACATAAGTATTTGACAAAGACAATGGGGAATAAGTCGAAGATAATCCCCCAGTCATGGACCATGGACATCGCAAGATCAACAATCCTTAACGTGATGAAGATACCACACTTTGGCAGACATCAGGAGGTTAATGGGTGCATTAAACTCCTCTTGTCATGTTACCATGGTGGTTGGATCAGCGCATCACCATAGATCTGGCGTTGATCAATCAGATCATTAGATTGAGCATGCAAGGACCCAAACCACAGGATTTTTACCTAGGGAAGGTTGCAGATCGCGCCTTGATGTAACACATAAAAGAAACTTACGATGATGTGGGGAAAGAGAAGCAGGGCTACAAGGTAGCCTCCATCCAAAATGGCACAGTGCACCTAGCTTGACAGTTGATCAGTGGTAAGTTCGTCAGGAAGAACAGACCAACGCAAGTCATGGGGTTCGTCGTCGACCTCACAGGCAAATGCGTTGAAGGGATGCAAATGAATTGGGCAAGCTACCTCGTCAACCAGTTGGAGTAAGATTGTTGCGAAGCATAGGACCAGGGATATGAGTTTCATTTTAGTTGGTTGTTGATTCTCATTGTCTTCATCGCTTGGGAGATGCCGGAAGGAGTGACCTTCCTTGAAATTAAGTCGTCGGAACCGCTGGCCATGAAGTTCACTACGCTCTGGTATTCGAGTGACATGGAAAAACAATGGAAATCCAATGTGGTGTTCCACACATATTATTTACAGCTGAAGAGGGCCATTGAATCTTTCCCTGGCATGATGTTGAATACTTTGCATAGGTTCAGGCCACTTGTGAAGTTTCACGTAGATAGGCATTTCATTTACATCACTGCGCTAGGGGACAAACACAAGGAAGAGATCCAGTCCTATTACAAACTCACAAACGAGGACATGGAAGAAATAACCAAGGAATGGCCTGTAGAGTTCCTTGTATCAGTCGAATAGACAAAACTCTCTGACCCCAACCTCATCGGAAGTCTTGTAGTCACTTGAGAAGAGTATGATGGACCCAGCAGCAGTAGAAGGAAGAAGAAGGAAGAAGTACATGAAATGAATAGTGCATCAAAGGAAACTACACCAGACTCACCAGGGCGAGGAGGAGATGACGAAGTAGACCATGAAGAGAACGAAGGGGAAGAAAACAAACAGGAACAGGGTGAAGTGACACCGCCTAAGGATCCCATCACAGAGGCTGAGACATACAAGAAAATAAAGGTTTCCCCGAAGAAACCATCAGTACAGAAGAAATCACGAGCAAGTAAGCCTCAATTATAGATTGTGCTCATGGTGGATGATATTGATCTCAACATCGCTGCTGTATCAGATACCTCAGAGGACATTTTACAGTGAAGTGAAGCCAAACAGGAGACAATGTTTGACAGGATCAAGGCAGAGCTCAAAGGGGTACAACAGGCTCTTTATTCAAGTCGTGCAATGTCTACTGTGTCATTGTCATTAGGGGACATAAAAGTAGGAGATGAGCCTGCCCAGCTACATAGATTAGCATATTCGACCAAGGCTCACCTTCGTCGGGTCCAGGAGGAAAAGGAGAATGCTACAGAGGCATTAAAGCAAGCAAAGGAGTAAGCCTTAGAGCAACATTGAGTTGCGAAGAAAGAGAAAGATGACCACCAAGCAAAGTTTGCAGAGGATAAAGCACAGATCCAGAAGGAAAAAGAACAGCTGCTCACAGAGCAGATGGGAGTCAAGGAGGTAGTCACCAGAGCACTTTGATCTATGTTGGGCTTCGCACAGATAGAAGAAGACATAGTGGAGAGTCAAGTGGAGAAGCTCATTGAAGCTATTCAGCAGCTTCAAGCAAGAGTGGCAGAACTGGAACTGTAAGCAGTGCCAAGCACTCCACCGGAAGTGACAGACCAGAGAGAAGAAACTATCAGGAGCGCAATAAAAAGGATCAAGGTGTTGGCCTCAGAATGTAAGCTACTCAGCAACTGCATTGCACAGACCTATGAGCGCCTCGCAAAGGACCCAGAACTACAAGCATTAGAATCAAAACTTCAATAAGCAAAGAAACAATCAGCGACAATGCAAGCACAGTTGAAGGTACTGTCAACAGTTGAGAAGATGAAAAGGTCACAGGAACAACACGCAGTTTAGCAGTAGATCCATGCCATCCAAAGTAAGGTCATGGAATTGACCCAGAGACTCCAGCCGGTACAGGACGAAGCCTGCACACTTTTTGAGGAGATCGAAGGACAAGGCACACAGCTGGAACAAGTGGTCACCACAGTGGAATAACACTTTGAAGGACCTATCACTAAGAAATTCATTGAGGAGTTCGCTGAGCAGTAGGCTCTGGCAAAGCAACAAGTCGAGGCAGCTCGAGGCCTTTGAAAGATGGATGACACATCACAAAATCCACCCCCCAATTGGAAAAGGGGTAAATGATGTCAACAAGAAGAAAATGAGTAGGAGGAGCACACATCTTCTTTGTAAAATCTTGACAAGGGTGGCATTTCTTGACTGCTTCAATGAAATATTTGAAAATAGATAGCCAAAAATATCATGTGTGAAATATTTTTTGGGTTGTTACCAACCTAAATAGATGACCACCACATGATCCACTATGAAAATATTCAAAACCCCATCAACCTCTTCATGATTCAAGCATCAACATAAAATGAGATCAACCCCTTGATGATACAAAGTGTTTCCTATAATGAGGTAACACTTTGCTTGGTGGTGAATATGTCAATGTTCATTGTGAGAGAGGTGTGAAGGAAACCTTTGGGTCTGGAGATATACCAAAATTTACCCATACCAAGGGTTGTTAGAGGAAATAAGGAATACATATTCATAAGGAAATGACTTAGTTTCAAATTGATCCTCATTCTCTAGAGGTAGCTCTAACATGAGCTCAACAAAAGGTAATGACTTCTTTGATTTGAAAGATGCAAATTCGTGCAAAATCACAATCCACTTGGAATAACTTCCATCGATTATTCATCGGGTCAAGATATGATCCATTGTATTAGTGTCTACAAGAACTATCATATGTCAAATAATTATATAGTTCCAAATCCTTTGGGCAACATGAGTAGTTGCCAAGGCTAACTTCTCTACATGAGAATATTGTAACTTAGGTCCAACAAACCCTTTGCTAAAATAATAAACCACATGTTCCAAATGTGATTCATCTTATTGAACCAAAACCATACCAATGGTTGATTTAGATGTTGCAATATATAGAAAGAAGGTGTTTTTTGTATTCAAGTGAACTTGGCATTGGGGCAAACATCTAATCTTTTTTTAAGGTGTCAAATTACCATTGCACTCAATCACCCCACATAAATGGGACTCCTCTTTTTAAAGACATGTGAAACCTTTTGTGATCTCAGTATAATTGAAAATAAATCATCACAAAAATTTTGCCTTCCCCTGGAGGCTTTGAAGTTGGTGGACTTTGTGTAGAGGAAGCAATTGAACTATTGCCTCAACCTTAAATGGGTCAACCCTTATCTCGTACTTGGAAATGATGAAACCAAGAAAACACCCAAGCAAGACATAAAAAATGAACTTATGAGGATTCAACTAAATTTTATAATACCATCTTTCAAAAACTGCACAAAGGTGAATCAGATGCTCAACTCTTTTCTTTGATCAAGTTTCCAAATCATCCAGATAAGGTTTGACAATATGATTAATGTAATGAAAGGAATATTACATAGCCCGTTGGAATATAGCTCCAGCATTTTTAAGGTAAAATGGGATTTTAGGCAAAAGTGCCCCAAGGACAGATAAACACAATTTTATGTCGATCTTCTAGATGAATCTTAATTTGATTATAATTAGAAAATACATCCATGAATGAAAATATCTCATTCTAGAACATTCATCAAAGATATTATCGATAAATGACATGGGGTAATTATCTTTAGGGAACACTTTGTTTAGATTGTGAAAATCAATATAGACATGAATAGTCATGCACTTTTTATCAAAATAAACCAATTTTGACACCCATTTCGTCAAGGGAACCGAGTAAATAAAGCCAACTTTCAATAAATTTTCCACCTATGCCTTGATGACAACTACTTTTCATGGATTAAGTAGTTGAATATTTTGTCGAACAAATGTCACATTTTCATAAGTTTTAATCTCATACTCAATAATTCAGAGATTCGTGCCTAACATTTCCTCATAAGACCAAGCAAAAACATTGCAGTATTCCTTAAAAATATAGGTATAAATATAGACTTCTTCAAGGGTATAGTTAGCTCTAATTAGGACATTCTCCATGACATTGGTTTTTTAAGAGATATCAATTGGCATRGTTTTAGGAAAATTTTCTAGTTTTCCTCCCTCATATACATCATGTGTCAGGATGAAACTCTCATACCAATGAAAACCTTTACTCCAACCTCCTTTTTATCCAATTCAAAAAGAAAGTATGAAAGGTGATGCATATCCTCCCATGGTCGCTTAGAAAATTTCACGATTTCAATAATAGATTTGTATAAAGGTAGAATCGTGTCTAATAAATATTTTCAATTTGGGGCACTGAAGGCCCACACAGGTGACATAAATTGATCATACTTCTCTTACAAGGAAATATTCTAATTAGGGTATGCATAGTCTATTTGGACAACTTAATAAGAAACCTCGGACACAAACAATGACATAATCAAACCTATATACCTAATCTCTACTCTCAAGACATAAAAGTCTGGCACTACCCACAATTCTTCTCCAAAGTGTGATAGTTGTTGGGTTGATCTAGTGGTATAGATTCCTCAACATTTATTATCAATCCAAGTAGGTATGTTGATGTTTTGGTAGCTGCATGTGGCATTAACCTCCATGTTTAACATTTGAATTACAATATAATATTCTGGAAGCAGGAGAATCGTTAAACAATTGCTAGAAAACCCTAGGAGAGAAGTCAGCCTCAAGAGAAATAATATTAAAGTAATAGACACATCCAGAAGGAGAAGTCGGCCCCAGTTAACTGGAAAATTTAGTATAAATAGGCAGTTTCCTAGTTCATTTGTACACACTCACTTAGAAAGTGTGCAAGTCTAGAAGACTGTAGTTGCAGCTAGAGGTGTGCAAGTCTGGGAGAAATAACTACAGCTGGAGGGGGAGAAAATCTGGAGGAGTAGTACAAAAATTGTGGGTATCTCTCTTGTGCTTCTCTTGGTATAAGGTACATTATCCTTGTATGTTTATTGTGTTGTTGCTGAGCAATATTGTGGTTGGGGTTTATTTGTTGGTTCTAGAGTAGGATTGACAAAATTATTCCAATTAAAGGTTAAAGTGATCGGGGGTGGAATTTATGCCTATGGTTGGATGACAATAGTGTGATATTGTCTATGGTTAAACAAGCACACCAAAATTTTAACATGGTTTTAGAGTTGGTTTCCTTCGTAATAGTCTAACCGCTGGAAGGAAGATTCCCAGTTTCCCCCATTGTCAAGATCATCGAGCACTTATTGAACCCACTATGAAGATCGCCTAAGGAGGGTGCATCTTTTCCTCGGATCAGATCTACAATCTTCTGAAGTTGCAGTGCTAGTTGCAGTTGCAGTACCAAATGCAGTTGGAGTGCCAGTTGCAGCACCAGTTGTGGTACCAATTCAGTTCCTATGATCCAGTGAAGTTTTTGATAACTCGTTGAAAGGACGCTGAAATTATTCTTGCCCTAGATCAACTCGCTATCCATTCTTCTGGCAGTTAGGGTTTCTGGTTTTGTAATAGCAACAAACCCTAACCCAATTTTGTTGGGAATTTTTAGTGAAGAGTTGGGCCTAATTTGTTTTGGTTGTCCTAATGCGCCTTACCCTAACGCATCTCCAGATACCTTCATATTGCAAGTTGGACCACTTTAAATTCTTAGGATTATTCATTGCTTTCCATTGTTTTCCATTCCTACCGGAGGTATGTACTTGTATGTGTTTAAATTGTTTCATTATCTTAAGGGTATTTTTAGGAGAAGGGATATTTTTTCCAAGCAACAATTGTAGATCCAGAGGGATCTAAGATCCAACACATTCATAGGAAGAACACACTCCATGTTTGATTATTTTGATATGCCTCTAGTTCTTATGGCATTATTGTGATCTTATGAACATCCAGTTGTATTTTGATCTATTGAAGTTATGATTATCATACTAACCTTTGGTCAAAGTTAAATTTGATATTTTAGAGTTTATTTTCATTATATTCCCTAACTTAGATTTATGTCAAGAAAGCATATTGTCTTAGTACATGGGACAAGTTGGCGAGAATAATTGTCATCTTGGGTGAAGGAGACTCGGAATAAAAGCAACAACAATCATTTTTGAAGATAAGACTCTAGGTTCCAGGTTTGATTGATTAAATTGATAAGTTTCCAATTTGCACATATCAAGTTTGAAAATTGCTACATTACAGGTAAACACTATAGTTGTGACAACAATCCTTGAAAGGTTCTATTACTGCTGGATACAATGAATACTTGGTGGCATGTGAGTACTATGATATAAATGCTTAATGTACTTGCTTGCAAGATGAACTAACATATCCTCTAGGAGACACTTCTTGTTTTTCTTCCAGAAAGGTCACTTTGGTAATGATATGTTCATTACCATGAAATTGTTTTTTGTTCTTGTTAACATAGATATGTTCTTATGAAAATGCTATACGTTTTCTCTTGTTGCTCTCATCTCGGGCATGTTATCTTGTAAATTCCACCGAGGTTACCATGGAGATAGTGTTGTTGTTGTTTTCTTGTTTCGGGCAGGTTACCATAGAGGAATGATTGGTCACAACACTAGAAGAGTGTTGTTCCTATTTATTTTTATTGCATTTATTTATTTTGGATCTTGTCCCAGGTAGGCCACAATTGATAGCTCTGAGAAGGAGCTATTTTAATGATTGTTCTCATTATAGCTTTTATTATTATTATAAGAGTATTATTCTTATCTATTGTTTTCCCTTGTTGTTGGTCATGTTCCGGGTAGGTCATAGGTGATAAATCTGAGGGAAGTTATAGTGATGGTTGCAGGAGTTAACATATTATATGGTCTCTATTTTGAGGCATGGAGTAGACTACCCAGATAAGAAGTTGTATACTCGACCGTATACATCCATTTACCAAATAAAAAGAGGAAAAACAAGGGTATTTTTGCGAGATACAAAGTATCTCATATGGAGATTGATTGTAAGGAATATAAGGCTCCAAAGATGACCAAGAAAATCCCTCTAGTTCAATTAATCACTCTTCATATCATCAAGAAGAGTTAGTAGATCCAGAAGGGCCTACCCAAAATCATTGCAATAACCAAGAAGAAACCAACATGGTCTCATGACACTTTGCAGGATGTAAAGATATATAGCATTGATGAGCCATATCATAAGGAGAACATGACTCCACAAGTGGTGAGGCAGGCGACCCCACCAAGTACCAGCTTAGAAGGAGCTAGAGTTCAGATGGAGTCATCCCTCACGATCTAGTATGGAGGAGCAGTCTCCCCAGGACCATTCATAGGAGACTTCAGAGGAAATCATCACACAGATAGGGAGAAGATGGCTCCAGATATTATATAGACTCAGAGGGAGTCAAGCTTCAGAGGGAGCATGGAGACTGAGGGTGAGCCTGATATCAGAGAGAGTCAGTGGCTTAAATACTTTCATTCAAAAAGTATTAGTTGGAAGAGAGAGACGCCTTCCAGGATAGACAGACAGATGACATGGGTTGAGGAGGCTAGAGTGTAGCCTCAGAGACTTCTAGGAGATGTGATATCTCCTGGAAGGATTCCCTTGCTTCAGTAGAATTTTCTACAGTGACAGAGGAGGAAGCCAATCAAAAGGACTAGGATATGGTTATTTTCCATGATTCTGAGACCAGAAGGGAAGCCATTGGTGACTTCCAATTTGATCTACAAGATCAAGCATGTTGCAAATAACAATATAGAGATGTACAAAGCTTGATTTGTGGCCAGAGGATTCTCCCAACAAGAGGTAGAAGATTATGGTGAGACACTTTCTCCAGCAGTCGGAAGAAGTGTACATAGAACAACCATAAGATACATGAGAATAAGTCTCATGTCTGCAAATTGAAGGAGGCTTTGTACGGGCCTAAGCAGGCACCCATGGTATGATATTCCAGATCAGATAGTTTCCTAATGAGCTTGGGGTATACCAAGAGTAAAGAAGATTCCAATATTTACTACAAGGTTGTGGATGGTGGACCAATGATTTTACCGTTATATGAGGATGACTTGTCTCTAACATGAGACGAGAAGCTCATCACTAAGAGTAAGAGGATTCTTGCTACAGAGTTCAAGATGAAAGACCTGGGTGTGATGCACTATTTCTTGGGTCTAGAGGTATGGTAGAGACCGAGTGATATTTTCCTTAACCAATGAAAATATGTTATAGAGATTCTAAAGAGATTCAAAATGATGGATTGTAACGCCATGCCTACACGGATGGTGGAAAATTTGAAGCCATTGAGTGATACATCTTTAGAGACAGTGGATGCCACCATTCATAGATAGATGATTGATTTGTCATCGTACTTAACAAACACAAGAACAAATATATGTTTTGCAGTGAACACATTGAATTAGTATATGGTTGAGCCGAGACGTGTTCACTTGATTGCAAAAAAACATGTGATGAGGTACATGAAAGGTAAAATTGAGGTACCTGAAAGGTAAAATTGACTATGGACTCAATGTGTTACAGATGCTAAAATAGTGAAATATTATGGTACGTTGAGATATTGCTACTTCCCTTATGATAGGGTATGATGTGTTACAGATGCTAATCCAGTAAAATATTCTAGTACGCTGAGATATTTCTACTCCGGTGAAAAAGTCTGGTACGCATAACTACTCCAGTGAAATAGTTTGGTACGCTGAGATATTGCTACTCCAATGAAAAATTTTGGTATGCATTGCTACTCTGGTGAAATAGTCTAGTACGCACATTACTAACTATAGCACTAGTCAACATGACCTCACACAAGTTCAACAAATGTTGAGCCTTTGGGGCTAGCGAGTTACCCAACTTTTCAAGTTGGTGGGCCAACCTGTGTGGTTGGAGGTGTTTCCTAGTCTTGGGATAGATGGGTAGTGTGTGCGCACTACATCGCCTAATCCTTGTGATTAGATGCTTATTCATTGTGGGTCAGTTGCTTGGTGTGCCAACCAAAGGTTACTAGTTCTTTTTGAACTAGATGTCAGATTTTGTGTGAGCTGATGAGTTACTAGTTCTTTATGAACTAGATGCCAGATTATGTGTGAGCTAGCAAGTTACTTGTTCTTTATGAACTAGATGTTAGATTTCATGTGAACTGACGAGTTATCAATTCTTTATGAACTAGATGCCAGATTTTGTGTGAGCTGGTGAGTTACTAGTTCTTTATGAACTAGATGTCAAATTCTGCGAGAACTGACGAGTTACTAGTTCTTTATGAACTAGATGCCAAATTCAATGTGAGCTGGCGAGTTACTAGTTATTTATGTACTAGACATTAGATTTTGTGTGAGCTGGCGAGTTAAAAGTTCTTTATATACTAAATGAAAGATTTTTTGTGAGTTGGAAAGTTGCAGTTGCCCGGGCCCCGCTTGGATTGGGTAGTAGCACAGTTCTGTGCAAACAGACTCAACTACATATTCTAGAGCATGTGCAACTATGATGGTGATATTTGTGACATGATCTGTTTGATCACGAGATATCATTTGTGTATATACTACTTGTTACATGATCTATTTGATCACGAGATATCATGTGTGCCTATGCTACTTGTTACATGATCTGTTTGATCATGAGATGGTCGTGTGGCCATGCTACTTAAGACATGATCTGTTTGATCATGAGATAGCCTGTGTGGCTAAGGTGATGCTACTTGTAGAATGGTATGCAAGACCATGTGAGTCTTGCCCATGCCATGTGAGATGGATGGATGTGTTTGAGACCATTACATGAAGAACATCTTAGTTAATACCTCCCTTGCTAAGAGGGAGTGTTGATGTTTTGGTAGTTGCGGGTGGTATTAACCTCCATTTGTAACCTTTGACTTCGAATATAATATTTTGGAAGTCGGATAACCGTTCAACACATGCTAGAAAAACCTAGGAGAGAATTCAGCCTCAAGAGAAATAATATTAAAGTAATAGACACATCCAGAAGGAGAATTCAACGTCAGTTAACTGGAAAATTTAGTATAAATAGGCAGTTTCCTAGTTCATTTGTACACACTCACTTAGCAAGTGCGCAAGTCTAGAAGATTGCAGTTGCATCTAGAGTTGTGCAAGTCTGGGAGAAACAACTACAGTTGGAGGGGGTGAAAATATGGAGGATTAGTACAAAAATTGTGGGTATCTCTCTTGTGATTCTCTTGGTATAAAGTACGTTATCCTTGTATGGTTATTGTGTTGTTGCTGCAACAATATTGTGGCTAGGGTCTATATGTTGGTTATGGAGTAGGCTTGCCAAAATTATTCTAAGTAAAGGTTAAAGTGCTCGGGGGTGGCATTTGTGCCTATGGTTGGGTGACAATAATGTGATATTGTCTATGGTTAAATGAGCACACCAAAATTTTAACAAGGTAAACTTATGAAGCACTGGCACAATATGTGCAGAATCTAGTCTTGAAATTGCCTAAGAATTCCTACTAAAATCAAAGCAATAAATTTCCAAACTCACAAACATAAATGGTTCTCTTGGCCATGATCACTTAGACTTAACTATCAATGGTAGGGAATCATATTACAAGTAAATCATCCATTGTTAAAGTGTGTCTAATTGCAAACACATTCTATTTAGTTAATTAAGCTTCAAGACCAACAAGGCTTATCTAAAAGTGTGAGTTAAAAGGATGAATGACAGACAATTTACTCTATCATTATAATAAGGAAATGTGTTGATAAGAAAAAAATAAAGGAATTGCACACATAGTTCAAATTTGAGTATATTTGTGTGAAGACTGTTTTTATGGAACGGTAAATGAAAGATCAATCAATCAATCTGTTGTCTTTAGCATCAATATCTGGAACAATCATGGATCACATAGTCAAGTAACATTGCCTGCAAGCTAATTAAAATGAATTCTTAATCTACAGGAAATGACTGCAAGTAATGTAAGCAATTTCTAAAACAACTTACAGAAATACAACATAGACCATGGGGCCCTCCTGGAATACATTGTTTAAGAAAAAATCAGACTGTGTGAAAGATCTAACTTATCAATTAAAGGCAAAGCTTCATCATATTAATGCTTCAATACAATTCAACAGTTACAAGAAGTTATAGTTCATAATCAAAATATTCTCAAATCCAATTAATTCCATGTATTGTTCTTTGAGAATATATTTATACAAAAGATTCAATGGGGAGGATAAGAACCGCTTCCCCAATCCTAGAACTAACCAATCAGATCCAATCTGTGTTTTACAAATTAAGAAAATTGAAAATTGACCGCAACAGGAAAATATGGGAAATTATGTTTTGAAGAAATGTTCGTACAACCACGTATTGCACATTTTGGGGAATTTGACCCATGTGTCACCTAAATGAACCTATTCTTCACAAAATCCATGTTGAGGAATTCCTTGATTCGTCCTCATCGCTCCAGAAAACACCTTTGAATATCATTGCCTCGAAAATTGCAGATTACACTTTGTTTTACAAAACCGATTGTAGAAATTGTAGACTAGATCTCCATTCTAGTGCATAGAATAATATATTTTTGATCCTATGAGATGTATCATCGAGCTCATGGATGACTAAACCTAATCCCTCATTTCTAGGCATTGAATCCTAGATTTTATGAACAACTTGCAGAATTACAGGTAATTCATGCAAATTTCCTGTAACTACCTATTGATTTTGACCATGCGTTGATTGTTGGGTTTCATACAATATGAAGATGGAGAAATAGGTAATTTACCATATTGTGGTATCCATGAAGTGCCTCCAAGTGTAATTTATCCTTTCGACTGAGAGAAAGTATCCTAACCTCCAATTCTTGTAATAACTCATAAACAAGGTTAATTCATGTAATAACTGAATTGTAGGTGATTTTGTTGTAGAAATAGCTCTTAATACCATTTACAAGAAAAAATAAGAGAAAATCTTAGAAAGACAACTTATTACCTTATTGATGCTCATTATGCCATTAATTAGGTGAAAATGGGAAAAAGTAGAGGTTTTGGAGTCAAAATTGGAGGTGAATGGGCTTGGTGAAAGGATCAAAACTAGCACCCAACAATAGTTTTGAAGGGAACTAAATATTGTGACTTAGCATTCTCTCCAAAATAAAACATTTGGAAATCAACTATGGTATTAACGGCCACTAAAAAAATCACACATATATATGAGAAGATTAAATGTAACACACCAATGGAATAAGGGAAAAGGAACCCATCAAATATGAGTCCTTGAGCATCCCAACACCAACACTTTTATATGCTCCCATGGAATTGTCCACCATTGGGACATTAAACCCATTGGCAGAATCCTTATCAGGTATACAATAGGAAAACTGATTAATGGTTACTATCTATCACTAACAAGGGAACCAAATGACTCAAAATATTGAAGACACCACAACCATCATGGCATACATCCAACTACGTCCTAACAAGAGATTGTAATCTAAAGTATCATCAAAAAATTTAATCCTTTTACGTCCTAATTCAATTGGAAAGGTGACCATGATTCCATGATATTTGAAATAATGGCCATCAAATGATTTCAACATTATGGTGGAGAGATGGGAGAACCTAAATCTCTCCAACATGACAGGGGCATAACACAAGTAGAGGCCCCTTCATCCACCACTCATCTAAATATGCCAGTGTCATGTGAAGATACCTATATTGGAGATGTGAAGTGATGGGGAATTATAGGCTTGGAATAGTCCAATTCAAATGTTATCAAACAAGTATTGAAAGGATCAAACTCACCAATATCAATAAAAAATGTCTCATGTTGCACGGGGAAACACTGAAGGACTTCTAGTGTAGACATGGTGTATTATGCCTAGGCTAAGTCTTAAAAAATGTTGTAGTTTTATGCATCATTGGCATTGGGTATGTGTGCAAACCTTCTTAAAATTCCATCATATTAAATATCATCTTCTCTAATTGATTGTGATGTGGACGCTTCCTTATCTAAAGCTCCAGCCTTAGGAGCATTGTAACTATGAGCTAGAGTGTGGAGATTAGCTTCCTTCTCACACATGTTTATACTTGTGTTTATGGAATTTCCCCCTTAGGAGGGGCACCTTGATCTTCCCCTTGTAGAGTTGCATGGTTACTAAAATCACCAACAACCATTTTCTAGCCTTGGGGAGGAAAGGGATTAGTGAGAACAATAGCTTTCCAATGGGAATCCCACTATTTTAACAATCTGAGCTTCCTCCAACTTGGGGCACTAATGAATGAGGCGATATCCCTTAAAATATTGTAAGGAAATTTCGCTTTCTTCTTCTCCTTCTTACCCCTAGTAGCATTATTATTTTCATTATTCGTTATATGCCTATATTTATGGGTTTTTTTTTTTCATTTTTTCTTCCCTCTAGGTTATTGGTTTCATTCATACTAGAGGATTGAAGTGAAAGGACATCAAAGGATTGTATAAGACCTGAGGCATTTGTAGTTCTCTATGCAATTACAGGTGTGTTTGAGTATAAGGAAAATTTCCCCATTTGGTTCATCATTCGATTAGTGGTGGCATTCTTAATCTAACAAATCATGTTTTCAATATGAGGTATTGGTCTTGGTCTTGGTTTAGTAGGGTCAGTTTCCACTATTAGTGGATTGCATATGATACCCCAGATTGAGAATAAATCAAATCCAATTGTTGGCTTTCATAATTACCTCTTCTTAGTTGATTCCCCATGAGATGGAAATATATTTAGCAATACTAGGCACTAAAGACTTCACAAACCAATCAATGAAAAATGGGTCTAGTATTTTATCTTTGATCATTTTATGTCTTCTTTTGCAATTGTGAATATGGTCAAAAATATGGGTGGATTTGTTTTTCCAAAGTGATGTTAAAATATCTATCCCCACCTCATAACATATTGCTAGCTGAAAATGCATAAAAAATGGCATTGTCAAGAATGAAAAGTTATTATGTGAGGCCTATGGAAAATCAATGTACCACTTCTCTACCATCCGTAATTGAGATATAAAGGGATAGACCATATAATACACATTTCAAGCAAGAATTTTTCACCAATGGAGAACAACTATAATGCAACCAAAGAAGAAGCATTAGGTATGATTTACACTTTGAAAAAATTAGCATTACTTATTGGCCAATCRATTCAATTTATAGGCGGATCATTAGTCCCTAAAGTATGTTGCTAATAACTGAATTATCTCTAAGAGGACCAACATATGGTTAATCCTCTTCCAAGAGTATGAATATGACGTACTTGTCAATGAGGTTAGACCCATATTGGACCTAATCATCTGTCACGGATCAATGTTAGTGAATCAAATAAGGTTAGGGTATGAGACTTTCTCGATGTTAATATTTTGAAGGAACATGAAACACCATGGCATATAGATGATGTACTTCATTTCCTTCAATATGGACTAGTGCCATAAGAAATGACAAAACCTTAATAATGAAGCCTAGTTTAGAAAGTACTATCATGGTTCAAATTGGTAGAAGGAATGTTTCACTAAATATACATGTATGGTATACCACATTAGTGTGTATCACCATCTGCAACAAAACATATACTTATGAAGGACCACTTGGGCATTGTTGGGGGGCATTTTCACACAACTAGAACAACTCAAAAGATGATGTGTTTAGGTATGTGGTGGTCAACATTATTAAAAGTTTTTCTTGAATGGGTTAAGGAGTGTGCATAGTGCCAAAAGAAAGGGATGAAACCTCAAATATAAGTTTACAAAGAAGTCCATCCAATCTCTTTGATGTGTCCTTTTAAACAATCGTTGATAGATTTATAAGACCTTTTGTGATAACAAATACACCATAATTTTAGTATATAATTGTGGGTATTGTTATTTTAATTAACTGGGTGGAGGCCAAAGATATTAAAAGTGGCCTCATTGAAAGAAAAAACCAGATTTGTTTTCAAAGATGTGCTTTATAAGTTCAAATGTTTGATGAAGTTGCAATGTAGCAATTGATGTTTGTTCAATCTCCGTAGCCGAGATGTGAGAATGGCTTTTAGATATACTTTTGGAAGGATGGATCTACATGTTGAATCCTACTGTGGATGTGATTTATAAAAGAGAGGGTTAAGTTAATAGTTTTATTAGTAAACTGGATGCAAATTTGAGTGAGTTGTTCATAGATTTTTTTCAAAACCCTAATTGTCACACTAACTTGGCCATACTAGTTTTATCTCAAAATCATTTGATCACTATAAGTGGATTAATAGACACTAAATGGAATGACCTATCACATGGATATGAAGCAAGTAAATCTATTATATACTTTAGTAATGGGTGGATCGATTATGTGAGTGGGTGGCTAATAGGTAAGGTGATTTCTCAATGATGTCGAAAGGTTTTGAATGCAGTGTGTTAGTAGGGTCTATGTAGGTGGTGCCAGAAATGGCGGTGAGGGTGATTGGAGGTAAAGGAGGTTGAATGAGTGTCAATATGGGAGGAAGAAGTGTCAGATTACTTGGAGGACCCATTATATGGCCAACAAATATGGTCCAACCTAGAAATCCACTCACCTAATGACACAATGGATCCACATAGCACTGCACAATTGGGGTCAATGCCATTGGAAGAAGAGATTGTTTCCATCATAGTTGAAATCACACAGCCTCTATTAGAATGTCATATCAAGGAAGGAGTAGTACCAAGAAGGGTTTAAGCAGTCTAGATGGCGTATCTCCTAAAACCCTTAAATGTCGACACGATGAACCTACAGATATTTTTCAAAGGTTAGATATGGATTATCCATGGGTGTTAAACCTTGGAAAATGTGATTTAAATGAACTGATTTAATTGAATGTTTTCTCTATTGATTCTTTTAGTCTAGACAATACTTGCATTGATCTCGAAATCCCTTGTTATGGTTCAGAACAATGAAATGATAGGACTATAGAGTTTGGTTTCATTGGTGACAAGCTGGAACTCCGTCACATGAGTGTCACTCCAATTTGGGATATAGAGAAGTTTGGTTCACGAAATTTGGAGGGTGGGATGAAACTTAAATTTCATCATCGTGTAAAAAAATGCAACCTCCAATTAAGCTTTCCATAGGATAGAAGACAAAAATTAATGAGATTTTGGAGATGGAAAAATAGGTTGTAGTTGGTGTTATAGCCCTTAAATGCCCTACTCATGCATACATGGCCTTGGTCCTCTTACTTGCATATTTTTCCAAAGCACTGCTGAGAAGATCTTCTTAAAAAACCATTTTTTAAAAGATGTATGCACCCTGCACCATTACAGCCTGCGTACATACGCTTGTTGCATCACTACAGCTCGCGTACATATGCTTGTTGCACCATTACAGCCCGCATATGCTTGCAAAAGTTGCAAGGAATTCGTTGAAATTCATAGGCTATTGGAAGTTTCCCAACTAATCCACCTGTTATACCCCGTCACCCAACCGAATAACCATCATTTTGTCATATAAAAGGAGGTGTTGGGGTCTCATTTCACATCCAAGCATAAGAACAATGCAAATCTGCCCAATTTCACTTCCCCTCCTTACCCAATATTTTGCTTTCGTTTGTGAGATATTGCCTCAGCATTCCCTCATCAGCCCCTTCTTCCTCCATTCAACCCATTCCCTTCCATTAAGGTGATCAGAAGGGTAAGAGAAGGAGTACATTCAAGGTGCACTTGGAGCATGGTAAAGAGGAGTCTGGACCAGGTTCACGAAACGGTGGCCGACACAGATTGTAAGTTGTAATCTTTGTATGATTAATAAAAGAATCACATTTTCCTGTCCCTAATGATGATGTTTTGAGTATTTTCATTGTTTTATATTTAGCATTTAATATATAACCCTAAATCATGATAAAATACCATGCTTGTAGTCCTTATTTTGCTATCTTTGGATGCAGGTCAACCTTGGGAGGAGATCTGCAGTCATCAAAACTACCAAGCTTGAGGAGATCATCACCAAATGTGGGATCAAATGTATAGTTACCTGATCTCTTCTCTTATTTTCTTTCTTTACATTAGTTTTGGTGTGTTTGGGGTAGAGTAAAATAGATTGACTTTTAAACGATTATCCACTCTGTCTACATCTTAAACCCTGGTGTAGTTATAGGGGGGGGTTTCCCGCTAGCAGAACTAGCAACCATACTAGGGATTGCCTCTGGGGTTTTTTAGGGGATTTTGGGTTGTTTGATTGGTTTGTTTTCCTTTCAAGTTTCTTTCAAGTTTCTTTCAAGTTTTATGAGTCTGTCAAGGGATTCTGGTCACATCCAGGGTGCATACCAATTGTTTCTGCCCTATAAGATTGCCTGGTATTTTCATTTTTTTAAGAGATACATAGGTGTATGCACCATGTCTTGGGTCAACCAGCATACATGTGCGCTCTACTCAGTAAACAACTCGCGTACATATGCAGGCTGCTGATGCAACATCACGCATCTTTGTTTCATGAAAGTTTTTGAAAAAGAGGGATTTTTCCTCTTTCTTGATTGAAGTTCACACTTCTCAGGGCTTTCTTGGATCAATCTAGAGGCTTTGTTAATGGCCATAGCCTGGGTATAGGTTTTAGTTTACTTGTTTTCTTAGTCTTCTTGTGATTACCCTAAAAAGGTTTTAAGCAAATTGTTGAGTTGTAGATCTGCCTTCTTGGTTTCTTGATTGAATACCTGCGATCCGCAGTGGGATAAAGGTCTTTTCCAGTCTTGGTTCAATTTTCTTTTTATCCTTTTAACTTGCTTTGAAAAAGGAAAAATATTTACTTTAGTTTTTCTCTTTAAAGCGGTTAAAAAAATTGTTTTCATTTCACTTTGGTAAAGTAGTTAAAGTTGATTATTTGCAAAAAGGAAAAAGAATTTGTCTTTCAAGTTCTTTTTTGATTTCTTGAAACATAAGAAGCTTTTAGTCAAGCGAAAACAAGTTTTCAGTTTTCTTTACAAGATCTTGAAAAGTGAGTTAAGAAAAGTTGAGTTTACAAAGAGTTAGTTACAAAGCGTTGCCTTTTAAATTCAAAGTAATTTTTCTTTCAAGTACTTTAATTTTCTCCTCCTTTTTGTCTCTTTATAACACCATTAGTTTCACTACCGTACCTTGTGAGTAAATCAATCTTTTAAAAATAATGCTTAATCTAAAATACACTAGGCATTTATGTTTGTAGGGTTCACAAACTAGTTAAGGGTTTTAGGGCCTTGAATTAGGTTTGGAGAGGAAACTCTTCAAGGACGTTAAATCAAACATTGGAGTCTGAGTTAGGAAGTGCTTAAGTTCAGTGTCGTAAAAGTTATACGAGGCCCCCCTCTAACACAGGGGATAAACATGAGGTCGCGTGAGGAAAGGCAGTGGAGATAACCCCTCCAAAGTCGGACTCAACTTAGTGGGGAACGTATATTGAGGGTCTGTCTCGGGAATAATACCGACTGCATTTTCCTACAGAGCTTCGTGGACCTCGAATCCATTCGAGATCCTATGTTGTCTTCCAGACCATTTTCTTTCGATACCCTTGATAGGCTTTAGACTTGTTATCATGCTCATTATGATCCGCCCGACTGTTGACAGTACCCACCTGGTGACTTACTGCGAGCTGGCAACTTAGTTGCCCATATTCTAGGGACTTTCACGGGTGACTGCAGGGGTATAACCATGGTACCTAGGGCAGATGTCGAATCGCACTTTTCAAGTATACCTGGAGGGTGCTTCCATTTTCGAGTTGCACTTACACCGATTAGTTTCTCTAGCATTGATTGTCGTAATTGTCCTTCCTACTAGATAGTCGACTGCTTGATTTGTCTTTAGGAAACTTTTTAGTGTGTTCTTTGTGTTTAAACGCTAGTTAAGCCTTACTGTGTCGATTGATCATTTCACAAGGTGGAATATCAACAGCTCCATCAGTCGCGAAGGCTTCGGGGCCCATCGCCAGTTACATTGGAGCCACCTTCGCCACCGTTGCGGCGAAGACTTGACCAAGAAGGGTCGTTCGAAGCGACCAGGCTGCAGGAAACTGTGTCTGAGCCTGCTCTGCGAGGAGAGTATTCGACTCTGGAGGAACCTACCATTTCTGACCTTGAGGCAGAGGGTCTCAGGCCAGCTAACCCTCTAATTATTGACTTGTCGACGTCGATCTTGATTCAGCTTTTCCCTCCTGAGGTGACACCTTCTGAGCTCCAGCTAGTCCTACAAGCGGAAATGGAAGCAAACGTTGCTACTTCGTTCGGGAGTCCTCATACTCCCATTATAGCTACTACCACAGGGTGAATCTCACCTTCTCTCCCATCTTCGCCAGTCTAAACCACAATAGTCTCGATTCCCTCAACTTTGAGAAGTGGTCGATACCGTTATCGGCTTCGACCACCGCTTCGTTTACTCAAAGTGTGACAAGCCCTTCCTTCTCATATGGGATGTCTGGCTTTGATTCAAAGTCGGTTCTTATGTACTCTACCTTACAGACCATGGGTATGGGGGAAAGGAGCTCAAACACTCACGTGCAAGGGTCAACCGGGGGCGCTTTTGTCCCTTTTAATGTTATCCCTTACGGTGGGGGTCATATACCTCCTCTGTCCCCTTCACTCAGTGGTGCTTTTTAGCAGCCAATTGTGCCAAACGCTAATAATAGCTTGTTTGGTGGAGGCAGTTTAGGACCTTCATCTTATACAACGTCGGTGAGATCTATTTCATTCTCTTTGTTCAGCTTGTTCGAGAACAACGCTTTTTCTCCGATTGTTGTCTCAGCTGGGGGAAAACCCGGTTTTGGGCAACAGAACCCGATGCAAGGTATTATTCCTTCACAAGGAGAAACGACTAAAGTTTTCTCCACACGGGGTCTTTGGAATCCTTGGTAGGGATCAGTTCCCTTGCAAGGGATGTCGGTCAGGGGTAACCCCTTCCATGCTCAATGGAACCCCAGGGAGGGCTCCGTACCTATTCCCATCGGATCGGTTGGGGGCAACCCCTTCCAAGGTCCTTGGAACACAATGCAGAGAGAAATCCTCGCACAAGCTATGTCGTCCAATTACGAGAGTCAGTCGATGATACCCCAACAGACACATTTATCATACGTTATTCAAGGCCACGGTTTTTACCAAAACCATGGTCAACAATCCAACTTTTCCTGGCAACTTGGTGCCAGTCAAACTCAAGGACCCTCTTTTCCTGTAAATAGTTCACAACCAAAACTACCGTTTTTGGCAATGCTACATCTGTTAGACTTTTCGAGATTACTGAACGACCTAATTTGGCACAATCTGCGTTGGCCCCCCATGCCGACTAAGTTTCCCTCAGATATTCTAAAATTTGAAGGCAGGCCCGGTGAGGATCCAGGTGATCATGTGACGACTTTTCATTTATGGTGCTCATCAAACTCACTAAGGGATGACTTCGTCCAGTTGTGCCTTTTTCAACACACTCTTATAGGGGGTGCTTCCAAAATGGTATATTGAGCTCGACTGCTTGAGGTAATCTTACTTCAACGACTTGGCGATGGTCTTCTTGAACCATTTCCAGTTACTTGTGAGATACGATGCCAGCACCGAATTGTTGGCCAACTTTGAGTAAACCAAGGCCGACCACATCTCTGATCATATCCGAGAATAGCGACGTCGAAAGAGATTAATTAAGGTCCAATTCCCTCATGATTTCTTGCTTGAGTGGTTCCTGAAGTCTTTGATGCCCTGCATATCCAAGTACGTAGCGACTTCCAGAGTGTTTTCAAAGGATGAGGCGATTATGAGAGCACGGGATCTTGAACTGATACACTCTCAGTCCTACATGCTCTATGATATTTTTCTAGATGAGTCACGGTATATTCTCGATAAGGCTAAGCAAAAGTTTTGACCATATGTCGATGGTATTGCGGGCTCAATGCAAAACAATTCCATGGACTTGTTGTCGAATCAATTGCAACAATTGTTGATACAACAGACTATGGCCAGTCAGACTCCGATTTCGCTTGTTCCCCTTACCCAAACGTCAAACATACACAATGTGTAGTCGACAAACCCTAAGGCCAACCAACAACCCGAGGGAAAGGAGAAACAACGGAAAAAGAAGGGTAAAGGGGATAAAAAGGCTACCAATAATGCTGGCAGGGAAAAAATAGAGAAGAATAAGTCGAAGTATCTGTGTAACATTTGCACGAAAGATCACCCGACTCATATGTGCCCTCGGCTTGCAGAAGCTCAAAATATTTTGTCGCAGCAACAACTTACTGTAATGACGAACCCTTTTCCATAATGGCAAAACATGGCTCAGGCTTCAGCATCCTCGAGCGCGGTAGGGGGTATTCAGGGACCCCCCACCCCTACCAATAACAACCTGGCCACAAATATTCACATGATGAATTCTGATGCTAATATAGTGACCAAGGCTCGAGATTACGAAATTTCAGAATCTGTCGAGAAGGGAAAAGAAGCCATGAACCCACCGACTCCTCTCTAGATTGAGAAGGTGGTGGGCGAAACGATGACTCGCATCCCAAAAGGTGTGTTTAAGAAAGATTTGCATAATATAAACACGAGGGTCGCCAAGAACTACTATGTTGTGGAAGATTTGGCACAGACCCCTTGTGCAATGTTTGCTTTGGAAGTCCTCAAGAGTTTCCCTCGGCAGAGAAAAGATCTATTATCTGCCTTGGGATCGGCAGAGACTTCTAATCCGGAAGTGACCATTTTTTATCCAACCAACTTAAAACCTTGTCTTCCTTACCATGTTGTGTTTCAGATAGTAGTGCCTTACACCACAAAATCTTTTACTCGAAAAATTTTCCATACAATAGTTGATGAGAGTGCCTCGACTTACGTGATGTCGTTGGCATGTTGGAAGGCCATTAGCCAGCCTGGCCTGGCCCGGTCACCTACATTTCTTACGATGTTTGACGGTCTATCGTTCAGCCACATGGGATCATTCCTTCTTTCCCTGTACAGTTGGGAGGAAAAACCATGTGTGTCGAAGTTGAAGTGGTCAATGCACCTCTCGACTACAACCTGTGTTTAGGAAGGAGTTGGACTTATGTGATGCATGCAGTGGTTTCTACGGTTTTTCAGGTCTTGTATTTTTCACACGAGGGTCGAATTGTGACTATTAACCATTTATCCTTATCCCGTCTCGACCCTTCATCGGGGGCTTCTACGATCCTGATGATTGATAGTCTGCAGCCTGATATTGTCAACTTAGGTGCTTGTTTGTTTCCGTCATTGATGGGAACTTTCGATTATCCGCCACCTTCTGTCTATGTCAAGCATATATCGGTTGTTCCCAACCAGCTTAGGGATGCAATTATACAAGTGTCATCATTTCAAATGAGCTACTTTAACAATTATGTGGACTCTACCTTCCCCATCGGCCTCGATGGAAGGGACAGGGCATCCTAGCATGGCCATGCCCTTGTCCACGGTTGAGGTTGCATACAACATTTCTCAGCAGACTTTGACCAACCCCGATCTGACTCCCTCTCAGGAGTTAGATCTAGTTCTTGAGCCTATTTGGGCTCAAGGTTCTCTTGCCACTCAAAATCCTTTAGACCTGGTCTTTCCCTCTGATGAGGTGATTCTTGAGGCATTGACTGGTCCTGATAGACCTTGGGATGATCGACATCATAGATCTTATTTCCTTCCTGAGTTAAGGAGAATAGAGGCAAGAGAATTTGTTTTGACCGTGAATGGAGATAAGTCTTGTCCTATCAATCCTCTCACTACACATAGAGTTTATGCTGAGGGTAACATGGCAAGCATTGCTACAACGATTCCAATAGATATCTCCAAAACCCCTAGCATTGTGGAGAATGTTTTTGTCGGAGTGGACTGCTCCCCCGAAGAAGTTCGAACCTACACTGATTTATTCAAGGAATTCTGCGTCGTTTTTTTCTGGTCTTACAAGGAAATGATAGGGATAGACCCATGAATTATCGAGAAGGAAATTACGACTTATCTTGATGCCAAACCGGTCCGACAGAAGCTTCGTCTCATCAATCCTTGAAAGGTGGAAGCAATTAAGGTAGAAGTAGAAAAATTGCTCAAAGTCGGTTTTATCTACCCCATACAGTTGATGGAATGGGTGTCAAACTCGGTTTCGGTTAACAAGAAACAAGGTATGATTCGTTTGTGCATGGACTTCCATGATTTGAATAAGGCTTGTCCGAAAGATAATTTTCCCACCCTGTTCATCAATCAAATTGTCGATGAATGTGAAGGCTGTGAGGTCTTTTCATTCATGGATTGTTTCTTGGGATACAATCAAATTCAAATCAAATCTGAGGACTAACATAAAACAACTTTTATTTGTCCTAGGGGAACGTTCGCGTATTGTAAGATGCCTTTTGGCCTGAAGAATGTTGTAGCCACTTTTCAATGGGCCATGTCGTTTTCTTTTCATGACCTTAGACACATAGTCGAGGCATATCTTGATGATATATCATCATGCTCTCGCAAGAGATCTAATCATCCTGCTCATCTTCGGATAATCTTTTAACGATGTCGCTACTATCAGATTCGCTTGAATCCTAACAAGTGCAGTTTCTGTGTCATGTATGGTCGTCTCTTAGGTTTTATTGTTTCAACAATAGGGATTGTTGGCCCTTGGTTATAGAAGGAAGCGAAGAACAAGGAAGAAAAGGTAAAAAGCAAGGTTCGCGGGTGACACAGTGACTGTCACCGGGTCAAAGTGAGAAAAAGAGCAGAAAAGATGGAGCGAAGTGAGGAAAAGCAAGTTGTTGGACGAGAAGGTCAAGGTCGACAGATCAACAAGGAAGACAAATCGAAGACAACTCAACAAGTGGAAAAATCCATCATTAGATGCCTTGGAACACCGTGTGAGAAGGAAAGAAAGACAGGTTGGCGAAGCCTGAAAAAAGCGGGTCAAGTTGACCTAGGGTTTTAGACACCTAGGGTTTTGGGTATTTAGGGTTTTGACACTTATGTTTCAGCCTAAGGTTTTCAGTGATGTATTGTAATGTATAAATAAAGGTCAAGAGGACTTGGGTCAGGTTGGTACGATATCGTTGTTGATCTAAATCTATTGTTGTGGTGAGAGAGAAGTGTTGGGTGAGAGAGCCTTCTGTGATTATAATATCTTCAGTTGTGTGCGAAGGTCAAGTCTTGCAGCTGGGTGCGCAGGAAGGGGAGAGAAAGAGAGAAGGAAAGGAAGATCTGCTAGCTGAGAGAGCAGACAAGAACTATATGCTTACCTTAATAAATCATAAGCACAGTTATGTGGACGTATCCCTAGAAAGAGGGTGAACCACGTATATCTTGTGTTGTGTGTGTGATTGATACTTGGATCTCTGTCACTGTTATACTGTTATTGTTGTGTTAGATCAGATCTATAACTATACATGACATATTTAGCCTGATAAGTGATAGATGCATGTTGTCATGTTGTTGTAATAGATCCACTTGATATTCCCTTAGTTATAGACATCTCTGTCCTGCAACCCCCTCATAGCTGCTTTGGGTGAGACTGCAAATGCTTCGTAGGTGCTATCGAAAGGGCCAGTAGCTAGGGCTTGTTGGTGCACTTTTCGAGCTGAACCCTGGGTCTTCCCCTATCTCAGCAAATGGTTTTGTTACCGGGACGAGCCAGAAACATCAGGAACTGCGTAGACCACTGAAGTAAGTAATATCAATCCCCCTGTTATTTTAGAAATTCTAAGTAATCAGAATATTAAGAAGCACCAGAGTCCTCAGAGCACTATTACTAGCAGTTCTACATCTACTCAGACAAGAAACCTAGGTAGCTCCATGGCAGATGAGATGAGAATCCCTATCTTTAGAGGAGATGGATATGAAGATCTTGATCAACACTGGTTCCTATGTGAGGCCATATGGAACATTAAAAATGTTATCGACGAAGTTGTTAAAAGAAATTAATTTAGCACTACACTGAGGGATCGCGCGTTGAGTTGGTATATGAAGCTTGTCCAAGGACTTGCACTACCTAAAACACTGAATGAGATCAAGAACGCACTGATTGCAGAGTTCAAGAAACCTAAGTTGGAGTCACATTGTATTACAGAGCTGAAGTAGATCAAGCAGAAGGTAGCCGAACTTGTTTGGGAGTTCGACCAGAGATTCAAGACCCTAACAGGATGATTAACTTTTAAGATCCCGGACGAGCAGAACAAGGAATGGTTCATCGCTGCACTTTTACCAGACATCAGGGTTTCATTAATGCAGTAGAAGATTTCTTTGCAGTTTGAGGCATTGGAGATGTCCATGAAGCTTGAATCATCCCTATGGGAGAATCCAGATCAGGTATGAGTCAGATCTTGAGTCAGCTAACTAGTTTGTCTCTATAAGTCGAAGACATGAAGAAAGACAAGGGAAAAGACAAAAGAGAAGACATATGGTGTGTCAGATGCAGATCAAAAGGTCATGATAAGGAACACTACCCTCTATTCAATGAATACTTGGTTTCTGGAGCTCCGAGCCCCTTGAAGCAAGTCACCTTACCTTGGTGAAAAGTATGCAGAAGTCGACATCGCCCTGGTGAGTGCTATTACATGCAAAAATACGTTTAGACACCCACAAAATTGTACTGCACATTTTGTAAATGAGTGGGGCATGATGATAGAGATTGTAGAGCTTATGATCTCATGCATGAAAGATTGAGAAATATATATAAGATCCAAGGTGAAGTACATCAAGAAGGAAACACTACGCAGTATAACTCCCCAGAAAGAGGAAACTTCAATCCTCATGGTGGATTCAGAGGACGAGGACGAGGAGGAGGTATAGGTCAAGGCCAAGGACAAATAATTTGTTATAACTGCGCACATCCCAGACATCTAGCAAGGGACTGTCAGAACCCTTGCACCACTTGCAGTTATTGCAACTCCTTCGAGCATGTCATTGAGCATTGTCCTGTGTTGCTAGCTAAACTTCAGTAAAGACTAGGACCTCAGCAGAACCCGCAAGTGAAATTGATATATGTTGAACCTTGCAGAGAAGACCCTAGAGTCGATGTTATTACTCGAGGAGGTGCTACCACAAGAGAGGATAGAATGACCCAAGGACGGATCGCAGAAGACTCAGGCATCAGGAAAGCTGCAGAGAAGACCCAAAATTTTGATGTGAAGAAAGAAAGACAAAACTTTGAGGAAGCAAGGCAAGAGTTCAAAGTAGGTGAAGGTTCTTCCTCAAAAACACGACCAGAAATCAGAGAATATGGGATGCCTCAGGCATTTGATCAGTTGGCTTCGCCAAAAGGAGGAAAAGAGGTTAGTAAGCTCATTGAATTTTTATACAATTGTATTAAATTGATTCAGGATGAAAATGTTGTACAAGAGCTACAGAACTTAATCATAAAGTATGAACTAGGAAAGATAGACCCCATACTAAATAGGGTAGTACACCAAATTGGTAAGAAGAGAAGGACAAATAAAGAATTACACTTGAATGCTCAGATAGGAGAATATGATATAGACTATGTGATCCTCAACTTAGCGTCAGAGGTCAATGTCATGATAAAGAAAACCTGGGCACTAATGTTAAAACCGAGGTTGAGTTATTCCCCTATCAGAGTTAGGATGGCTAATCAACAAGCTGTCAGCCCATTTGGATGATTAGAGCATGTCCCTGTGGACATCGACGGGGTAAGAACATTTGCATATTTTGAGGTAATTGAGATAGTCGATGACAATTTCCCTTTCCCTACGATGTTAGGAATCGATTGGGCATTTACCAATTCCACTGTAGTTGATCTGAAGAAAATATGTATGACCTTTGAAAGAGATGGCCTTCGGGTCATTGCACCCTTAGATCCAGATGAAGGTTTGAGATACACAGAGCTCATTAGAGAAGAAGACCACGCATACAAATTGGAAAACATCTACAAACTAACAGCCATACATCAAGATTACATCAACCCTACAGTCGATGGGAATCTAAGTTGGCGAAGTGACAACGCATGTTCATCAGATTCAGAAGAAGCGTTGGAGAACTAGCAAAACCAGATGTATGAAGTATCTACCAGAAGATGTGCTAGATTAACCAAAGAAGTTCGTTGGATAGGCACAACAGTAAGCGACTTACCCACATTTGATGGTCTAAATCCATTAGAGGCCTTCGTTTTGGACTTCAAAGCGAGTGTAACAACACAAGAAAGACTGTTGGCAATGGATGAGGCCCTGAAAGCCACACCAAGAAGATGGTGGGGGACACATAAAAGCAATATCACAGACTAGACACAATGTTGAACCTTGATGATAGCGCGGTTCTCAGCACAAGTAGCAAGTTGCGAAGTAAGGTATACCGGTCGAAGTTGCCTAAAGGACGATGTGCGAAGCTGCGAAGAGGCCTGGAGTGACATTCCTCAAGAACAATGGCTGCATAGATTCATTAACACACTGGACACGACCCCTATCAACTGGTACCTTCAAGCGGAGCTGCGCCTCGTCACTACAAATTGGGAAGGTATGATTCAAAATTTTGTAACCACCTTTTTATTTGAAAGTGAATATCCTTCACTAGACCGAGCATTACAGATTGTGAGACATAAGGTATTTGAAGAGGCCTCTATCCTCCCAATGGAACAAGAAGAGGACGAATGGACTGCGCCTCTCCAAAAATTGCAGAGTTGCTACAACATCAATGCCGACGACGATGATGATCCCAGGAAGGTAAAAATCACTGAAACTGAAGGCCAAAGAAATGTGGAAGGACCAGGAGTTGAGCTACAATTTATTGGTCAGCCAATCAAGATTAAAAGGGTCAATATTGGAACAGAGGAGACACTGAAGCTTGCCAATGTCGGAGATTATTGGGATGTTGCTACCATTGACAAGATTACAAAGTTGTTGCACGAATATCAAGACTTGTTTCCGACCAAGTTCACTGATATGAAGGGTATCAAAGGACCTATGGGAGAAATGAGAATACCTTTGAAACCAAATGCAAAGCCAGTCAAGCTAAGACCCTACAGATTGAACCCGAAATACAAGGAAAAAGTGAAGATTGAGCTCGATGGAATGCTTGAAGCAGGGATTATTGAACCTATTGAAGAGTCGGAGTGGATTATCCCTATGGTGGTACAAGACAAGAAGACAGGAGAAATTAGGATATGTGTGGACCTTAGGAAGTTGAATGATGCATGTTTGCATGACCCTTTCCCTACACCATTCACTGATGAAGTATTAGACAATGTGGGAGGGCAGTAGGTATATTCTTTACAGATGGCTTTTCAGGATATCATCAGATCTGGATTGCCAAGGAGGACCGCCACAAGACCTCGTTTGCCACAGAATGGGTATCCTACCAATATACAGTAATTCCATTCGGACTGAAGAATTCCCCAACCATCTTTTCGAAGGTGGTGGTCGAAGTGTTCAAAGAATTTTTGCAAAAAATTTTTAGAAGCATATTTTGATGACTGGACTGTGTTTAGTTTCTTGAAAAATCATATCAAATGTCTAAGGCTAATGTTGGATAAATGCAGGCAGTGTCAAATTGATTTAAATCTGAAGAAGTTCATCTTCTTCTCACCATTTGAAGTACTATTAGGCCACATTGTATGCAAGCAGGGATTGTTGGTTGATCCATCAAAAATTGCAATTATAGTTGACTTGCCACCTCCTACTTCAGTCAAACAATTGCGCACTGTGCTAGGACATACTGGCTATTACAGGAAATTCATTAAAGGTTATGCCCAAATTACAGCACCAATGGAGAAGTTTTTGAAGAAAGATTGTCAGTTTGGTTGGACAGACGAATGCCAGCAGAGCTTCGACACACTGAAACAGAAGATGGTCACTGAGCCCATTCTAGTTTTTCCATATTGGAGCAAAGAGTTTCATGTGCATGTCTATGCGTCTTCTATTGCATTAAGAGCAGTACTGGCACAACCTGGAGAAGGGGATATCGACAATCCATTAGCTTTTTCTAGCAGGAAGCTATCTACAACTGAAATTGATTACACCACTACAGGGAGAGAAGCATTAGTCATGGTGTATGCGCTGCAAAATTTTCACCACTACTTGTTGGGAGGACACTTTAAAATGTTTACTGATCATTTTGCGTTGAAATATCTAGTCAACAAGCCAGTGTTGGGGGGGAGAATATGCAAATGGCTTCTCCTATTTCAAGAATATGACTTTGAAATCATAGTAAAACCAAGAAGGATGAACAAAGGTCCTTACCACTTGTCGAGGCTGGAAAATGGTGAAGAACCCACTCATTTGGAAGATACACTGTCAGATGCACAACTGCTAGCAATTAGAAAGATTGATGATCACTTCGCAGACATAGTCCAGTTCTTATCAACGGGAATGGCACCTAGTCAGTATACAATTCCACAAAGGAAACAACTAGTCGTGCGTGTTGCGGACTTTTCACTTATAGTTGGTCAGCTATATAAGATGGGACCTGACGAGATAATAAGGAGATGCATTATGGAGATAGAGCGACCATTGATCCTCACAGAAGCTCATGAAGGCATCGCAGGAGGACACTATGCAGGGAGAGAAACTAAGCAGAAGTTTATGAGAGCTAGCCTTTGGTGGCCTACCTTACACAGAGATGCTAAATATTATGCCAGAGCCTGTGATGTATTCCAGAGAGTTGGAAAACCATCACGAAGAGATGAAATGCCAATAGCACCGTAGATGACCCTACAAGCATTTGAAAAGTGGGCCATTGACTTTGTGGGACCTATAAACCCACCAAGAAAGCGCACAGGAGCAAGGTATATCATTACTGCGACCGAATACTTACCCAGATGGGCCGAAGCCAGAGCAGTCAAGAGCTGTAGTGCAACTACAGCTGTGCACTTTATATTTGATGATATCATAACCAGGTTTGGATGCCCCAATATCCTTCTGAGTGATCAAGCCACACACTTCATCAATAAGAAAGTTGAAGCCCTAACTGAGGAATTTACGATCCACCATCAGAAGAGTACACCTTACCATCCACAAGCAAATGGAATTGTTGAAGCATTAAACAAGATATTGGAGACAATACTAACGAAAATTTGCAGTGTGAATAAGGATGACTGGGACTTAAGAGTACATGCATTACTATGGGCCTATCGAACCACTTTCAAGAAATTAACAATGCAAACCCCTTTCAAGTTGGCTTATGGTCTTGAAGTTGTTGTCCCGATGGAATAGTTGGTGCCAAACTTAAGGATTGTTGCATTTACAAACATGGATTATACTAGCACTATTCATGAGAGGCTTGCACAGTTGGTTGAACTAGAAGAAGACAGATTCATTGCAGAATTCCATCAGCAAGTTCAGAAGGAAAGAGAGAAAGCCTATCATGACAGGCACATCAAGAAGAAGGCATTCAAACAAGGTGATTTAGTACTAGTGTGTGATAGTAAATTCATGAAACATCCTGGGAAGTTCAGAACGCATTGGCTCAGACCATATGAGATTGCCTATGTTACCGAAGGAGGAGCTGTGCATCTGAAGACATTGAATGGAGAATGGAAGGAAGGTTTGGTAAATGGGAGTCAGCTGAATTTGTACTATGACAACCAGTTGCCTTGCAGCTCTCAGTAAAAACATGAGAAAAAGGGTTCAGGTACCAGGTGCAGTTGAAACTAGGTACCAGACACAGAAAAGACAGTTTGCACAAGGACGGGATGTAGGCATAGAGCAGAAAGAAAAGGTTGCATTGTGCAGTCTAAAATCAAAGAAAAATGGAAGGATCGGATCCAAAGTGCCTCGAGATGAGTCACAGGTGAGTGTTGGAGGCATGTTGGCCCTTGGTTATGGAAGGAAGTGAAGAACAAGGAAGAAAAGGTAAAAAGCGATCTTCGCGGGAGACATAGTGACTGTCACTGGGTCGAAGTGAGCAAAAGAGCAAAAAAGATGGAGCAAAGTGAGGAAAAACAAGTTGTTGGACGAGAAGGTCAAGGTTGATAGATCAACAAGAAATCTGGATCGAAGACAACTCAGCAAGCGGAAAAATCCACCGTTAGATGCCTTGGAACACCGCGTGAGAAGGAAAGAAAGATAGGTTGGCGAAGCCCAGAAAAAGTGGGTCAAGTTGACCTAGGGTTTTAGACACATAGGGTTTTCGGTATTTAGGGTTTTGACACTTAGGTTTCGGCCTAAGGCTATCGGTGAGGTATTGTAATGTATAAATAAAGGTCAAGAGGACCTGGGTCAAGTTGGTACAATATTGTTGTTGATCTAGCTCTATTGTTGTGGTGAGAGATTATTTTATTGTGAGAGAGAAGTGTTGGGTGAGAGAGCCTTCTGGTATTGTAAGATCTTCAATTGTGTGTGAAGGTCAAGTCCTGCAGCTGGGTGCATAGGAAGGGGAGAGAAAGAGAGAAGGAAAGGAAGATCTGCTAGCTGACAGCGCAGACAAGAATTGTATGCTTACCTTAATAAATCATAAGCACAGTTTTGTGGACGTAGCCCTAGAGAGAGTTAGAACCACGTATATCTTGTGTTGTGTGTGATATTGATACTTGGATCTTTGTCGTTGTTATACTGTTATTCTTGTGTTAGATCAGATCTATAACTATACATGATAGATTTAGCCTGATAAGTGATAGGTGCATGTTGTGTTGTTGTTGTAATAGATCTACTTGATATTCGCCTGGTTGTAGACATCTATGTCCTGCAACCCCCTCATAGCTGCTTCGGGTAAGACTGCATCTGCTTCGCAGGTGCTACCGAAAGGGCCAATAGCTAGGGCTTGTTGGTGCGCTCTTGGATCTGAACCCTGGGTCTGCCCCTGTGCCAACAAGGATCATGGTCGATCCTCTCAAGGTTGAGGAGATAGTTCAATTGCCTCCCCTGTGCACGATACCCCAACTTCAAACTTACAGAGGAAAGTGAATTTCCTTCAGCATTTTGTAGAGAATTATGTCGAGATCACTAAAGGGTTTATGCATCTCCTGAAAAAAGGGGTCCCATTCTATTGGGATGAAGCCACTTAGCACTCTTTTGAAATGTGCCCTGACGTATGCCCCTATGCTCCGGCCTCCTGATTATAGCAAATATTTCTTGTTGTATTTGGTTGCTGCAGACTTGACCATCGGCATGGTCTTGGTTCAAGAAGATGATCTGCTTGAAGAGCACATTATATATTACCTTAGATGAGGCCTGGTTGGGCCGGAACTCAACTATTCTCACGTTGAGAAGCTTGCTTTGGTGGCAGTCCATGTTGTCCAATGGTTCCATCAATACCTTTTGCTTCGAAAGACCACTCTCATTGTCATTGTGAATATTAGTATATGGATAGTCATCTTACAGGAGTTTGACTTAGATTTTGTTTCTGCAAAACCCAAAAAGTCATTGGTCTTTGTCGAACTCATTCAAGAACTTCCGGTCGATTCTAGTGATATCACGCATGAAGAATCGCCTATCAAAGGAGATATTTTTCCAAATGCATCTTCTGACCCCTGGTATGGAGATATGTTGGTCTATCTCCATACTTTGAAGTGCCTTGCTTCTTCTTCCTGTGATGAGCGTCGACGCATTCGACATCAAGCACGAAATTATCTTATACTCGATGACACTTTGTATCGTCGAGGCGTAGATTGTATTATTCGTCGATGTCTTATCCATGAAGAAGTAGAGCTCGTTTTGAACGACTGTCACACTGGAGCATGTGGTGGTCATTTGTCTGGGTTGGAAACAACCCAAAACATTCTACGTCCCGGTTAATTTTGGCCCTCATTAATCAAGGATTGTGTTGAGGTGATCAAGAAGTGCCACCCATGCCAGATCTTCTATCGAAAGATGTGGGCACATCCTGCTCCTATGTTTCCTGTCATTGTTGTTGGTCCTTTCACCAAGTGGGGGATTGATTTCACTACATGTCACCCAGCTTCAGCCAGGGGGCATCGTCACATCATTGTAGCAGTAGACTACTTCACAAAGTATGTCGAAGCTATGCCAACGTTTAACAATGATGGCAAAACATCAACTCTTTTCATTTTTAATCAAATAGTAGCAAGGTTCGGCATCCCAAAAGAGATTGTCACTAACCATGGCAGGCAGTCACTTCCAAAACAAAATAATGACTGAGTTAATGTCAAAGCTTGGGTTTAGGCAAGAACATTCCTCACCTTATTACCCACAAGCGAATGGTCAGGTTGAAGCTATGAATAATTCTCTCAAGACTATTCTTCAGAGATGATCAATTCTGCTAAGTCAAATTGGCATTTGATGTTGTACTCAGCATTGTGGGCCTACCGAACATCTGTGAAGACTACCACTAGTTTTTCACCTTTTCAACTCATATACGGGCTGGAAGCAGCCTTACCTATTGAGTATTAGATTCATTATTTAAAGTTAACAGTGGAATTACTTTTGGGCACTTCACCGCTTGAGGAATGCCTACTATATCTCGAGAAGCTCGATGAGTAGCATCGTGATGCAGCCTCAGCCAATTACACTCACAAGTAACGAGTTAAGTGTTAGTACAATCGGTCCGTTCATCCTTGGATTTTCTCCGAAGGCGATCTTGTCTTGGTCTATGATCAAGACAAAGATCCCCTGGGGGAAGGCAAGTTCAAACCCATGTGGTTCGGACCATTCATTGTGAAAGAGGTCTTGAAGAAGGGTGCTTATCGTCTGGTTGATTTTGAAGGAAATACCTTGGCAGAGCCTAGAAATGGTCTCTACCTTAAGAAGTATTACTCGTAGGTTGGTCACTAGGGTGACTTCTTGTACATATGTATAGCCTTTTATACAGTTTTTGCCTTTTTTTATTTTGTGGACGTGTAGCTATATATGTCTTTGTTTTCACTGTGGTAGATGTCAAGTGAATCAAAGGTGTATTTTGGGTTCACGGATGATGCTAGCCGACACACTTAGAGGCTTGCTTTCGCAACTTGGGTGATTTTCACACCTGGAGGCCATTTGCTATCTTCCAGAGGTATTTTTCTAGGTGACGCTACAAACAATGTTGTCACATGGCATTTCTCACCTCCGGATCTACCTAGATGCTCAGCTGGTTGTCTCCTAGTTAAATGGAATTTATCACGTTTATGATCCCACTTGGCACCAACGTTTCCTTAGGGTACGTCTCTTAGAATGTTCTTTCGATTACATTACGTATATCCATGTTCCTAGGAGATTTAATCATATGACAGATACTCTAGCTAAACAAATATTAGATTGGCATGTTGCACACACATAAAACGAAAATCACACACATACACATGTACATAAATTTGTAAAATATGTAATCCATAAGACAGAAAAGATGTAAATATATATATATATATATATATCAAAAAGTGTCATGACTACATAGGTGGGCGTGAATGCCTCAAAAATAGTGTTCAGTATACATTGTTGGGCTTATGCCTTCAAAAAATACATGTACAAAGGGTTCCTATTGGCACAAGGGCATACCCAAGGTTCAACGCTACAATAGTGCACCAACAAAACCCTAACTACTGGCCCTTTCGGCAACACCTGCGAAGTAGATGAAGTCTCACCCGAGGCAGAGGCAGGGGTGGTTGTAGGACTCCAGTGTCTGCAACCTTAGTTGGAACACAGATCTGTGATTGTAACACCTTAACATAGCACTTAGTAGTTACAGTTCGTTAATATTCAGCCTTAGTTTACAACGTAGCTAAACCCTAACAACATATCAACGCAGTATTTATACAGATCCAATCGATTCAAGTACTAAGCATTCAAACATAGATCAGATCTAGCATTTATTCATGTTATTCGACACTAAGATACCATATTAGATCCTTCTAAGCATACATCAGTTCACTAAGAATTCAATCACATAGATAACAAAACAACCATAAAGCACATAGCAATCACAATGCACGATATACGTGGTTCACCCCCACCCTAGGGCTATGTCCACCAACTCTTCTTCTTTATTTCTTTCTATCAATATTCTACATGCACAGAGCCATGGTATCTTACTCTGCAGAGGACAGGAGATCTGTGCACCTCGCTAGATCCTCCTTCCTTGTATTACAACACAAAGCCTTCCACAATCTCTTACAATCACTTGCACTTAGCTCTGCAAGTCTCACACAGTATGCACAAAGCAATTACAATTACCACTTGCACTTAGCAATTAACACTTAGTACTTAGCATCACATACTTGTCCCTCCTTCGATCACATAGATCGAACTACTTCCTACATCACCTAGCTCTCTATTTATACATTACAAAATGGGCCTAAACATTGGTAAACCCATGGGTCGACATCCCCATTTCTGTTACATAAGCCCAAAACCCAAAAAGCCCTAAAAAGGGGCCAAGATCATGCGATCTCTGCTTCAACTTGCGCTCCATCTTCGATAGCCTGTCAAAGAACCAAAAGTAGGTCAAACATGACCAAGGATCCTCAAAACTTGGTCAAGGGCTAACAAGCCCCCAACACTCACATGTGACTCGTCCTAACGCACTCTAGCCTGGGTAGTTGTGCTTCAAAAGCCTCGAGCTGCTTCGACATGTTGTTGCGCTAGGGCCTCTTGCTCGAAGAACTCTTGAATGAATGCTTCATTGACAGGTCCCTCTAAACGTTGTTTGACTATAGCGACTACTTGTTCCAACTCTATGCCTCGGCCTTCAATCTCCTCAAACAGTTGGCAAGCTTCGTCCGGGACTGGTTCGATCCTTTGAGTCACTTCCATGACTTTGCTCTGAATGGTGTGGACCTATTGTTGAGCAGTGCATTGTTCTTGGGATCGTTTCAGTGAGTCCAGTACCTTCAGCTCAGTATCTTCAATGCATTGCTCATAATTATGTGCGCTGCGAGCACTTAGTTGTTTTCATTCTAGAGTGAATGCTCTAATCCTCTTGACTGCGCTATGGGCAATGGATTCTCTTTGATCTTGCACGTCCTGCAGGGTACTTGGCACTGTTCGTAGCTCGAGGTCTGCAATTATATGTTGAAGCTGTTGGATAGATTCTGCAAGTTGCTCTACTTGATGTTCCACTGGGTCTTCCTCCTTTTTCTCTAAGCCTGTCATAGAGCGAAGTGCTCTGCTGACTGCTTCTTTTACTCCCACCTGCTCTGCGAGAAACTGCTCTTTCTTTTGTTGGATCTGTGCTTTCACTTCTTCAAATTTAGCTTGGAGGGCAACCTTCTCTTACTGTGCAACTCGGCATTGCTCTATGACTACTTTTTGTACTTGCTTTAGGGCATCTGTGGCCTGTTCGATTTCTTTCTGTGCACGACAAAGGCGAGCTTTGGTCACATCAGCTAGTCTGTGCAGTTGGGAAGGCTCATCTCCCAACTCAGGTGCTTCTGATGGTGGGGGCGAAGTGGATACTACGTGGCTGGATTGAAGGGCATGTTGTACCCCTCTAAGTTCAACCTCGATTCTATCATACATCTCCTCCTTCTTGGCTTCATGTTTCTGTAAGATGTCCTGTGAGGCATCTGCTACAGTGGCAATGATGAATTCAAATTCATCTACAGTGAGCACAGTCTGCATCTTAGTCAAGGTGGATCTAGATTTCTTTTGGGAAGTGGGTTTCATGGGAGAAACCTTCCTTTTCTTCAAGGGATCGGCCTCATCAGCAGGGTCCCTAGGCGATGTTATTTCGCCTTGATTATGTTGGTCCTCTTTTCCATTTGTCTCTTCTACTTCGTCATCACCCCCTCGTCTAGGTGATACTTAAGCAGTTCCTTCCGATGTGCTACTCAAGTTTTGGACCTCTTCAGTCTTCTTCCTTCTGTTGGGTCCAGAAAGATCCTTGCTTCATGAGTGGTCTTAGGGCTGTCGATTGGTTCAGGGTCTGACATTTCTACGGGGTTTGTGGGGATGAGGAGTTCTGCAGTCCAGTCCTTGGTGATCTCTTCAAGGTCCTACTCTGTGAGCTTGTAGTATGATTGAATCTCTTCTTTGTGATCATCTGCACGCGCGATGATATAAATGAAGTGTCGATCTGCGTGGAACTTCATGAGGGGTCAGAACTGATGTAGGGTGTTTGGAATCATGTGAGGGACAACTTCGATAGCCCTCTTCAGTTGTAGATAATAGGTATGAAAGACCGTGTTCAATTGCCACTGTTTTCCCATATCTCTCGAGTACCAAAGCATGGTGAAATTCACAGCGAGCGGCTCGAACGACTCAATGTCCGGGAAGGTTGCACCTTTCGGCATTTCCAAAGTGGTAAATGCGATGAGGATCAGGAGCCAGCTAAAGTGGAACTCATAGCCCTGATCTTGAGCTTCGCGACAGTCTAATTCTAGTTGGTTGACCAAGTGCTTCGCCTAATTCATCTTGAGTCCTTCTACACATTTATCGGCTAGGTCAACAACGAACCTTGTGACTTGAGTACGTCGATTCTTCCTCACTAGATTTCCTGTGATCAGTTGGCATGCCAGGCGCACTGTGCCATTCTGGATGGAAGCTACCTTGTAGCCTTGCATTCCCTTTTCTACATCACCATAAGTGTCCTTAATTTTCTGTGTCAAGTCCCGGTCGGAAGCCTTCCCTGGGTAGAAGTCTTGCGAGTCAGGTCCTTGCATGCTCAATACGGTGATCCTATGGATCAGTGTCAAATCGACTGTGATGCATCTATCTAGCCATAGATAGTCGCCATGGTAGCACGATAGCAGGATCTTAACACAGGCTTTAACCTCCTGGTGCCTTCCAAAGTGTGGGATCTTCATCACATTCAAGAGGGTGGACTGCACGAGGTTCATAATCCATCGATGGGGGATTATTTTCGAGTTCTTCCCCTTCGTCCTGGTTAGATACTTGTAAGGAGAAAGCATGTTGTAATTCTTGCGATCACCTAGGTTGAAGTCATTGAACTTCAACGTCATGATCTTATCTTGCTGCGTTCAAACTAAACGTATCCCCTTTGGGAGGTACGCAGTAAACATGGTGCAATCAAAGTCCCTCGGGACACTATCATGACTCATCACGTCAGCCAGAGGTGGGATGTAGTCAGGTAAGATGGTCGGGATTAACTTCGTGTTTGCTAGATCATCTCTATGCTTAGTTCTCTTCTCTGTTGTTGGTCGGGCTGGTCCAAATCCATGAGCAGTCGATGAAGAGGGTTGCACTCCTCGCGTCGATGAAGCTTGAACTCCTGTGGACATCACTCTCTCGACCATTAGATCAATTGAAACTTCCTCGACTGACTTCTCCACAGTGCTGAGCTTATCCGACATGCACGCTCTCGATCAAAAAACTCGGGTGGATGGATGAGTGCTCAAAGCAATAGAATCGGTGTCGATCTTACTAAGCACAGTGTGGTAGCAATGGGTTCTCTTGTTATCTCTGATACAATTCACAAAAGTGTTCTCGGTGCAAAAGTCAACGGACTAAGTAGACACAATGCAATAGATCTCTCCAACAGATAAGAAGCTTTCCATCAATGCAGTTAAGTCCGTTGTGGTGCAGTCCCAATGGTTCGATGGCGAGCCTTCTGGTCATAACTATTGTTCTAAATGTTCTGGAACGTCGGCCCAACGGTTATAATGCTTCCAATGGTCATATCGCTTTGCCATGGAGAAGTGCCATGGGGCGCTATTTTGATATCTCGGCGAAGTTGCAATTTTGAAAATCTTCCTTCCGCGAAGTTCCCTCTGGGCCCTTCTGTAACTTTTTGATATTTCCTCTCTTCTTACTGAGTTTTCTATCCTTCTTCCCAGTGATCTTCATCTCAATATTCCTTTTTCCATTCTAATTCTTGTCTTCTTTTGGCATAGCATCTTCGTGCTGTTGATATTCTTTCATAGGATTAAAGAGTAATATTGCTTCTCTATCTGGGGTAGGTGCTTTACTCGTTTGTGAATCTTCTTGTGTTCTTTCAACTTCGTGATCCAAGTTTCTGGTTCTAAGTAGCTTCGATCTGTTCTCATGTTCTGCAATCAAGTGTGATACCCTCCTAGTCATTAAATATTTTAATTCCTACTTTTTTTGTTCTAGAGCCTCCTCTTCTTTTCTTCTGGTCTGATCTTTCTCGATCTAGGTTTTTCCTAATAACATAGTAAGAATTCAAGTACTGAGCATTCAAACATAGATCAGACCTAGAATTTATTCACGTTATTCAGCACTAAGCTACCATATTAGATCCTTCTAAGCATACATCAGTGCACTAATCATTCAATCACATAGACAAGAGAACAAACATAAAGCACATAACAATCACAACACAGGTTATACATGGTTCACCCCCACCCTAGGGCTACGTCCACCAACTCTTCTTCTTTATTTCTTTCTGTCAATCTTCTACATGCACATAGCCATGATATCTTACTCCATAGAGGACAGGATATCTGCGCACCTCGTTAGATCCTCCTTCTGTGTATTACAGCACAAAGCCTTCGACAGTCTCTTACAATCACTTGCACTTAGCTCTACAAGTATCACACAGTATGCACAAAGCAATTACAATTACCACTTGCACTTAGCAATTAACACTTATCACTTAGCATCACATACTTGTCCCTCCTTCAATCACATAGATCGAACTACTTCCTACATCACCTAGCTCTCTATTTATACATTACAAAATGGGCCTAAACATGGGCAAACCCATGGGCCGACATCCCCATTTCCGTTACATAATCCCAAAACCCAAAAATCCCTAAAAAGGGGTCTATATCCCACGATCTCTGCTTAGACTCGCGCTCCATCTTCGACAACCCGTCGAAATCCCAAAAGTAGGTGAAACATGACCAAGGATCCTAAAACTTGGTCAAGGGCCAACAGTGGCCTCGGCACATCAAAGGTCTATCATATCTAATCGCGGGGCATATTGGCCCTACCATAATGCACAACGACATTGACCAAACACCATAATAGTTGGACCCATGTTTGTGGTACCCTTACTACATGAGGTTGCATAGACAGCGAGAGATCCTCGATCTCATCCATGGGTACGGTGCGAGTGAGCACAGTAAGGTTGCAGTCCACTTGTCTCAAAACTCTCTCAGCCTCTCCAGCTGGAGGCCCCCCTACAGCTTCTGGTCCTCTCGCTACTGCTGGTCTTGCCTCTGGTCAACGATGTCGTCGAGTCCTCGTGAAATCTGTTTGGCGCACTGGTCCTACATATGTACATAGCAGATACACAAGAGTCAGTACTCTATACACATATAAAAATTATATATATAAAAAAAATTAAAAATTAAATAACATTAAAAGCATGTTACCTATCTCGCCTTGCTCCTCTCTGGGAGGCATGGGCATGTCTGGATCTTTGGAGACGTTTATCCCGGTGTAACGGTAGTCGTCAATCGTCAGAATTTGTCGTGCCCACCAGTCGAAAAAATTATCATCGAAGGCCTCTATGATCCTCCCTCCACCTTCTCGTGGCAGCAATGTTGCCCACCTACATACTGCTGGGAATGAGGCCACATGCCCCTGTACTGTCTCCCTGGGACTGAGACTGGGAACCCTCTCGAAAATGAAGGAACATAAAATCGTATTGAACCCAAATTTCTTATTGGTACGCTTCCGACAATCTGTTAATTGTCTCTCCATGCACATCATCATGGTCATGCTCCAGTAAAAAATATGTGCCTCCTGACATTGAATGGCACAATGCATGTGTGCTTGGGAGGCCTAATGCAGGTTTGCGGATCCAGTAATCTACCCAATCAATAACTAGATCACTAGCAGAGTCAAACTAGTGATGTTGTGAATCGACACATGAGAACCTACCTTCTCAATGCCGGCCTCATAGTACATCCAGATATAATCCTCAATGTTGAAAGGCCCAGAGGGAAATGTCCTCGGATTGACTGGCTCCCCTCTCCTCAAGAGGCCAATTAGGAAGTAAATGTCCTCTGTCGTGGAGGTCAGAGATTGACCCTCTACCATGAATTCCTCTGCATCTGGGTGTCAATAATCCACAAGAGCGTTAAGTAATCTGGGTTGTGCCCTCATAAACGGACACTGAAAGAACTTACATATCCCACATTGTTTTAATGTTGCGATGGTTGTAGGGTCCTCTTCGACCAAAATGTCAATATCCTCGTGCCCCCTCCCCCTCCAGTGGACATACATCTTGTTCCATGGCAAAAAGGAGGAGGTTTAGTACTTGCATTATTCTTTTTCCAAGCTTGCAACGGTGTACAAGGGTTGTCCTTGGACATACCGCGTACACGCAGGGCCGCTCTTTTTAGGAGAGTGCTCCCCCTCAAAAACTAAAAAAAATGCATAAATGAAGTATATAAATGCAAGAGGGATGATTTTGTACTTACTTGGTCAAAGTAGAAGTTCATTTCATCCATTGAAGCTCCCAAAATCAACTCTTTTAGCAAAGGGTTTTTTTTCTCCTTTTGGTTAATGTTCGAAATGAAATGGTAAAAATGAGTTGTCAGCTTCTATTTATAGAATTTTTTGGCCTTTTTTGCCGCTTTTTGACCCCCTTTGTCATTTTTCCTGTCTTGGTGATCATTTGATTCCGATTCTGAGTTTCTTATTGGATGTTCCAGTACTCTTTTCCTTTTGGTTTGGTAACTTTTTTGAGGATGGGTCACTTTTTACTATCCTTTGGTAAAAGTCGTTTTTTCCAACTTTTTGCATATAAGTTAGGATTTCGTCTCCACTTTCTGCATCTCATTGTCTTTTCTCTCTTTGCCATAGGATCGACCACACCGAAGTGTGACACAAAACCTTCGTTGTTGCTCTAGAAGTGTCGTAATTAGGTGGTAGAGCCTACCTATACATGGATGCCCTAGGTATATCCTTCATGCATTTTTGGTGTGCATGTTGTTTGTAATGACTATAGGCTCGATAGTCCCTATTAGTCCTATCATGATTACGAGATTAAGCCTCATTCGTTTGATGCACCATCATTCTTGGCCTTACCCTCAGGACTCCCAAATGAGCATGTTTTGTTGTCTTTCAAGCTCGCTTTAAAATTTGAAAGCAACATCTGACGAGACTGTATTTATTCTTTTCCATCTTGTCTGGATTAACTAAGAAAAGTAACCCCCTAGAGTCTTCTTTAAGCCCTTTTCAGACTTTCTAAACATGAAAATATTATTGAGCGATCTTGTTGCCCTTCACGCTCAACAAACTCAAATTGGAAGGCACATCTGTCCAGCGGTAGTTTACCCCTTTTTTGGTCCGGGCGGCTAATTTCACGAATAAAGGTATGCTCTATGAACTTTAGTTCGCTAGAAGAGTATTCTCAGGCGTAAGTTTAACTCTTTGTAGGAAAATATTTAATAGACAGCGAATGCTTGTCATTGATGGAAAGTACAATGGTGAAGATGGCATGAGTACAGGCAGTTTGTGATCGACAGGCAAACAAAAGATAAGTCCAGGAAGATCGAATGATTGAAGGCAACACAACATTGACAAAATGATCGAAGGCCCGAGAAGCATTTTTGATCGTTGGATCCCTCCAAAATTCCCGACAGCATGAGAGCCGTCAGATCTAAATAAAGACAAGAAGAGCGCATTGAAGAGGAGGATAGATCTCAGGCGTTAGATCCAAGCACAGGGTCCGACCACCGTTGGATTGAGGAAAACCTGCACGATCTTTAAAAGTGCAAGGAGTAGATGGCTCACAAAAACTCGACGTAATCTGAGCCATCAAATCAAGATCACACCTGAACTGTTGATCAGAGTTTCTAGGATTGCGTGTTGGAAATGTCAAAGAAACAATGCAACAAAAATCCCGATTGCTCGATATGAAAAGTCTCGGCGTAATCTGAGCCGTCAAATCAAGATCACATATGAACCGTTGATCGGAGTTTCGAGGATCGCGTGTTGGAAATGTCAAAGAAACAATGCAACAGGAATCCCAATTTCTTGATATGAAAAATCCCAGCGTAATCTGAGTCGTCAAATCAAGATCACATCTGAAACGTTGATCGGAGTTTCGAGGATCGCGTGTTGGAAATGTCAAAGAAACAATGCAACAGGAATCTCGATTTCTCGATGTGCAAAAACCCGACGTAATCTGAGCCGTCAAATCAAGATCACATCTGAACCGTCGACCTGACTCACGTCAGCAGACCACGTCAGCTAGGAACACGTGTCACAATCAGGTAATGACAAGTGTTAGACTGATTCAACATTTCAGGCACATGTAAGTCACGAATCAGAGTGACACATGGCAGCATTCAAAATGTGTCAATCCACGTGTGAAGTCAGCAGATGGACACCTTGTCGGAGTTTCGGGGATCGAGAGTTGGAGATGTCAAAGTTTTTTAACATCAAGAATCTCGATTTTGCAATATGTGAAATCACGATTTAATCGCAGCCATAGAATAGAGATGTGATCTGGACCGTTGATCTGACTTCTTTATGGAGTGTCGAGGATCGGGAATTTTGAAGTGAAAAAAACACCGAATGTCCAGAGTGCTGATATCGCGATATGTGAAATCGCGATGTAATCTGAACCGTCAGATCAAGATATGATCTGGATCGTTGATTCGACTTCTTTACGGAATTTTGTGGATTGGAATTTGTAAGAGACAAGAACTTTGAACATCAGGAATGTCGAAATGCCGAAACCCGATTTAAAGGCAAGATTAATAAAGTTCATCTAACGGTGCGGATAAATTGGAATATGATCGGAAGGTTATTATTCTCTCTCACAGTTAACTCTTCAGTTACGAATCTGTTAGTGAAACGGATTCAAGATTGCAAATCAGTTGGCGTTTCAGTTGGCGTTTCAGTTGCTCGGACAGTTGTCTTTCTTTTTCCTAAGGAGTTGGGAAGTTGAACTGTCGTGTAGTTGTGTATAAAAGAAAATGAGACAGACTATGTATGTTTGGCTGTTCCGGATGGAAAATGAACGAAACAGTAAGAAAGGGAAAATGAGAGGATGCGTAGCATGAGACTTAGAAAATGTGTAGAGTGAGATGAAACGCAGAGCAGAAGCAGAGCAGAACGACAGAAAGAGAAAAAGCAGAGCAGAATGACAGAACAAGTTGAAGAAGAGTAGAATGAGAGAACGAGTTGATGCAGAGCATACCTGCTGAACAGACAGAGGAAGAGAAGAGCAGCAGAACAGTGTGTAGAAGACTAGATTTATGGAACAAAGAAAGATTGGTAAGAACTGATTTATTTGTAAAGTTGACTGTTTATTTAGCCATTCATATTCTAGGGAGGTTGGGAGGTGTTTGGGAGGACTGTTGTCCTCAAAGTTTCAAGTGGGAGCTTGAACACAGAAAGTTGTAGCTTCCATCTGGTTGTAGCTAGAGAAACCAGGGTGGCAGGGTGGTGCAAGGGAGAACAAGTGTTCTCTGTTATACAGGTTGGAGCCTGTGTAACTGGAAGTTGGTGCTTCCATCCAATTGGTGCTGGAACATTCAGGAAGTTGGTGCTTCCATTCAGTTGGTGCTGGAATATTCAGGGAGTTGGTGCTTCCTTCTAGTGGGTGCTAAAGAAACCAGAGAGTTGGTGCTCACAAACAAGTTGCAGCTTGTAAAACAGAGGTAGCAACCTCACATTGAGTTGGTGCTCAATTAACGATGATGTACAGAACTTAAAAGACTGCCTATCATTTCGAAGAAGAAGAGGTTTTCTCCCTTTATGGGTTTCCTCGTGAAAATCTGTCTATGTGTATACCTTGTGTGTGACTGATGCTTTTTACTTTTACTATCCATATGCTATATAATGTTGATGATCACTTGAAGAAAGATTAAGAATTTATTAATAGACTAAAAATTGTTTAAGCTCAAATACAATTGATTCACCCCCCCTCTCAGTTGTATCAGTAATTTCAACACCCTTTTTTAGGCATGAGGGACTAAATCTTCGAAAAGGGAACATTCTCCTTGGTTTTGGTTTATCACCTTTTTCGGGCCTTGGAGATTACTTACGAAAAAGGAACCCCCATGCAGTCCATAGTTAAGCTCTTTTCAGACTCCCTAAAATTGAAAAGATTTTCGAATGACCTTGTTCCTTCACACTCATTAAATTGGTCCAAAATAACATCTATTGGCATGAGTTCAACCCTTTTTCCAGCATGTAGATTATAGCGGAAAAAGGTACGCCTCGGGAGATTCGTCTCACCGGGAGAGTTCTCCTAAGTGATTTTTATACTTTTTTGGGCTAAGGAGAGTAAACTTAGGAAAAGGTTGTGAGTCCATAGTTAAGCTCTTTTCAGACTCCTTAAAATTGAAAAGATTGTCGAAAGATCTTGTCTTTGTCACACTCATTAAAATTGTTTTGAATAGACGTTTTTTCGGTGCAAGTTTAACCCTTTTTCGAACCGACTAGACTATCTCTAAAAAAGGTACTCCCTATAATCTTCTTTTACGTTTTTTCAAACTCTCTAAACGTGAAAAAACTATCGAGCTTACCTTCTTTGGGCTCGTAAAAATTACATGGAAGGGATCTCATTTTGTCTTGATTAATCACATTTGCATCTATGTGTCGTTAGCCTAATGTCGGATCCATGATGCTCTTAGTTGAACCTTTGAAGCATGTCTTATACACAAATCTTGTAGCACTTCTTACCTATGTGACCTAACACCTTGACCTATGGAGGAATTTTCCCCGAGTGTCCTTTTCCTGCACATGTCTCCTTGCTTTGAGCATTAGTATGTTCCTTGCGCTTGGAAATAGTATGCTTTCTTGCGACGCTCGTTCCTCCATTGTAACATACCATTCTTTTATTCTTTTTCAAGCTCTTAAAAAATTGAAAAAGACAAAAAAAATCAAATATTCCAAAAAGAGGGGACGAGAAATATGTATTATTTTTTCAGTAGCACAGAGAGTCGCCCTTGGACAAAGCACATCCTGTTCATTTAAGTTTCTGTGGTGAAAATTATGTTTAGAATTTGTCGGAAAATCCACAGTGTTGATGACATCTTGTCGTCGACGTTTCGGATCCATAGCAGGATCCATCATCAGGACAAAAAAGTCTGAGAAAAATAGTAAGAGAAGAGCCTTTGTCAAGCATTGGGATATAGTATGACCTTAGGAAGTTATTCTCACTACATAGAGTTGTGTCCTCCTCTGTTTGGTTACTCTTCCAAACACATGGAGAGTTTGTGTTGTGTCCTGCATCGTGAACTGATGTCAATGTCATGCTGCCTGAGTCTGATCATCTTTCGTGTTTTTTTCTAAGGGAAGTTTCACTCAACCTGATTCGGCCTTTTCACAGTTTGTCTTTTGACCTTCATGAGTCGGCCATCCCGAGAGGCCAGTCAAGTCTAGATTCAAAATCGACGAAGTTCTCTGCCTGATCATCGCGATCCTCATGTCTTTTCCTAACGAGTCGTCGAAGACCTCGGGGTAGTGAGTTATACACTCGCATTGTACTACTACCTGAGTTTTAAATCTATTGAAGTTGTTTCTCGAGCTATGAAGTCCTCGTCTCCAACCATCATGCGTCACTAGATTCTTGAAGATGGATACTCTACTTGTATATCTTCGACAGATTTTGAGATGTAGATTCGTTGTGTATTGCTTGTGGCTACACTTTATATAGTTATATGACATGGATCTGCAATGCATTTGATTGGCAGCCATGATTTAGTTCATCCCGAGCATGGGTATGCCTGCCTCGGAGAGACAATTGTTGTTTTGTAGATGGCACCTCCCAAACTCTGGTCCCAAGTACACTCAATTTCATACATTGGTGAAGATATTGTAATGTATTTCATCCATCAGTTTCTCTTTTGACCTCACATATTAGAGGGCATCTGTTATATCCCTAAAATGCCCTGCTCATGCATACATGGCCTTGGCCCTCTTACTTGCATATTTTTCCAAAGCATTGTTGAGAATCTCTTCTTAAAAAACATTTTTTTAGAAGATGTACGCGCCATGCACCATTACAACCCACGTACATATGCTTGTTGCATCACTACAGCTCATGTACATACACTTGTTGCACCATTACAACCCACGTATGCTTGCAAAAGTTGCAAAAAATAAAAAGTTGCAAGGAATTCGTTGAAATTCACGGGCTATTGGAAGTCTCCCAACTAATCCACCTGCTATAGCCTGTCACGCAACCGAATAACCATCCTTTTGTCATATAAAAGGAGGTTTTGGGGTCTCATTTCACATTTAAGCATAAGAACAGTGAAGCTCTGCCCAATTTCACTTCCCTTCCTTACCCAAGATTTTGCTGCCTTTTGTGATATATTGCCTCAGCATTCCCTCATCATCCCCTTCTTCCTCCATTAAACCCATCCCCTTTCATTGAGGTGATCAGAAGGTTGAGAGAAGGAGTCTATTCAAGGTTCACTTGGAGCATGGTAAAGAGAAGCCCGGCCCAGGTTCGCGGAACGGTGGCCAACACAAATTGTAAGTTGTAATCTTTGTATGATGAATAAAAGAATCACATTTTCCTGTTCCAAATGATGATGTTTTGAGTATTTTCATTGCTTTATACTTAGCATTTAATATCTAACCCTCACTCATGAATAGAATAGCATGTTTGTAGTCCTTGTTTTCCTATCTTTGGATGCAGGTCAACCTTAGGAGGAGACATGCAGTCATCAGAACTACCAAGCTTAAGGAGATCATCACCAGATATGGGATCAAAGGTATAGTTACCCAATCTCTTCTCTTATTTGCTTTCTTTACATTAGTTTTGGTATGTTTGGGGTAGAGTAAAATAGATTGACTTTTAGACGGTTATTCACTCTATCTACATCTTAAACCCTAGTGTAGTTAAAGGGGGGGTTTTCCCGCTAGCAGTTGGACATTTTCTAAGAAGAAGAATGAGTCTCAAATCCGTAAAGGTGTGGACCAAGTTTTTTTTGAATCCATAGCTAGTTACACCCCTCAAGATATAATATTGCTAAGGGGATGGATGGTATGAATTTTTTGCTCAGTGGGTGAGGATGAAGACATTCTACACAAAAGGTGGAAGTGGGGAGCTTAACCACTTTTCCTCAAAAAGTGGAATATAGATTTTGATGAAAGGAAAATGCGTACATAGATCATCTCAATTTGGGGTAGATTTTGGGGCTCCCTCTAGTCCTATGGCCAAAACAAGGTTTTGAGGAAATTGGGAATGCTCTTGGCATTTTCTATGAGGTTAATATGTCATTTATATAGTCAGGTTACCAAGGTATAGACCACATTTTGGTTGGTTTGGATGTTAGCATAGACTATGGAAATTCAAAGAGATTTGGATTATCTTCAATTGAATTTAAACTATGAGGGTATCCCCTTCAGGTGTCGACAACATCATAGCTATGGATATCTCGCATCAAAATGCACCTGTATAGACTATAGAAAGAGATGGGTTTAGAATATGAATACAATTGTTGGAGAGGATGAATTAAAGAGTTCAAATCCAATCTCAAAATATTTGGAAACTTTGGAGGTTAATGGGGTTTTTAGTTGTCTCCAGGAAGTTCCTTGGATAATTATTTTCAAATCCTTGGACACAATCCAACCCTATGATATGTCGATGAAAGAATCATACGATAAAAAGGACTACTCAATATCTTCGGTTAAGTACTCAAAGTCCCCTTCAACAAATAAAAGGAAATCTTCTAAAGAACTAGTTTTTTGGACCTAGGGTTTAGATTTTGATTTCAAAATACTTTAACCCATAAATGACTCTGTACCTAGTGTCTTTGGGATCAATTCTCCCAACTTGAGTGCTCTGTAAATTTAAATATAGATTCAAAATATTATGAGCCTCTCAGAGACTCATATCCCAAGGAAACCTCGAAATACAATATTAGATTTAGGATCAAAGGAGATCTTTGTTTCTTTACGAAGGTGGCAAGGGGTTTGGGTTTTTTGGGATGAAAAATACCAAAAGGTCCCTCATGGGGCAAGGAAATATCTAATGTCTCTAGCGCAAAAATGAGCATCCTCATAAATTAAAAGTGGTAAACATATATCCTTGATAGGGGCCCTTAGATAAAATTCCCTCAAAGAGGGTTTAAAATTATTTGCATGATCCTAAACTATAGAGGGCTGGAAAACTCCTCAAAAAAACTAGCCCTAAAAAGATTGGTAGAGGTAACAAGTCCTTCTCTCATTCTTTTACAAGAAACTATAACTGATGGGGAGAAAATTTCTCATGAACTTTCAAAATTTCTAGGTAGCTAGGGATTTACTTTTATTGATGATTTTGGAAGTTTGAGGGGAACATTACTGGGTGGAAGAAAATATCTTTTAACCTTACAACAGGCCTAGGGACTACTGTGTTCTCTCTGGATCTTAAGAAAGAAATTACTTATTTGAATATATATGGGCCATATGTGGACAGGGTGGAGTATTGAGATAAGTTTTTCCATTTGGACCGGCTATAATATTGTGGTGAGAGGAGAATTAAACTTTACTCTGGGAGCCACATAGGTATGGGGACTAGCTACATAAATGGACTGTCTTTTTTCTTTTTAAAAAAAAATTGGAAGAAGTAGGATTATTGGATGTTGAGCCTAGCAATTTTTCCCTAGTCTAGAGGAATAAGATATCAAGAGAGGCTCACATTACAAAGAGGCTTGATTGGTTCTTAATATATGAATCTTTCCTTGATGAAGTAAATCGAATAAAATAATGGATTTCCTCAGCAGGGGGGGGGATTATGACCACAATCTAGTCATGTTGGAAATATCCCATGCCTAAGAGAAGCCTGCAAGCCCTTTCAAGATGAATCTTAAATGGATAAAGGATGAGTAGTTTATGAACAATATACAAGAGGTATGAAAGCCTTATAGTGGAGATTTAATAGAGTTTGCTTCTATACAATTACATAAAATATGAAAAATCAAAGAAGGTAGCTATGCAACGGGCCAAAGAAAGAAAGAAAAATGACGATAAAACCCTTAAGAAAGTGGAGGAATCCTTGGAATCTCATTACAACAATGAGGGCTTTGGTTTTTTAACAAAGGAATAGAAATTAGAGGTTAAATTAAAGGAAGACAAAAAGAGGCAAATCCTCCTAAAAAAGAGAAATAATGGAGGTTTAAAAACAAATCTTTATGGCTCCAGGAAGGAGATGAAAACACAAAGTTTTTTCATAGGTATGACAACTACATGAGGAATATTAATTTAGTATGGAGAATTGAAAAGAAAGATGGCGCATGGGCACTAAAATTAAAGGACATTGTTGTAGAAGGAGTAAATTACTTCTCATCCATGTTCAAAGAATACTCTTGATCCACTATAATAGAGGTATTAAAATTGTCATATTCCTTTCCAAGTTTTGTCAATTTCGAGGACAATAAAGATTTGATGGAGGATGTTGGGAAATAAGAGTTTCTTTGTATTCTTTAAAGTTTCCAGAAGGAAAAAAATGTATAGGGGTTGATGGCCTATGTTGGACAAGCAGTTTTGGATATAATTTTGATAATAATCTAAGTATGAAGGATTCACCCAAAAGGAAGGATTAGCGCAGAAGGAAGGATTCACGCAGAAGGAAGGAATCACGCAAAAGGAAGGATTTACACAGAATATAGAAAGGGCACAGAAGTACACGAAGGACAGAGATAACACAAAGACAAAAGGATAAAGCAAGTGAGCGAGAAAAGGAAGCACAAACGATGATAGTGCGACTTTCTAGAAAGAGAAGGATAGTAGAAAAGTTGTATAAAGAACAAGAAGTAGAAGAAGGTGAATATCCAGTTAATTGAAGATGGCTATGCCATTCATTGTAGTGAGTTATTTACGGATAGTTAAGAGTAGAACTTGAAACCCTATATTTTGGGGTATAAATATGTAACAAGATTGGGATAGATAGAGATAGACACACACACACACACACACACACACACACACACACATATAGATAGATAGATAGATATATAGATATCTGTGTATGGGAGTGTGAGAGTGTGCACATGGAAGATAATTGAGGTTATGGAAATATCATGAATGTAATAGTCAGAAAGAAGATGAATAAAGGAGTTTAGAAAGGATATTGTGTCTTGTGTTATTACTTGTCTTTATGCATTCATGAATGATGATATACTTTGCAGAATGAATTTAGTCTATGAATTGGTTCTGATAGAACGTTCATGTATGGATGTGATGGTTTAGGTAATAGTCAAGAACCTACATAAGTTAAGATCAAGAAGAATGATTCATGCATCAGCCTCCCTTTCCCTTACTACTGCAGAAACCTGGTTCTTGCAGCCCCAAGAGATACCTCGGGTGAGACTTCATTTGCGCAAGTAGGTGATGCCGAAAGGACCGGTTTCTTGAGGGTTTTGTTGGTCACAGTCAACCCAAAACCTAGGTCTGATAACCCCTATGCAGACAAGAAGCAACCAACAAATGGTTCCATTGTCAAGATCGAGAATTTACGACTAAGGGAATGTTTTGGAGGCCGACTAAGAAATAAATCACCATCTAGTTGGAACAAAAAGAATGGGACTTCACATGACAAGAGAACATGAACCCTCGACTGAGTGACGAGAAATGGATTCAAAAGTATGTGTTCACAGATCAACATGAAATTTTCTTTGGCGAATTCCTCGAAATTATAACCGAGTGGCTAGAAAGGTTAGTAGAGAACATAAGAAGGTTTAGTGTTGTAGCACCGAAGACTTGGACTCTGAAACTGATAAGGCGGTTAAATTTGGTAAGTAACCCAACTACTCGAGCAGTTGATTTTCGGTTGGATAGTATACTAAGGGGTTATGTTACATAATTTGTCGTAGATTGCATTCAGTGATACAAGGTTGTAGAAATAAATGTTTTCAAAGGCCCACATGGGAGGTTCTTGAAATCATTGAATAGGCGGATAAAGATGTTATTATGTGAAAACCATGTGATGATAATGAAGTTTGATAGCTAAATGAGCTTTGCGCACAGAGGGGAGTTGGAGGATAACAAAAGGATCGCCTGATAAAAGGGATGAAGCCATGAAAGAGTAAGGAAGGGACTGAGGATGCAAGAAGGTAATGCACTAGAGGAAGACTATGAATTTGGAGAGTTGTGTGGAGGAAGGAGGTATAAAAGGAAAAAGACTAGGGTTGGGAGAGAAGATCCACATAGTGAGCTAGAAGTACAAGAACCTTGTGCAGAAGTCCAAATTGTAGAGATACTAGATAAAGGAGACGGATAAGAGGGGTGTCAGTCCAGTCCAGTAATAGAAGATTCGATAAGTCCTACTCAGACAAGATCATGCATTGAATCCATGACCCCATGTGCAGTAAAAATTAACATTTGAAGACTTGTTGAAAGCCATCATAGTTAGCCAAGGAGGATAGAACAGTACTAGTCGAAATAGTGGGAGTAGTGCACAGAGTCAAAATCAGAGCATACCAACATCACCAAGAGGAGGGAATACACAGACCAACATGGCGGGGATAGATAATACTCTTACACTTCATGAATTCAAGGGAGTAGGGTCAGAAAACCTGGAACAACACTTGTTTGTCTGTGAGATAGGTTGGGCCGCTAAAAACATGCAGGACGAAGCAGTCAAGATTACATAGTTAGCGACAATGTTTAGGGGCTACGTGATAGTGTGGTATCTGAAGTTATAAGGTATTACACCTACTGGATAGGCTAGGACTTTGGTAGAAATAAAGCAAGCATTATTAAAGGAGTTCAAAAAGCCGAAGTCAGAATCGCAGTATATTACTGAACTGAAGGAGATTAAACAAGTGAAAATAAAGTTAGTATGGGATTACGATCAACACTTTAAGGATTGAATGGGGAGAATGAATTTACAGATTCTATATCAACAACATCAAGAGTGGTTCATCACAGGATTACTACCCCACATTTGTAGACGACTAATTCAACAAAAGGTTGAGTCACAGCCCAAGGCACTGGAAATCACGATGAAATTAGAGTCGTCGCCGACAGGAGACACTGGGGAAATGGTGCAAGTTTAGACGCAGTTAGCCGCGTTAAAAATTCAACTGGCTAAGCTTACCAAAGGAAGGGAAAAATGAGAACAAATTTGGTGTACCAAGTGCATGACGGAGGTCCACCACAAGGACAAATTCCCAACATTCGCGCAATACTTGGAAACATGAGCACCAAATCCACTACCCGGGGGAGGACACTGTGAGATCTGTAAGAAATGGGGACTTCATCCCACTGAGTGTCCATTACTCCAGAAATACCATAGTACTTCAAAGAACTTGTTTTGCAATTTTTTCAAATCAATAGGAGATGAAAAAAAGGATTGCCATGTGTACGACCTACTAAGGGAGTGTGCATTGGATATATACCAGATCTAGGAAGAGAACACTGATGCAGATGGGAGTGGTGCACAATATAACACTTAGAGAGATTTCAATCAAGGGAACAAATCAAATTTTGGCAGAGGTTGAGCAAGAGGGAATTTTGGTTGTAGAGGACAAGGATCGATTATCTATTATAACTATAATCAACCAAGACACTTGGCCCGAGATTGCGAGAACACGTGTACCATGTGCACATATGGCAGAGTACTAGATCACACAATGGAGGATTTTCCCCAACTAATTTCAAAATGGAAATCTAGAGGCAACCCAAACAAGAATCCACATCAGAATCAGAATATGCAAATGACATCAGTTGAAAAAAGCACTGAAGGACAAAAAATCGCAATTGTTACACGCAGAGGAGCTCGCACAGGCGTTGATATGGAAACTTAAGGAAATCAAACGGAAAAGTGGGTAAGGAATTCAATGGGGCTTATGCCATCATTCAACCCACAATGGGAAAAGAGACATATCAGAGCGCACAAAAGGAAATACTTGAACCACATGGGGAAGCGTCTGCATCATCACTACCTCATCTAGAAGACCCAGCGGTACATGAAAACTCAAGTGCGCAAGTAAGTACACTAACCGAATTCTTAAAAAGTTGGGTAGAACTGATGAGAGATAGAATTTCACTTAGTATATTATACAAAATGATTGATCATTTCCCAAAAGGAAGGGACACCCATGTCACACAGTTAATGGTAAACCAAGTACTGTGCAGAAAAATAACTAATGGGGAATTCAAGTTTAATGCGTAGATTGGGGAATACGATGTGGATAATGTTATGCTAGACTTAGGATCAGATGTTAATGTACTACCTAAGAAGACATGGGAGATGATGGATGAACCTAAATTGACATGGTCCCTTGTCTAGTTAAGGCTCACGAATTAGCATAAGATAGTCTCGATAGGGCGACTAACAAGGGTACCTATAAACATATATGGGGTGCACAACATGGAAGATTTTGAAGTTATTGAGGTCATCGACGATAGTCTACCATATCCAAATTTAATGGACTGGAATGGGCGATTCATAACCAGGCAATTATTAACTTGAAAAGAAGGGAGATGATATTCGAGGTCGGGGATCTAAAGGTTACTACACCCTTGGACCGATCAGAAGGGAAGAGATATATAGAATCATTAAGAGAGAATGAAATGGAAAATTTATATAATCTGACAATGTGAATGGAGGATTTTGTCAAGCCAATAATGGATGGTGTGCTCAATAGGATAAGTTTCAATTCGTGAGCATTAGATTCAGAAGATGGTCTAGAGAATTGGCAGTGGAGAATGCATGAAGTATCAACTAGAAGATGCACTTGTATAAATCTATCTTTGCACTGGATTCACACATAAATATATGACCCACCCAGGTATGATGGACTAACTAAGATTAATGTGTTTATAAAATCATTTGAATTACATGTAACTGAATCGTAGAGGCTGTTAGCACTACATGTCATCTTAAAAGCACCTCTAGCTAGATGGTGGGTCGCGCACGGAAAGAGTATTAAGGATTGGGCACAATGTATTAGACTCATGTTGACACGCTTTGGACCTGAAGCATAAGTAAGTGCACAAAAAAACACATGTGAAAGTGACCCAATGGATCACATGGAAAATTGTAGCGCTTTATGGCGCTCGATATCAGAAATAGAATGGACACACTGATTCATACACACGTTGGATACAATCCCGAGGAATTGGTATTTATAATTGGAGACACACACAAAGACAATAGCATGGGAAGGATTGGTCCAGATATTCAAAGTCACATTCACATTTGAACATGAATATCCATCCATACAAGCATCCCTACAGGCCATCCGAACAAAGATCTTCTTGAAGGTAGAATCGGTGGAAGAATAACCCCTAGGCAGTGCACACACAGCCAAATTAACGTTCCATAAGATCTTGGAATGTTATAATGTCACAGAGGAGGAATACGAAGAAGGGTACCCTGGGAATTTCCAGGTACTAGAGACAGAAGGCACACACACAGTATAAGGGCCAAAGCTGGTATATGTCGCATACACACAACCAATAAAGACAAAGCAAGTCAGAATTGGGACAATTAAGAATCCTAAGTTTGTGTGCATAGGAGACTATTGGAACGATGAGACAATTGAGAAGGTGGCAAACTTATTACGAGAATATCGGGTTTTATTTCCCACTACATTTTGAGAGATGAAGGGGATAACAGGCATCTTAGGGGAGATGAAGATTCCACTAAAACCTGGAGCTAAGCCAATACGACAGAGACCATATAGGTTTAACCCAAGGTATAAGGAGAAGGTTAAGGCCAAACTCTATAGAATGCTCGATGCTGGCATCATTGAATCAGTCAAAGAATCTGAATGGAATATCCCTATGGTGCTACAGGATAAGAATACTGGAGGGATTAGGATCTGCATCGACTTAAGGAAGATTAATAACGCATGCTTACATGACCCATTCCCAACACCATTGATTGATGAAGTACTGGAGAACGTAGGGGGTCAAGAAGAGTATTCGTTCACTGATGGATTCTCTCGATACCATTAGATAAAAATCACGTAGGAGGACAGACATAAAACCACATTTGCGACATAATGGGGCAATTATCAATACATGATGATGCCATTTGGATTAAACAATATCCCTATAGTATTTTCTAGAGTGGTTTTGGCCGCATTCAAAGAGTTCATCCATAAATTTTTGAAAAGTGTACTTAGAATATTGCACGGTATTTATTCTACTATAGGATCATATCAAGGTTCTTCAACTCATGTTAGATCGATGCAGACAGTGTCAGATTTGGCTGAACTTAGAGAAATGCATCTTTCTTGCACCATTCAAAATTATATTAGGACATATTGTATGCAAGCAAGGCCTATTGGTTGACCCAACCAAGATTGTTGTTATTCTGGAATTAGCGTCGCCGACCTCAGTCAGATAGCTAAGAGCAACTTTGGGACATACATGTTACTACATGAAGCTTATTCAAGGCTACGCACAGATTACAACACCCATGGAAATTATGTTGAAGAAATAAGTCAAGTTCCAATGGAATGAGGATTGTCAGAAGGGGTTGGACACACTGAAGCAGAGACTAGTCACTGCACCCATTTTAGTCTTCTCATATTGGAACAAATAGTTTCATGTCCATGTCGATGCATCATATATTGCACTGGGCACAGTGTCGTTACAACCATGTGATGGCGCAATCGATCATCTGATTGCATTCGCGAGTAGGAAACTATCTATCTCTGGAAAAAATTATACCACTACCAAAAGGGAAGGCCTGTCCATGGTCTATGCGTTCCAGAAAGTTCAAACACTAACTACTTGGGTCTCACTTCAAGATGTACACGGACCATTATGCATTAAAATACTTAGTCAATAACCCTATCTTACGAGGCAGAATATGTAGATGGTTATTACTATTTAAGGAATATGATTTTGAGGTCATCATAAAATGCAAGAAACTGAATGCAGCACCAACTCATCTCTCATGGATCTTGACAGAAGAGGATGCATGTAATTTAGATGATAGTTTCTCAGATGCATAGTTATTCGCAGTCAACATGGTGGATGATTATTTTGCGAACATTGTGGAGTTTCTACATACAGGTGTGTCTCCCTTCGACATGACAGTGGTGCGAAAGAAACAATCGGTAGTCAAGGCAGTAGACTATCAACTAATTGTAGGGAACTTTTATAAGTTAGGGGCAGATGGAATCTTGAGGCGTTGCATACCGAAACATGAAAGAACAACCATATTAGAGGAAGCACACAACGAGATTGTTGGAGAACATTATGTAGGAAAAGCAACGACACAAGAGATTTTATGCACAGGGATTTGGTGACCTACACTATTCAAAGACACGAAGGAGTATTTTCGGTCTTGCGATGTATGCCAAAGAGTGGGTAAACCATCTCGATGTGATGAAATGCCATTAAATCCACAAGTTATGTTGCAAACATTCGATAAGTGGGTTATTGATTTTGCGGGTCCCATCAATGCACAAGCAAGACGATCATGAGCAAGGTACATCATCACTGTGATCGAGTATTTAATAAGGTGGGAAGAAGCAACACCTATTACTGATTGCACTGCAGAGACTGTCACACGATTTCTATTTGAGAATGTAGTCACCAAGTTTGGATGTCCATATATATTACTTAATGACCAAGGTACACATTTTCTTAACAAAACCATTGCTGCATTAAATGAGGAATTTTAGATTCATCATCAGAAAAGTACACCATATCACCCTCAGGCTAATTGCATAGTAGAAGCTTTCAATAAAATTTTGGAGAATGCTTTGACCAAGATCTGCGATGTTGAAAAGACGATTGGGACTTACGCATCCTTGTGATACTATGGGCATACAGAACTACAAGTAAGAAGCTGATAGGGAAGACACCGTTCTGGTTGGTCTATGGACAAGAACCAATAATTCCAATGGAGTTCATTGTACCTAGTATGTGCATTGCAGCCATCACTGAGCTTTTAGACACATGTGCAATAAAGGAGAGATTGGTGCAGTTAGTCCAGCTTGAGGAGGAAAGGTTTTTTGTCGGATTCCATCAACATGAGTAGAAATATAGAGAGAATGCCTGGCATGATCAACATATTAAGACCAAGAAATTCCAAGTTGGTGACTTGGTACTACTCTACAACAACAAGTATCTACATCACCCAAGGAAGTTATGCATGCACTGGTTAAGGTCGTATGTGATCCAACAAATAACAAAGATAGGTGTTGCGTGGTTGGGAACCTTGGATGGAAAAATCTTGGACGAAATGGTAAATGGAAGTTGGTTGAAGCTCTATAGAGACAGTCGACCGTTTGCGTAGTGACCTATGTAGCATAGAAATCCCTGTATTATAGTAGATGTACCTTAGTAGCAAGAAAAACAAGAAAAACCACATAAAAAGTAGAAAAATGGAAAAACATTAAAAAGTTAGTGATAGGAGAAAGGAAAAGAGTAAGCATAATCCCAAGGTATCAGAACTTGCGTTGTTGGATTGATCATCTTACACAAAGTGAACACTACGTCAAGTTCAACGAGAAGACAGGGACATGCCCCCTTACGACGAGAAACACATTACTGCAGAGGGTGAAACAAAAAGACTGTTAAATACAGTCAAGAACGAAAAATATAGTTAGACGGTCGGTATGACAGGTCACTATAGTGCCATATAAGCATTTACTCAGGCAAGCCGTAAAAAATCACAACCCATCGATGATACGCGGGAGAACTCACCTGAAGGATTTGGTAATTAATATGTAATGATGGCACAACTCATAAACTATGGTGGTAAAGGGGATGAGTTAGTTAAAACAAGATGGGATAGGTACAGTCAACACGAAACCACAACAGCATAAGAACATAGTAAGTGCAACTTATTTTTTCCATATCACATTGAGCAAATATGAGAGACCCAACGAGAATAGAGTCGAGCTTCAGCTCGTCGAGAAAGAAATTTAGACAAATGGGGACAACTCCGCTAGGAATACCACCGACCTCTCCAGGGTTGAGTAGGGAAGGAGATATGGTGGACAAACCTACCAACCTGAAGTTTATGGACCAGGACATTAGCAAAGCACAACCTGTTCTGGAGCTAGATGGGGATCCATACTCATGCGTTGAGCGCATACCAAAAGAAGGGACTCACATCGTTTCCTGCGTAAAACTACACGATGATTGGACCAGAGTCAGTATCCGCTTCAAGGGTTTTGAACGCTTCATGACAGTAAAAGAGAAGGAAATAGATCAGGATCCCACTAAAAGTGAGGTTGCCCGAAAATTGACCTCGCATACGATGCCCCAATTGAACTAGAATACGTGGCCAAAAGATGTAGGTGGAAAGGAGGAGGTTTTCGGTCTCAAGCAAATTACCGACAGAAAAGACGATTACAAGAAAATGAGGCTTACCACGTATTGTGCCTCTAAGAAGCGATGTTGGCCCCCTCGACAACACACCTCTTGATGTCATCATATGGACATAAGCCACCATTGGGCAGAAAGAGGCCTTCAATATGGAAAAGGAGGACCCTCTAAGGCGTATTGTGACGAACCATCAAGACACCAAAGGAACAAGATCGACTAAGTAGTCAAAAACATGGCACAGTAACATAGGCCACCATTGTCACATAGGTGGAAATAGCTAAGGCTACAACGCAATAATTCATTGCAGCATGGAAGAACATGAAACAAGCTTGACTGGCTCGGGACAAGCCACAGATGAGTGTTGGGGGTCTGTTGGACAGGAAATTTTGGATATAATGTTTAGAAGAATCTAAGTACGAAGGATCCGGGCAGAAGGAAGGATTTGTGCAGAAGGAAAAAATCGCACAGAATGAAGGATTCGCGCAGAATATAGAAAGGACGCAAAGGACGAAGATAGCTCAAAGACAAAAGGATAAAGTAAGCGAGAAAATGAAGCACAAACGACAATAGTGCGACTTTTCAGAAATAGAAGGACAACAAAAAAGTTATAAAAAGAACAAGAAGTAGAAGAACAAGAATAACCAATCAACTGAAGATGTCTATGCCATGCATTTTAATGGGTTATTTTGGGATAGTTAAGAATAGAACTTGAAACCCTAGATTTTGGGGTATCAATATGTAACAGGATTGGGATAGATAGAGACAAAGACACAAACAAATACACATATAGATATAGAGAGAGATATATAGAGATTTGTGTATGGGAGTGTGAGAGCATGTGCTTGGAAGAGAATTGAGGTTATGGAAAGATCATGAATGTAATAGTCAGAAAGAAGATGAATACAGAAGGAGTTTAGAAAGGATATTGTGTCTTGTGTTTTTACTTGTCTTTATGCATTCATGAATCATGATATACTTCACAAAATGAATTTAGTCTATGAACTAGTTATGATGGAATGTTCATGTATGGATGTGATGGTTTAGGTAATAATCAAGAACCTACATAAGTTAAGATCAGGAAGAATGATTCATGCATTAGCCTCCCTTTCCCTTACTGCTGCAAAAACCTGGTTCTTGCAACCCCAATAGATACCTCGGGTGAGACTTCATCTGCGCAAGCAGGTGATGTTGAAAGGACCGGTGTCTTAAGGGTTTTGTTGGTCACGATTAACCCGAACCCTGGGTCTGATAAACCCTGTGCAAACAAGAAGCATCCAACAGCCTCCCTGTGGAATATTTTTAGGATGTTTTGAGTTTACAGGAGAAGATTTAAGGAGGGTGGTAGAGGCCACAAGAACTATAAGGAAAATTCTAAGAGCATTCAACACAACCTTTCTTGTTATGATTACCAAGGATGATAAACCAACATCCTTCTGGAATTTTAGGCCAATTTCCTTGTGCAATTCATATACAAAATCATCTCCAAGGTAAATGGAAGAAGACTAAAAATGATCCTATTAGAGGAAATTTCTAAAAAATGGTTTGGGTTTTTAGAGGGAAGACAAATTCACGAGGAAGTAAGGATTGCACAAGAAGGAATCCATTCAATCAATCAAGAATCAAATATTGATGGTGGTCAAAGTGAATCTATCCAAATAGTTACATCTAAGACTAATCCTCATTCATTTGGGTTTTTGTCATGAATTTGTAGTATGGGTAAAGAAATGGTAATTAACTACATTACATCTTCATCTTTTTCTATTTTGATTAATGGGACAACCTCCCCCTTCTTTAGGCTAGGAAGAGGCCTTAGACAAGGGCACCCCTTATCCCCTCCCATTTTCCTACTAATTGTTGAAGGATTGAGCATGTTGCTAAAGGAGGTTTCTAAAAATGGTAGTTTCAAAGGAGTACATATAGGTACTTCATGCAATTTGACTAACTTATTATTTGTTGATGACAATATGATTTTCTATGAGAGATCTAGAAGGGTTGTTGAGAAGGTTAGAGGTTTTTATGGATTTATTCTATAAAGTGACACAAATGATAACAAACCTACAAAAATCTCTCTGTGGGGTATTTCTAAGCAGGAGAAGGTAATCATTACACAAATGTTTCCTTACTAATTGGTAAACTTAGATATTGGCCTCAAATAATTAGGTTTTCGTTTGAAGCCAAACATGTACAAAAAAATATGATTGGAAATGGTTGACAACCAAAGTGGAAAAAAATCTTAATACATGGTGTAACAAGGGGATTTTTTGAGGGAGATGGTTGGTTTGGATCAAAGTTATACTAGAAACAATTATAGTATACTAGACGTCGATTGCATGGATTCCTAAAGGAGATTTAGAAATTATAAAGCGGTTATGTTATAGATTCTCTTGGTCTAAGCAACAAGAGGAAAACAATTTGCCTATAGCTTAGTAATGCCCCATATTATTAAATAAGTAATAATAATAACAATAATAATAAATAAATGGTATATAAAAAAAGAAAAAAATAATAAATAAAGTAAAAGATTAAAATAAGTAAATAAAAAGAATTACTTTATTAATAAAATAGAAGGGTAAAAATAAGTAAAAATAAATTTATTGAAAACTAAATCAAGAAAAGTTAAAGATAAAAAAAGACACTACATGTTGACAAGTGGATCATGTGTAAGTGGATCATATGTATGTAGTTTCTTTGCTTGGATGGACAAATAAATTATATTTAAATGGATGAGGAGAAGGAGGTAAGATATCTTTTTGTGTGGTGGAAGAATTCTTGGGAAGTAAGGATTTGATACTGTCATAGATAATTGATTGAGGGTTTGGGTGCTTTGAGTTGTCTTGGCTAGGGGTTGGCTGAGAGGAGAGTCATCCTCTGCACTTGGTTGTGGTTCAAAGTTTGGAACATTTTGGTACTCTCTCGTAAGCTTCTCACCACTCTCATGCCATGTGAATTATACAATTAATAATGAAATTTCCTTTACTTTTGTCTCTTGATAGTTAGAAATATATTGTTTTATATTTAACATATGTTTAATGTAAGTGAGTTAAAGTGGATTGGGGGTGATAATTCATGCCTACTATCTGCCAAAAATGTCTATTATGCTCTAGCTACAACTATTTGGCAGCAACCTATTGGTGGGTGGAGGAGAACATGTTGGAAATGGGATTTAGCTTTAAAAATAAAACTTTTCATTTAGTTATTTGTGGAAAACAAAATAATTACATGGGATAATTTACAATCAAAAGGTTGGGAAGGGCTTAGCATCTGTCATCTTTGTACAAAGGAACCAGAGACAGTAAAACATATGTTGGTCAATTGCACATTTACTCAACAGGTTTGGTACAGATTTCTAAGTGGGATAAACATAAGGATAGTATGGGAGGGAAATACTTGAATCGAACGTTATGAAAATTGGTTAAAGTAGAAGCTTGAGTACCCTACTCTACCCTCCTTAATCATTTGGCATGTTTGGTTGGAACGTAACAGGGTAATCTTTGAGAATGGGAATCCTTCTATCTGTTCTATAGTTTACAAGTCTCTTGAAGGTTTGAATAGACTATCAGTTATTGAGAAGGTGCCTTCTGCCCGGTCCAATTTGCCACCTCTCCAAGTCGGGGCCACAATGGGATGGTTTGATGGAGAAGCACACCCAAATGGTCAGCAGAGTGGTGCAGGGGGGGTGATTAAGATCAATGAACAAACTACTTATAAATGGACTTTCAATTGTGGTGCGGGCACAAATACTAGGGCATAATTATTAGGTGTATGGGCAACTTTGACACTGGATTCTCGGTTGCATACTACAGACATCCAGGTATTTGCAGACTCAATAATAGTAATTGACTGGTTAAATTACAAAGGGAATCTGCATGTAATTTCCCTAGATTGTTGGAAGGATAGAATCAAAGACCTCACCAAAACTTACAAAGCAATCAACTTGTCTCATATTTATCAAGAATTAAATAGGGATTCAAACTTACTATCAAAGAATACACTTCAACAACAAGAAAGAAAAATCACTTATAATCAATGGGAAGAACGAACTGAGGGTCCTACATTGTTTCTTAATCTATATTAGCTTAGTTCTGAAGTTAATATTTAGCACTTATTGGAATAGAATTTGCAAATCCTTCAGAGATAGTTCTTGATTTTTGTATACACTTTTTTGATGATCGAGTGTGGAAAGTGGATGGACAAAGTTTTTTTCTTTCTTGCAAGGATTGTCATACCTTCAGCGGTCTGCGTGTTGGCTTTTATTTTATTGTCATATCAGATTCTTCAAGGACAATGGTAGTTTATATCATGTTTTTCAGACATACTTTGTCTATGTTGTGTTATGTTATGTACACAATTATATATCAATATAATGAGTAATTTTATGTTGGAAAATAATGTAAGTGAGTTAAATTTTCTAGTTAAACCATTGCATGTGGTGTATAGTTTTAAACTCTATTAGACCTTTGGGTTACCAGGTTTTTTTTGTAACACATGGTTACAAGTAATTTTATCATATATTTGTTGATAAAATCTTAGCGTTTATAGTCCCTCGACTTATTTTAAAGTTTTGAGGCATAATAACCATAATTGATAGAGTTTAAGGCATTAAAGCTCTCTAAACTCTGCATTTAAAACACATCCCATTTTGGTACTGTCCACCCATTAATCTGTCGTGCACCTAATATGTCTATCATTTTTTCGTGTAATAAGTATGGTCTCTCCTACATCATTACATCATGGGTGCTAAGACTTGAATCCGAACAACTTTTTTATCAATCTCTTATGGGAGAAAAGGAAGGATTAGTGTATGCTTTGAATTCCTCAACCAAGATCATGAGTGCAATATCAGGCACCCCCTGTCTCCTAGAGATTTTGTGGAGCCATCCCAGGGAGACAATATTTTTCGATTTGATTAGTGGTACTTATAAGGAGACTGGAGTCCAGTTTGGAGTTATAAGATATTAAGCAAAGATTTCTAATACTTAGACCAAATGTCATTCATGCACAATTTGGTGAACTACCAGAGGCGACAAGGACATCCTCATGACTACTTTGGATGAAATTGTGTGACCCAGTTGATGCCTGAGTCAACACAAGAAAGTATGAAAACCCTAGGTGGAGTGCATTAGAATTAGCGACACAAGAGGAAGGCAGATTTGACACTTATTCCGTGGACCTCCTTAGGATGTGTCTTCACTTCTTCTTCACCCCACTTCTATGTTTTCATATTAGTGGTAGGAAGTGAATTAGACTATTCATATGCACATGCATGGTTGATTATGATGTTCAGGACTTAATATCTTTATTATAAAACCTCAAACTCATAACATGGGTCTAGATTTGAGTCATATGAGATAACAAGAATATACAAAAGTCAGGTTGCACAAGCACATACCCAGTGTGAGACTAGGACAACTTGATTTTTCATTTAAACCTTGGAAATTATTAGGAATATAAATATTATCTCCTGCTACTTGTCTTATTCATAATAGAATTTTTATCCATGAAAACCAAAACATAACATTGAAAAGAAAATTTTTCTACGACTCCCAAAAGTAACCATGGCCCCTAAGCGTTGAAGGAAACCACAAGTCACCCTTGAGGTTGGTATCCCACCTGAAGTCACCACGAAGGTTGGAACCTCGGACGAGAAAACCATACTACGTTCTCTAAGAGAAATGACCAATATCTTTAAAGATTGGTTTCCAACAAAGGTCAAAATCCAAACACATAGCAGAGTCAAAGAAGGGAGTTGGAGCAAAAACAAAGACAGGACCGAGACTGGGACCCTTTTTCCAATGTTCAGGAGAGAAGATCACCCCTAGATATTATGAAAGAGCTTCAAAAATCTGAATTACTTGTGTTCACAGGTGAATATGGGGGTGAAGTAGTGAAGGAATGGGTGATAGGTGTTAAGAGGGAACTTAGTTTTAAGACATACTCCAAAGTGGAAAGGAACAAAAAGAAATATGTCTCCTTAAAGGAGAAGAATTGTTATGGTGGGTAAATGAAGAGACTAATTTGCAAGTCACTCCCTTGAAAGTTATCTGGGATATGTTTGAGGAAACATTTGTAACCCGATACTTGTCAGATGAATACAAACACCAATAGGTAGGCGCCTTCCATGCAATTATACAAAATGGTAGATCAATAGAAGCTTATGAATCAGAGCTCTATGCATTAGTTCATCACGTGGGCTACTTTAAAGATGATAAACGACAAGCTGAAATATTCCTACATGGGTTCAATCCTTTAGTTCAAGCCGAAGTCGCCATGTGGAAACCCTCTACCATGGAAGCCATGACAAGTTTGGCTAGACAGGTGCAAAAGATGATTGATATGAAAGGTCAATCGATGAAGTCTAAGGGCCCATTGAGAG